>JAKOOJ010000029.1:4515210-4516630 GCA_022577455.1 Arizona elegans
TCCCTGCAGATCACTAAAGGAATGTTTCCCCCGGAGGTTTTGTCAGTCCTTCGAAGATTTTTTTCATTCATCTTGGCTAACATAAAGACCCAGAGAGAAAGATGTTCTCCCTGAATGCTAACAGGAAAAAAAAACAACACAAAATTGATATTAGAGGCAACCAGAGCACTGATGGTGAGTTACTATGGTTACTCTGTGCAAAGCATCACACTGGCCTCCTAACGGGATTGTGCTCTAGAGTAGCTCCCAAAAGGAAGACAGCTTTGACCTTTCCTGAGAATCCACTGGCAGACCAGCAAAATTTAGGGCCTGGGAAGGGAGGGAGGGAGGGAGGGAGGAGAGATGAAAGGGGGAAGGGAGGGAGGAAGGAAAGGAAGAAGGAAGGGAGGAAGGAGAGATGAAAGGGGGAAGGGAGGGAGGAAGGAAAGGAGGGGGGAAGGATAGAGGAAAGGGGGAAGGGGAAGGGAGGGAGGAAGGAAGGAAGGAAAGGAAGAAGGAAGCGAGGAAGGAAAGGAAGGAAGGAAGGAAGGAGAGATGAAAGGGGGAAGGGAGGGAGGAAGGAAAGGAGGGGGGAAGGATAGAGGAAAGGGGAAAGGGAAGGACGGAGGGAGGGAGGAAGAGAAGGAGGGAGGATAGAGGAAAGGGGAAGGGAAAGGAGGGAGGGAGGGAGGAAGGAAAGGAGGAAGGATAGAGGGGAAGGGAAGGAGGGAGGAAGGGAGGAAGGAGAGATGAAAGGGGGAAGGGAGGGAGAAGGAAAGGAGGGGGGAAGGATAGAGGAAAGGGGGAAGGGAAGGGAGGGAGGAAGGAAGGAAAGGAAGAAGGAAGCGAGGAAGGAAGGAAGGAAGGAGAGATGAAAGGGGGAAGGGGAGGGAGGAAGGAGGAAAGGAGGGGGGAAGGATAGAGGAAAGGGGAAAGGGAAGGACGGAGGGAGGAAGGAAAGGAGGGGGGGAAGGATAGAGGAAAGGGGAAGGGAAGGAGGGAGGGAGGGAGGAAGGAAAGGAGGAAGGATAGAGGGGAAGGGAAGGAGGGAGGAAGGGAGGGAGGAGAGATGAAAGGGGAAGGGAGGGGGAAGGAAACGAAGAAGGAAGAAGGAAGGGAGGAAGGAAAGAAGGGAGGAAGAGAGGAAGGAGAGGTGGAAAGCGGGAAGGGAGGGAGGGAGGAAACAAAGAAGGAAGGAAGGAAGGGAGGAAGGAAAGAAGGGAGGAAGGGAAGGAAGGAGAGGTGAAAGGGGGAAGGGAGGGAGGGAGGGAGGAAAGGAGGGGGAAGGATAGAGGAAAGGGGGAAGGATAAGAGGGAGGAAGGAAGGAAGGAAAGGAAGAAGGAAGGGAGGAAGGAAGGAGAGATGAAAGGGGGAAGGGAGGATTGGGAGGAAGGAAGGAAGAAAAGGCGGGAGGGAAGGGAGGGAGGCCAGGAAGGGAGG
>JAKOOJ010000029.1:4516730-4549230 GCA_022577455.1 Arizona elegans
GTTGAAAAAGGCAACTTAAGTAGCAGGTTAGGTTGTAGAAACAGCAGATGGGAAGTCCCAAGAGAGAGAGAGAAAGAGAAAAAAATATATATAATCCTTGGGGAGCTAAACCTGACTTCTGGTGATGAGAAGGACATTTCCATGCTCTCTTCTTGGCAACACCATGGAAGCAGTTGGTCATGCTTTTTGGACCGGAGTTTCCCCCCCCCCCCCCCAATTTCCCCTTCTAGCCTACAGTTCTGGACCTTCCTTGGTTCAGTGATGAGTTGGGCAATGTTAGCTAGGTTGTTGACCCAACGCTGGTCTGAGTAAAGGTGGACTATAGAACTGAGTTGAATGATGGTGACCTCTTCATAATCAATCAAAGGTTTTTAAACTATAGTTTAACCTCATTCCAAGTCATTCCAAGGTTGAACTCAAACATGAAAGTTGGAGGTGATAGATAGATAGATAGATAGATAGATAGATAGATAGATAGACAGACGGATGGAGAGGTGGAGAGGAGAGATGGAGAGATGGAGAGATGGAGAGATAGAGAGATAGAGATAGAAATGGATGGAGATAGATGGATGGATGGATGGATGGAGAGATGAGATGGAAAGATGGATGGATGGATGGATAGATAGAGATAGAGATAGAGATAGAGATAGAGATGGAGATGGAGATGGAGATGGAGATAGAGATAGAGATAGAGATAGAGATAGAGATAGAGATAGAGATGGATGGAGATAGATGGATGGATGGATGGACGGAGAGATGGAGAGGAAAGATGGAAAGATAGAGAGATAGAGATAGAGATAGAGATAGAGATAGAGATAGAGATAGAGATAGAGATAGAGATAGAGATGGATGGAGATAGATGGATGGATGGACGGAGAGATGGAGAGGAGAGATGGAAAGATGGAGAGATGGAGAGATGGAGAGATGGAGAGATAGAGATAGAGATAGAGATAGAGATAGAGATAGAGATAAAGATAGTGATAGAGATAGAGATAGAGATAGAGATAGAGATGGATGGAGATAGATAGATAGATAGATAGATAGATAGATAGATAGATAGATAGATAGAACTGAAGGCTACCTGCAGAAGATGAGATGCGAGCTTTAGTGCTGGCAACCCTAAACTTCATTTTCAGTTTCTGGGCTGCCCAATTTTTGACATTTTTGGAGAGCAGGTTGCTCTTAAAGCCACAGAAGTCAGACGGCCAAAAACGCATCTGCCGTCTGATCAGTTGGCAACGTCACTTGGCTCCCTTAAATTTCAGAAAGAAGGCCTGCTAATTTTAGACGGTTCCTTCCAAAGCTCCCTTCTTTGCAAGCTGTCGCCAAACACGTCGTGTCCTTCAGCTCCTATGCAGTTTGTCGGAGGGCAAATTCAGCTGTTGCGATACTTATGATTGTGATGATGATGATTATTTTTTTTTTAATGTCTGGCTTTTACAGTAACAGCTAATGGCTTGGGGTGGGGGTTTACTCGGAAACCGATGGCCGAATTTTTCACATTTATTGCTGACGTGATCGGCTGCTCAGTTTGGCCCATGTCTGCATCCAGATGGACGGACATGTGACTCCGATTAAAGGGTGGGGGTGGGTGGGACGAGGACGGAGCGGTGCTCGGAAATAGCCGGGGTGAAGAAGAAGGCACCGACACAACGAGGGGTGTGTAAGGTCAGGAGGGAAGGTGGAGAGGGGTGGCTTTGGGGCAAAGATTGCACCTGTCCTTACAAAGGGGACGATTAAGCATGGTCTGGTTTAACCAAAGTCCGAGGGGTCCTTAGTGCTCTCTGAGCTTGTTTTATTTCTTGCAGACGTTTTATGACCCAAACTAGGTAACTTCATCAGTGCTAGAAGGAAGAGGGTTTTGTGGAGAGGAGGAGGAGGAGGAGGAGGAGGAGGAGGAGGAGGAGGAGGAGGAGGAGGAGGAGGAGGAGGAGGAGGAGGAGGAGAATTATGGGGCCCTTGGTCTCTCTAAATTTGACTGTTTTCTTGCAGATATTTCAATATCCAAATTAGGTAAAATTATCAGTGCTAGAAAGGATTGGGTTTGTGGAGAGGAGGAGGAGGAGGAGGAGGAGGAGGAGGAGGAGGAGGAGGAGGAGGAGAATTATGGGGCCCTTGGTCTCTCTGAATTTGACTGTTTTCTTGCAGATATTTCAATATCCAAATTAGGTAAAATTATCAGTGCTAGAAAGGATTGGGTTTGTGGAGAGGAGGAGGAGGAGGAGGAGGAGGAGGAGAATTATGGGGCCCTTGGTCTCTCTGAATTTGACTGTTTTCTTGCAGATGTTTCAATACCCAAACTAGCTAACATCATCAGTATTGGGATGTTACCTAGTTTGGGTCATGAAACTTCTCCAAGAAAGGGCCAAGGACCACACCCCTCCTCCTCCTCCTCTCCTTCCCCCTCCCCCTCCTCTTCACAAACCCAACTTCCTTCTAGCACTGATGATGTTACCTAGTGTGGGTCACGAAAGGCCTGCAAGAAAACCAGGGAGCTCAGCGAGCACCAAAGACCCTGTCATGTCAACCCTGAGCTACAAATATCCTCCTTTGTTGACTAACTAAAGTCTTTTGCTTGGAGGAAAAATCAGCCGAGTTCGTTTCGCTTGGGCATCTGCTGTTTTTAAAACCAGCACATCCGTCTTTGAGGAAGGATGATGCGATGGGTGAGGGGCCCATCATCATCAACGGATGATACGATGGGTTCTCGAGGCAGAATTTTCCACCCCCAACCCCCACTGCAGAGCTGCAATCTGTGGGTGTATCTCCAGGATCTCAAAGCACTTGGAGATGGAACTGGCAACTGAAATAGACTCTAAGAACTAAGCAAATCTAGATGTGGTCAGAACTTAGAGGAGAACCTACCAAAACAAGAAGACCAAAGGTTAGAAACTTCCCAGAAGAAGGCCAGACAAAAATCACTTCTATATAATTGCCAAGAAGACTCCTATGGAAGCATCCATGTGTTCACCAGGCGTTGAATGTGATTTGAGGAAGCTTCTACTAGGACTTGTTGAACAAGCCCACCAGAAACACAGGTGAGGAAAGCAGGTTAGCTTGCAAAAGGAAGCCTAAATTTTCTGACCACCCAAGGTCTTCGTAAGTCTTCCTTATAGAAGACATCTTGTGCAATTGCCCATCTGGGCCTTCCTCATTCCACCCAATGGTAGAACGAACTCTGGAGTTCCACCTCTTGACCCTTTCTCTCACCTGGTTGCTCTTCGAAGCCCTCTTTACCTCTAGCTAAGATTCTGTGCAGTTCGGAGAACCTCCAAATCCCACTCCTGGCTGGCCCCACCCACCCCACCCCGCCCCTCCCAGAGTCCCCACGTGGCCCATTTTGGATGCAAGTAAGGGCAGGGCACGCGCAGAGGCTCGGGGAGGGCTAAAAACAGGCCTACCGGAGGTTCAGGCTCATTTCCGGCCTCCAGAGAGCCTCCGGAGCCTGGGGGAGGCCATTTTCCACCCTCCCGAGGCTCAAGGAAAGCCTCCAGAGCCGGGGGAGGGCAACTCCCCTGCCATGGCTGACTAGGCCATGCCCACCATGGCCACACCCACCCAGCACCCGGGCAGAGAACCCCTTGCTAAAATTTTTGACGCCCACTCCTGCCTATACTCCCTCTCCGTGTGCATTGTCCTTCCCGCACAAAGCATACAACTCAGAAACGTGTGCCTGTCTGTCTCTGTTTTAGCTGCAAAACCCACGGGGGCCACCACGCTTCGGGACCTGCCCCACAGGGACGTCCTAACCTTGGAGGGTGACGGCATTCTGAAGCCCATTTGCCGTTCAGCGATTATTGCACTTAATTATTTTCTTCAAGACCACAATATGCGACACCCGACAAACCAACATGAATTCTCAGGCATCCCTATGGCACTTTTGCATTGTTCTGCATTATTATTATTATTATTATTATTATTATTATTATTATTATTATTATTATTATTATTATTATTATTATTATTTTGAGGAGGTAAGCGAGAGGCAGAGAGAAAAGAGAAGACCAAAGAAACGTTGAGGAAGGCCCTGAGTCATATTTCTGATTCTCTCCGGTAGGACCTTTGATCGAGAGGTCCTCCCGTCGTTGGCAGCCTATCAAATTCAGGCGGGTCCCCTAAGCACGGATTGTCCAAACCTCTGCTGCCTTCATCTTCTTCTTCCACCTCCTCCTCTTCTTCCTCCTCGTCGCGGCTCATGAAGGCAAGTTCGTTCTCGTAGCAGAAGGAGTTGGTGCTCGGAAGAAGGAACTTGTTCTCCACCAAGTCCTTGGCACTGCAACAGGGAGTGGAGGGCACCTCGTAAGTCTTGTGGAAGTGCGAGTAGTCCACTTTGTACTGGTTTTTCTCCTCAAAGAGGACAGGTTCGAAGCGGTGACCCCAAAGGATCTCGCTGGACAAGTACGAACTCCGAGCTTGGGTGGTCATGGCCGTAGCTTCCACCATGCCCTCCAGAATCACCACGATCTCGAAATCGTCCGTTTCCAAATCCTGCCGACCAATCCCGAACAGGGGGCTCTCCTCGTTGATCTCGTGAAGGATGGTCAAGGGAGAGACCAGGAAAATACGATCCAAGCCTTTGTCAAACCCAACGTCTATGTCTATCTGATCCAGAGGGATGTATTCCCCTTCCTCGGTGATCCTGGGCTTGAGGAGCTGAGCTCGGACGTGAGCCTCAACGATGTGACTCTTCCGAAGGTTGCCCACTCTCCACATCAAGCAAAGCTTGCCGTCCCTCATGGCAATCACGGCGTGGTGGCTGAAGAGCAACGTTTCAGCTCTCTTCTTCGGCCTGGCCATTTTCGCCATGATGGCGCCGATCATGAAGGAGTCGATGATGCAGCCTAGAATGGACTGAAGGACCACCATGAAGACAGCCAGAGGGCACTCCTCGGTCACGCAACGGAAGCCATAACCGATGGTCGTTTGAGTCTCAATGGAGAAGAGGAACGCCGCTACGAAACCGTTCACCTGCAGGAGGCAAGGGGTGAAGGTCTCGTCTTTTGTGGGCTGCTCGATGTCCCCGTGGACCAGGGCGATCAGCCAGAAGACGAGGCCAAACAATAACCAGGAGACCAGGAAAGCGAGGGAGAAGACCAGCAGCATGTACCTCCAACGGATGTCCACGCAGGTGGTGAACATGTCGGCTATGTACCTCTGAGGTTTGTCATCCATGTTGGTGAATTCGACATTGCATTGGCCGTTCTTTTTTACGAATCGGTTCCTGCATTTCCTCCGCGTGTGGATCTTACCGTTGCCGAAGCCATTCACGCCAGGCATGGTGCTCAAGATCAACCCGTCTTCCTCGGAAGATACTATGCTGTAAGGGTTGACTCTGCCTGCGCTCATCCCTGAGTTTAAGCCTGTTTGTAAGTAACTCTGGATGCCTTCGACGGTCTCACTCTGCTTCTAGGGAAAAAGGTTTCGGTGTAAACAGGCAGGTCGATCCGAGCGGAGTCTCTACAACAAAACAACAAACAGAAAGAGGGATGGTTACAGATAGTTCTCCACTTATGATGGTTCACTTAATGGCTGTTCAAACTTACGACCAAAAAAAAGTGGCTTATGACCATTTTTCGCGCTTACGACAGGGGTGAAATCCAGCAGGGGTTTATCGCGGGTGGGCCACCGAATATTTTGCAAGCCGAGTGCCCTTCCCTAGCCTTTTTTTTTTTTTCAAGCAGCTGACCGGAGGCTAAATCTGATTTTGCTGAGTTTACATTTTAATTAACATTAAATTACATCCAGCCAACCCTGATTATCTCCCGTCTATTTAAAAACGCTTGCCTTCTGTCACCTTAAAAATGACAAGCTGGCAGTGGCTTTTGGGAAGAGTGGGGCGGGGGGGAGGTTGAATTGTGGGATTCAAACCGTTGAATTCTTTTCTTTTTTACTGGGAAAAAAAAATGGGGACCGGTGGGGCGGAGAGGGAGGGGGGTCTCGAGACGGCTGCCCCCTCCCCACATTAGCGGAGGTCTTCAAAGCAGGAGGCAAAAGTAGGCCACAAGGCTACCCTTAGCACTTAGGCCCTTTTGAGACCACCCCCTTCCCCAAAAGGAGAATATTCCTGAGGGAATATATATATTCTTTTTTGCCTAACTGTGTTTGTTTTTTAAATGGAGCAAAACCGTTTCTCTGCTCTTCTTCCAGAGGCCGAAGAAAAGCTGATATTTAGCGCCCTGCAGAGAAGGGAAGAAAAGGGGAAGGTCTATCCTTATGGAGGGTCTTTTAAGCAGCCGAGCCTGGAGGGCCTCCATTAGTTACCCTTGGTTAAAAAAAAAGGAGAAGGAGATAAAAATCTCTTTTGGCTCAAGGGCCGTGTGGTTCCTTTGGCAGAGACATAGAAGTTTGTGGATGGTCCCGTCGTTGTTGTTTTATTCTGCTTTTTAATGCATTTGGGTCAACTCAAGGGGTGAAGGAACTTTGTATTCCTTCTCCCTCCTGTTTCCCCCCCCCCACAACACATTTTGAGGTGGATTGGGCTGAGAAGGGATTGACCCCGGGTGAAATCCAGCAGGTTTGGACAGGTTTTGAAGAACTGGTAGCGGAAATTTTGAGCAGTTCGGAGAACTGGTAAATACCGCCTCTGGCTGGCCCCGGAGTGGGGTAGGAATGGGGATTTTGCAGTATTCTTCCCCCTGGAGTGGGGAGGGAATGGGGATTTTGCAGTATCCTTCCCTCAGGAGTGGGATAGGAACGGGGATTTTGCAATATCCTTCCCCCAGGAGTGGGGAGGGAATGGGGATTTTGCAATATCCTTCCCCAGGAGTGGGGTGGGAATGGGGATTTTGCAGTATCCTTCCCCTGGAGTGGGGAGGGAATGGAGATTTTGCAGTATCCTTCCCCCGGAATGGGGAGGGAATGGAGATTTTGCAGTATCCTTCCCCTGCCACACCCACCAAGCCATGCCCACCAAGCCACGCCCACAGAACTGGTAGTAAAAAAAATTGGATTTCACCACTGAATTGACCCAAAATCACCCGGCTGGCTTTCATGCCTAGACAAGGACTAGAATTTCCCGTCTCCTGATGATCAGTCCAAAGTCAACCAGTTGGCTTTCATGCCTAAGGTAGGACTAGAACTCCCCGTCGCCTAGTGATTGACACAAAGACACCAGGCTGGTTTTCATGCCTAAGGCGGGACTAGAACTCCCCATCTCCTGGTGACTGGTCCAAAGTCAACCACTTGGCGTTCATGCCTAAGGCAGAACTAGAATTCACCATCTCCCAATTTCTCAGTCACCACCTTCCTCACTATACCACACTAGGTCTCCATGATTGGCAATTGGCTTCTTCCCGCTGGGTTTCTGGACTTCCCTATCCAGGTTACGTTGCTGGGATTTCCTGATGGTGACCCATCCCTGCCTGAACTGAAAAACTCTTTTTCGAGACCAGCTCTTCCGTTCTTTCCACCCCGCACCCTGAATCTACTTTTCTTCCAGCGTAGACAAAGTCACAAGATCTGCCTCACAAACTGTTCTCGGCAGGAAGGCCATCTGCCTGGGACATCTGTCCCCCTTTGATGGTTGGGGTGGATCTACACTCTCGTCGGCATCTTTTGAACAGTTATGAGAGGGCCCAAAAGAAAATAAAAATGGCTTATTCGAAAACACTCGCTTCTATTCTTTCTTTTTTTCCCCCCATTGGCTTCTTCGAACCAATTGTTCTCCAATTTTCCCTTTAAAGGTAAAGGTAAAGGTAAAGGTTCCCCTCGCACATATGTGCTAGTCGTTCCCAACTCTAGGGGCGGTGCTCATCTCCGTTTCAAAGCCGAAGAGCCAGCGCTGTTCGAAAACGTCTCCGTGGTCATGTGGCCGGCATGACTCAATGCCAAAGGCGCACGGAACGCTGTTCCCTTCCCACCAAAGGTGGTCCCTATTTTTCTCCTTGCATTTTTTACGTGCTTTCGAACTGCTAGGTTGGCAGAAGCTGGGACAAGTCACGGGAGCTCACCCCGTTACGCGGCACTAGGGATTCAAACCACTGAACTGCTGACCTTTCCATCGACAAGCTCAGCGTCTTAGCCACTGAGCCACCGCGTCCCACAATTTTCCCTTTAGGATCCCCTGAAATGCATAAATAGCCAATAAATGGAAGTTTGCAGAGATCTCCCCCCCAAAATAATGAATATTGAAACAATTCCTAGAAAACCATCGATCGTTGGACGGCCTGAAATTTGATCGGTCCTAATTCCTGAAGTATAATTTGATGGCTTCCTCTTCTAGCAGGGACGTAGGGAAATTGCTCCCTTCCTCCCTCTCCCCACAGAGACCTTGGATCTGGTTTAATCGATCCCCCACAAGAGAGAAATAAATCAAAAAGTCTTTAGCAAGAAGCACCTTCCGCATACAAGATCCCCCAGCAAGGAAAATATATATAAATATTCCTGTTGAAAAAGAAACAGAAGGAAGACACCAGGCAACCTTCACCCCAACGTGTTCAGGATCTAAAATTGGGGGTGGGTGCTGCAAAAAATACTTAGGGACATCACCAAATACAAGCTGGGCGTATACGACTTTGTAGATGACCCTCACTCTGTCAAGGACCTTGGAGTACTCATCTCAAACAATCTAAGCGTCAGAGCTCACTATAACAACATTGCCAAAAAGGCATTAAGAGTTGTTAACCTAATCTTGCAAAGCTTTTTCTCCGGTAATATTGAATTGCAAATTAGGGCATACAACACCTTTGCTAGACCAATTCTTGAATACAGCTCATCTGCCTGGAACCCGCACTGCATATCGGATGTTAATACAATTGAGCGAGTCCAGAGGAATTTCACGAGAAGAGTCCTCCATTCGTCTGCTCGCAACAAAATACCTTATGCCACCAGGCTTGAAATTTTGGGCCTGGACAACCTAGAACTACACCGCCTTCGGTCCGACCTAAGCGTAGTACATAAAATTATCTGCTACAACATCCTACCTGTCAATGACTACTTCAGCTTCAACCACAACAATACATGAGCAAATAATAGATACAAACTTAAGGTAAACCGCACCAAACTCGATTGCAGAAAATATGACTTCAGCAACAGAGTGGTCAATGCCTGGAATGCCCTACCTGACTCTGTGGTTTCATCCCCAAACCCCCAAAACTTTAACCTTAGACTGTCTACTGTTGTCCTCACCCCATTTCTTAGAGGTCTGCAAGGGGCGTGCATAAGAGCACCAGAGTGTGCCTACCGTCCCTATCCTAATGTTTCCTTTTATTCGTATCCTTAATCATGTTTGTACTTATTCCTGTTATCTCGTACATGTTTGACAAACTAAATTAAAAAATAAAATAAATAAAGATACTACCAGGAAGTGGGGGGGGGGAAATTCCGTTGAAAAAGAAACAGAAGGAAGACACAAGGCACTCTTCACCCCAACGCATTCAGGATCTAAAAGGGGCAGTGGGTGTTGCAGAAAATGCTTGGGGAGTGGGGGGGTGGGGAGGCAGAGATCGTAATTGCAGGGTTTCAGGGGAACGAGGCAGAGTCACCCCTCTTTTCTCGGATTTCCGAGGAGAAAGGGGCAGATCCCGAAAGACAGCGCTTGAAAGGGCTGATCTGCTGGCAGTCGTTGGACCAGGTTTCTGGGAGGAGATGATGAAGGTCTCGAGGTTGGCAGCACCGGGTTTGTGAAGCTGGGGGCGAGGGGCTTTCAGGGTTGTGTGTCAGTGGGACAACAACCCCCACCCCCAGGACTGAGCTGTCTCCTTCATTAAGGCTGTCTTGGTTAAGAACAGCTCAACAGGTTCCCAGGAACCAGGCAAGCTTTGAAGGTTTTTCCAAGAAGATAGAATGTCAAAGAATGGAGGCCTTTGAACTCTGGTGCTGGAGAAGACTCCTGCGAGTCCCTTGGACTGCAAGGCCATCCAACTGGTCAATCCTAGAGGAGATCGACCCTGACTGCTCTTTAAAAGGCCAGATTCTGAAGAGGAAACTCAAATACTTTGGCCACCTAATGAGAAGGAAGGACTCCCTGGAGAAGAGCCTAATGCTGGGAACGATGGAGGGCAAAAGAAGAAGGGGACGGCGGAGAAGGAGGTGGCTGGATGGAGTCACCGAAGCAGTCGGTGTGAGCTTAAATGGACTCCAGAGGATGGTAGAGGACAGGAAGGCCTGGAGGAACGTTATCCATGGGGTCGCGATGGGTCAGACATGACTTCATGACTAACAACAAAAAGAAGACAGATCCTTCAGAAGCTCAGGAGAAACAGCAAAGCACAGGGAGTTTGGGACTTATGACCGCAATGGAGCCCTAAATTGACATTGTCAAGCGAGGCAGCTGTCAGGTGCCATTTTATAACCTTTCTTGTTAAGTGAATCCCTGTGGTTGTTACATGAGTAACACGGTTGTTAAGCGAATCTGGCTTCCCTCATTGATTTTGCTTGTTAGAAGGTCACCAAAGGGGATCGCGTGACACCCCCCCAGGGATATTTTGACCATCATAATTATGAGTCAGTGTTCAAAGGTCTGAATTTTGATCAGGGGATGCTGCAACGGTCGTAAGTGTGAAAAACAGCTGTAAGTCACTTTTTTCACTGCCGTTGTAACTTCAAATAGTCACTAAAGGAACTGTTGCAAATGTCAACTCGCAAAGCATCCCTGGCCTGTTCTCGAATTGCCACAGGCAACAGGGATGGGAAACTGACGAAGCAGCACGGCAGACAAAGACAGGAGCACATTCCAGACATATCTTTCTCAAGGCTGTCTCCCAGGGTTAACCACAGCAGCTGGAGGGAAATAACCTCTACACAAAATTGCTCCATTGGCAAATGTGATTGATGACACACCCTGGGGGGAGGGGGGAAATGGGGTCATGATTGGGGCCGTAAATTACATGGGGTCAGAGTTGGCTTCATTTGGGAACGTGCCGACATGAAGCTTCTAATAAATAACTGGATTTCTTTTGAAGCTTGGCTCGAGGCTCATGATTTAATTAGGGCATCCGGAACCCTGACAGCAAGTCGAGATAAGTAAATAGGATGTTTTCTATTGCAAACACCCCCAGAAATGGAAGAAAGGCATCCCCGAACATGTTTAAATATATTAAGATAAAGATTGAATTAATAAAAAAAACTTTATTTAATAAAGAGAAAAGGTGGTTTAACTCAAATCGTACTATTCTTTTGCTTGGGATTTAATATCTTTATTTCCCACCCATCCGCTTGATGATGCTATATTTTGGATCCTGCCATTTTGATTTCTTTCCTGGTCTATCAGGATGATTGATAGCTTGACAGCTTCCAAAGGGCTTGGATTGTTAGCCGGTATGAACCTAGCTAGCGGGACTTATAAAGCAGAATTTGCTCTTTTTTTTACTGTCGTGTGCAAAGAACCGATTCTGGCTAATCTGGTAACTTGGGTTTTCATTCGGGGCAATCCCAGTTAAGGATGGTTTTGAAAGACGGGGTAACAAGCTACAGTTACAGAAGGTTGATGGACCAGTTCGAAGTCTCTGTTGGGCTAATCTACCCTAGCAGGTTAAAATATATAGATTTTTGGCTAAATTTAGCTAAAGGACAAGACGAAAGCGTGCTCAATAATAACCAACCTTCTCCCCCCCCAAAAAAAGATCTTGTGAAATGTTAAAGCCTAATGCATTTATTCAAGCCATTATTAACCCAGCGGGCTGGCCTTTAAGATATCTCTCTGCTGTTTGGTGCAATTTATTATTCATTTTATTTTAGTTAGTAAACTTCCATGCAATGCATTCAGGTAGCTGATCTGCAAACCTACAGAAAACATGGAACAGTCTTGTTGCAAATGGCTTAGAAAGTGATATAAGTAGTTCTTGATTTACAGCCATTCGTTTAGCGACCTTTCGAAGTTACAAGGCACTGGAAAAAGTGACTTACGACCATTTTTCACACTTACGACCATTGCAACAGCTGCAGGGTCACGAGATTCAAATTCGGATGCTCGGCAACTGGCATGTACTTATGACTGTTGCAGTGTCTTGGGGGTGACGACCTTCGGACAAGCCAAAGTCAAAGGGGAAGACAGAAATCACTTCACAACCGCGTTACTAAGTGAACGGTTGCCGGGATTCACTTAACAACCGTGGGGGAGAAAGGTCATAAAATGGGGCGAAAACTCCCAGAACAAATGCCTCACTTAGCAAACAGCAATTTGGGACTCCCTTGTGGTCGTAAGCCGAGGACCACCTATAAATAGCCGCTTTTGTTTGCAGAACGACTAAAATAGGAAAAGTCATTCCTATTTTACGCACTTTCCATATTTATGCACTTTCCATCTTAGGGGCTGACATACAGACTTAAAAAGGCTCTAGAGATTCTGCCCCAGCTACAGATCCCAAAGAACACAGCACAACACAAACTCTGAACAAAACTTAGTTTACTCAAATAACGCAGTTTTAGCAAATGCCGGCTGTTAATAAGCGTTCTTAAGAAGCCTGCCACAATTCCACAGATAAGATAGTCAAAGTCTTACTGGAGTTGGCAGAAAGCCCAGAAGCAAAGTTGCAGAGAAATCCCAACGTGGCCAATTAGCCCCAAGCCTTACTCTCGAGGAGACCTCCTCCTGAGGAGCCACTCCTGCCTTTTGGCAGCTCTGCACACCCGTGCATCGAGAAGAGGCTACTCCTCTTCATCCTCTGCACTTAAAGGAGCCTCCGGAGGTTCTGAAGGCCCTGGCTGAATCTCTGCCTCTGGCACCACATCCTCTTCAGCCTCCTCGCTGTCCGACTCGAGCGCCAGCTGCATAGGCTGCCGGCACAGCACCACACCAGCCTCCTCATCGTTGGGATCAGCAACAATCCGCGCAGGCCTCTGGCGGGCCACAACCCTACAGTGGTACCCATCCACAGTCTTCCACCCTTTCGAAGCAGGACACAATATTGGAGACCACACAAAAGCCTCAAGACTTCCCTATGGCCTATTTCTTTTCAACCTTGGCTCCGGTGTACGCACCTCGTAAATAAACCCGTCACATTTCTTTCTAAGAACCGACGGCAAAAAATAGCTTCTCGCACTCCTTACATAGCAGCGGCCTGAAACCAGAATCGGAATCAAAACACATGCGGGGTGCGGGGTGCGGGAAGGGGCATAGACAATTTTTACAACTTTCGTGCAAAAAATCGCACCCTCGCTGTTTTCATGGCTCTGAAATGAGCGCCCAGGGTGTTACTCTGTCTGCAACGTGCTTTTGAAAAAACCCAGTTACTAAAGATAAAAGCTATTCTAGTCACCCCGCGCTGCAAACACGGAAGCCGGGGTGAAAATATTACATTGGCAGTCGAACGCGTTTTCCAAATATATAACTCAGAAGGAAAAGGGTGTTTTGGGCTTTTTTTTTTTTTTTGAAAAATTAACATTCTTCATTTGTGCAAGCATGCTCCTATTTCTGTGGCACGCTATTTTTTTCCCTGGGTGTGATTTGATTTCTTTCTCCCCACAACCCCCCCCCCCCACTTACCCTGCCTTCTTTTAAAATTAGTGCCCCTTTTTCGACGCTCAGCGGATAGGGAAAGAAATACACCGTGTGGCCTGCCATTTTGCCAAATAATAATTTTTGGAATTATGAAGAAATTAAAAATTAAAAATTATTGCGCAAATTTGCAAGGTTTGGGATGCAACTTGAAGGCACATTTCGAATTTGGAAAGTTTGCATCAAAGTTTGGGAGAGTTTTTGGTTAGATTAACAGAGTTGGGAGAAGGGGCCTTGTAGGTCATCTAGTCCAACCCCAAGCAGGAGACCTTAAACCATTTCTGACAGAGGGCAGTCCAGTCTCTTCTTGGAAGCTTCTTTTTTTTTTTTTTGCAAGGATGTAAGATTTTCTATGCTTATTAATAAGAATAAGAGTAAAGATTCCGTGGCTGGAAGGGACCATTCCATGGCTTAGGACCTGGTTATCTACGGGACCGCCTGCTACCACCAATAGCCTCCCACCGGCCAGTACGCTCCCATAGAGAGGGGCTCCTCCAGGTGCCGTTGGCCAAACAATGTCGACTGGCAGCCCCCAGGGGGAGGGTCTTCTCTGTGGGGTCACCTACGATCTGGAATGAGCTCCCCCCGGAGATACGGAGGATCCCGGATCTGCGTACCTTCCGTCGCGCGCTTAAGACGTTCTTATTTCATCAAGCTGGCCTGGCCTAAATCTTCTCCCCTTTTAAATGTAAATTTTAATTTGTTTTTAAATTATTGGGTATTTTAAATTTGTCTCAGCCAAATTATTTAATTTGTTTTTATTCTATTTTAAATTTTTGTATTTATGTGTTTTATTCTATGGCTGTTCAACGCCCTGAGTCCTTCGGGAGTAGGGCGGTATATAAATCCAATAAAAATCCAATAAAAACAAAAAAACAAAAATAAACATTAGAGGTCTTCTAGTCCAACCCTGTGCTTAAGGCAGAAGACCAAATGCTATCTTAGTCAAATGGTTGTCCAATCTATTTTTGAAAACCTCCCACAACTCTGGGAGGCAAGCTGTCTCCCATTGTTCTCACTGTCAGAAAATTTCTAATATGTAATACATTATTTCTCATGCTTATTATTAGGACACTCTTCTAAAAATCGCTGTGCTTAGTGTTCCAAACAGCCATTGATATCCTCATCGTTATAACAGAGGTTAGCAATGAGTGTCTCCCGAATTAAAATTCTCTCATCTTGCAAATTAAAGAATGGAAGTGAGGAACGGGGGATGTGGGACGGGATGGGATTGGCCTCGTGGCTTTCTCTTCTCAGAGGGCTCTTAGTCAAATTGGAATTGGGTATGCCTTGTTTAATAAAAAAGGAGGATTAGGGGTGACATGATAGCAGTCTTCCAATATTTGAGGGGCTGCCACAAAAAAGAAGGGATCAACAGTGGTGGGATTTAAGTAATTTAACAACCGATTCTCTGCCCTAATGATTTCTTCCAACAACCTGTTTTCCAAACTGCTCAGAAAGTTAACAACTGGTTCTCCCGAAGTGGTGCGAACTGGCTGAATCCCTCCATTGGGGATCAACCTATTCTCCAAAGCCCCTGAAGGCAGGACAAGAAGCAATGGGTGGAAACTAATCAAGGAGAGAAGCAACCTAGAACTGAGGAGAAATTTCCTGACAGGGAAAAAAATTAATCAGTGGAACAACTTGCCTCCAGAAGTTGTGGAGTTTTTTAAGAAGAGACTGTAGCATCATTTGTCTGAAATGGTATATAGCAGTGATGATGAACCTTTTCGGCACCAAGTGTTCAAACTGGGATGTGTGTGCATGTAGTGTCAAGTTTCGAGGTCGTCTCAAATAAATTGCATTTCGAATAAAGTCTTTGAAGAAAAACTCCTATTTTTTAAGCACAACATTCTAAACCCAACTCCAATCGAAGCCAACACTGACTTCCAGCCCCAAAACCCTTCCTTTCCGTTCCCCACTCCCCTGCACTCATTGGCCATCTTCCAAGTCATTCGACCCCTAATCTACTGCTCCAGCTCAAAGGAATTTCCCCCCTCCCCTCCCATCTCCTAGGGGCTATTATCTCCAGGGAAAATAAGTAGGTGAAAAGTCAAACATCCCTTTCCAGACGCCTTCGCTTCTCCTTCTTATGTCAGCACTAGAGTAAATGCAGGTTGAAGTGCTGACATGTAGAATAGAATATAATAAAACTTTATTACGGTCATTGACCAGCAATAGACATACAATAAATTAAAAATAATTCCGACATTAATCGTGAATAATAACATGGGGACTGGAGGCTAAAACATGCAATCAATGGTTGCAGGAACTTGGCATGGCTAGACTAGTGAAGAGAAGGACCAGGGGAGACAGGATAGCAGTCTTCCAATATTTGAGGGGCTGCCACAGAGAGGAGGAAGGGGGTCAAGCTATTTTCCAAAGCACCTGAAGGCCAGACAAGGAATAATGGATGGAAAGTGAACAAGGAGAGATTCAACCTAGAAATAAGGCGAAATTTTCTGACGGTGAGAAAAAAAAATCAACCAATGGAACAGAAGTGGCCTTCAGAAGTTGTGGGAGCTTCATCCCTGTAAGCTTTCAAGAAGAGATTGGACTGCCATTTGTCAGAAATGGTGTAGGGTCTCCTCCTTGGGCAGGGATGGGGGAGAGGGTTGGATTAAATGACCTACAAGGTCATTTCTAACTCTGTAATCAACTCAAGAAAACGAGGTATTTCTTTGATGCCTTAGCAAGCTTGCAACCTTAGGGTCACGCGAGGTAAAACACAGAAGGTGAATGACTTTAGAGAAGATAGCTTAAGAGTTGAGGACTCAGCCTCATATCCTTCTAAGGGTTTTGATGTAACCCATCCTCCGGAGCTGGTTTCTTTTCATCCTTAGGCCATAAAGAGCCACCTCAGAGAGATCTTACACCTTTCCACTTTCTAGGTAGCATTCTTCTTCTTCTCCTACGTGTGATCCAGTCTCATCAAGGATGTGGTTGATGATATGGCCAAGGGTTTGGTTTGGCTTGGCTCTTATTGGTTGGTGGGATTAGGACAAACCAGACATCTATACAGCCACTGGCCAGCACAATGCCAGAGGAGAACTTTCTAATCTAAAGAGTTGGGACTCTAGAAAGAGTGCAGAGAAGGGCAACCAAGAAGATTAGGGGACTGGAGACTAAAACATATGAAGAACAGTTGCAGGAATTGGGTATGTCTAGTTTGATGAAAAGAAGGACTAGGGGAGACATGATAGCAGACTTCCAATATCTCAGGGGCTGCCCCAAAGAAGAGGGAGTCAAGCTATTCTCCAAAGCACCTGAGGGCAGGACAAGAAGCAATGGGTGGAAACTAATCAAGGACAGAAGCAACCTGGAACTAAGGAGAAATTTCTTGAATGTTAGAACAATGAATCAGTGGAACAACTTGCCTCCAGAAGTTGTGAATGCTCCAACACTGGAAATTTTTAAGAAGATGTTGGATAACCATTTGTCTGAAGTGGTGTAGGGTTTCCTGCCTAAGCAGGGGGTTGGACTAGCAGACCTCCCAAGGTCCCTTCCAACTCTGTTATTCTATTCTGAAGTACTAAAACACAGATTCCTTTAACACGGAGATATAGCAGTTTTTGTGGATGCGATTCCTGCCTTGTAGGGAAGGTCCATTTAAACTGAAAAAAAGAGAATTGAATTCTACTACTTGGTGTTGAGGGTATTATAGGTTCTACTCGGCTTCTACCAACAAGGGGAGTGGAGTAGGACTTAACAGAACGTAACAGAGTAACAAAGTTGGAAGGAAACTTGGAGGTCTTCTAGTCCAACCCCCTGTTCAAGCAGAAAACCCTTCAGACAAATGGTTGTCCTATCTCTTCTTAAACTCTTCCAATCCCTTTGCATCCAGATATCCTCTTCTCACGGCTGTACTCTTAGGGTTTAATTAGAAGATGGTGGTGCCATTTTGTCTACTCTCTGACTACTGGGTGGCAAATCCTCCTAGCCATGGCCTCTACCTGCCAACTTGGCCTTCTTGTCAAGGATGACGCTCTCTCATTGATGGTGTTGGCTCCTCTGGCTTCAATTCCCTTCCTTCCTTCAAGCCCAAATAGTCCTCCCAGTGGACTATTTTGGGATGTGGATCGAGTGCTCTTTTCAGGACAACAATTTTGAACCCTCGTCAGAAATCACCCACAGTTTGACAGGTGGCTGAAACCCATGATTGAAGCAGATTTAACAGACTTTAACAGATTGAAAGAGTTGGAAGGCACCTTATAGGCCATCTAATCCGACCCCCCACTCAAGCAGGAGACCCTACACCACTTCTGACAATCTTTTCCAATCTTTTCTTGAAGCCTCCGGTGATGAAGCTGCCACAACCTCCGAAGTCAACTTCTGTTCCGTTGGTTGATTGCTTTCCCTTTCTCTTTATTTCTAGGTTGAATCTCTCCTTGATCAGTTTCCATCCATTGTTCCTTGTCTGACCTTTGGGTGCTTTGGAGAGTAGCTTGACCCCCTCCTCTCTGTGGCAGCCCCTCAAATATTGGAAGACTGCTATCATTGTCTCCCCTGGTCCTTCTCTTCACTAGACTAGCCATGCCCAGCTCCTGCAACCGTTCATTGTATGTTTTAGCCTCCAGTCCCTTCATCATCCTGGTTGCTCTTCTCTGCACTCTTTCTAGAGTCTCCACATCTTTTTTATAGCGTGGTGACCAAAACTGGATGCAGTACTCTAGGTATGGTTTTACTAAGGCTTTGTAGAGTGGTATTAGTACCTCCCTTGATCTTGATTGTATCCCTCTGTTAATGCAATTTAGGATTGCGTTGGTTTTTTTAGCTGCCGCTGCACACAGCTGGCTCATATTTAGCTGGTTGTCCACTAAGACTCCAAGATCCCTCTCACAGCCACCGCTATTAAGCCTGGTTTCCCCCAGTTTATATGTGTGCTTTTGGGATTTTCTTACCTAAATGCAGGACTTTACTTTTCTCTGTCTACACTTGCCCATCCTCTCCCATGACCACATGTGAAGGAGGAGAGGGGCGCCTGGCGGTTTTCCCTAAACTGGTGTGTAATGCTTGTTAAGAAGAAGGAAATCAAAACCAGAGGCATCACCCACCCACCCCTTCCCTTATCTCGTTCCTCGTGCTCCAGGTCCTTGCTGGAGAGGCAGAATAAGCAGGGACAACAACAGAATTTTTCAGGGTTTTTTTTTTCTGGCAGACTTTTTTTATTTTTTATTTTTGCCAACTCATAGACTAAAGGAAATTCCCTTTAAGACACGAAGCTAGCTGAGGTCTCTGCCCTGGTCAGAATAAAAGACATGGTGGGGATTCAGATGATTTATTATACATTCAAAGCTACGTTAGAGGGGACCTACATTAGAGCCTTAACCATAGTTCCATGAGACGGGCTGGCTCGAGGGATTGTCCAAATGCAATATGGTTGAAGATGAATTCGAATCTGAGTTTCTCCAGTTTCTCCTAGGCCAACCCACGAATCATCACAGTATGGCATACTCGCTCCTACTCGTTTTCTTCTAAACAAACCTAAGATTCAAGTCAGATCCCTTGGGAGACGAGGGAACCATCCTAGAACTTAAGGAGACATCTCCCGACATTTGAGAACGATCAATCAGTGGGAACGTCTTGCCTCCAGAAGTTGTTGGGGGCTCCAAACACTGGAGATCTTCAAGAGACATAGGGTCTCCTGCATGAGTAGGGGGTTGGACTAGAAGACCTCCAAGATCCCTTCCAACTCTCTTATTCCGGTGCTACTTTGAGCGTTTTTCTAGTGTTTTTGGAGTTCCTTCTCAAGCATTGGCTGAAAAGACATATATATATATACTTTCCTGCCTCCTTAGTTATAGGCCCACATGGCTTCTATCTACCTATCTCACCGGCGAGGACTTTTGAGCTCCCATTTCTCACTTACCTTTCACTGCACAGATTTCCTCGGGGGCCCCCTCCTTCCTTGAAGTCCCAATCCAGAAGGGATCCCGAGCTCTTTCTTCACGTCCCATAAGTCCCGGGCTTCAGCTCTGCCCTTCGGGCAGGTCATCCACAGCTCCGTTAGAAACATCAGGAGGACCCAAATCTTCCCAAAGCAGCAGAAGAATGGAGACGTCGGGGGGTGGGGGGGTGGGAGGGTGGGAGGGTGTCAGGAAAAAGAAAATTAAATCAACTGCATTCCCACCCCCAAGTTTTCCCTCCCTGAAATGGATTTTTTTAAAAAAGCAGCTGTCAATACAGTTGGTTTGAAAAAAACAATAATAATAAGAAAAAAGATAAGATCCAAGAGAATTCCAGTGTCAGGAAGGTTTTAATGTCAAACTCCTTGCTGTATCCTGTTGGGCTCTGGTTGAGAAGACGCCAAAGGAGCTCCCAGCAGAAACAGACAAAACTCTCCTTTTAGGATTCCACTTTAATCGTGGTTGGACATCTCAGCCGTTTCTCTGTCACCCAGCAGCGGTGTTCGGCTTCTCCCTGCTCCAGAGTTATGGCCACTTTCCTCTCCTCTTGCTGTTGTTGGCGATTGAGGCTGTTGCAAGAAGAGAGAGAGAGAGACCGAGACCGGGAGAGAGGCTGTATTTTAATGCCGATGGCTTTTTCCCTGCTAAGCCTCTTGATGGAGCAGGCAACCAGTGTGAGCATAAAGCTTCTCCGGAAAACCTTCACTCCCTCCTACCGCTTATGTGCGAGCATAGCAGCTTCTCCCAAGATCTTTGAGCCTCTTCAAAGTCAAGACAGCTTCCTTCTTCAAGGCAAACTTGTGGAATTGAGTCTGTCATCTGCACTTCGATAACTGCCTGGTTTGGCTCTGCAACCCAACAAGACAGACACAGACTTCAGAGGATCATTAGAACTGCAGAAAAAACAATTATTACTACCAACCTGCCTTCCATGGAGGACCTGTATACTGCACGAGTTAAAAAGAGGGCTGGGAAAATATCTACAGACCCCTCGCATCCTGGACATAAACTGTTTCAACTCCTACCCTCAAAACGACACTATAGAGCACTGCACCCCAGAACAACTAGACACAAGGACAGTTTTTTCCCGAATGCCATCACTCTACTTAACAACTAATTCCCTCAACACTGTCAAATAATTTACTAAGTCTGTACTACTATTAATCTTCTCATCGTTCCTATCACCCATCTCCTCCCACTTATGACTGTATGACTGTAATTTTGTTGCTTGTATCCTTATGATTTATATTGATATTGATATATTGATATGATTTGACTGTTTATTTGTATCCTATGACTATCATTAAGTGTTGTACCTTATGATTCTTGATGAACGTATCTTTTCTTTTATGTACACTGAGAGCATATGCACCAAGACAAATTCCTTGTGTGTCCAATCACACTTGGCCAATAATAATATAAAAAATTCTATCTAAAGGTGTCCATATTGGAGTTTTTTAAACTTCTCCGTCTAACCTTCCATCGGGAGCTTTGCTTCCAGTTCTTTCCCACAGCTCCAATCCCAGCTTAGCTTTTTCCAGTAGTCAGGTTTTTGCAAGATCTATTTTATTTTGTCTCGATTTGGGAGACCCCGGTGTACCCCTCTCTCAGTTATGAAAACGCCTGGCCGTGGATTCCTTTTGAATCCTATTCTGAAGGTGCCAATGATCTCTGCCTTTTACATCCTGGGAGATCAACCGGTGGTGGCGATGTGGTTTTGTTCAGCTACGGAGTTCTATTTTTGCTAACGTGTGCCGTCTTCTAAGAATTACTGCTGAAAACAGAAGGCCCAGGTTCTGCCACTTAGAGAGGAGGAACAGAGAGGAGCTGTGTGACTTGAGCTTTTTTCGATGGGGGAAAATTAAATTAAATCAAGACTTTCTTATTTCATCAAGCTGGCCTGACCTAAGTCTTTCCCCTTTTTAAATGGAAATTTTAAATTTGGTTTTTAAATTATTGGGGTTTTAAATTTGTTCAGCCAAATTATTTAATTCATTTTAGTTTATTTTAAATTTTGTATCTATATGTTTTATTCTATGGCTGTTCACCGCCCTGAGTCCTTCGGGAGTAGGGCGGTATACAAATTCAATAAAATAAAATAAAAATAAATAAATAAAATAAATTAAGCCCCATTGTGCTGTTAAAGCTGAGCTTGGCTGACCAATGAATTCCTTCAGAGGTCCTGAAATGTTATGTATTTCTATTGGTCTCCCCAAAATGTTTTAGAGAGGCCTCATTTGATCCCAGGATGGTAAAATAAAGGTGGAGGCACCTGTTAAGTACTGTTACAATCTGGACAGGTAGCAAATACAGGTAGGATACTACACTCAACTCTGTTTTTTTTTTTTGCTGTAAAAAAAAATCAAATTTGCATCCTCCGATTCTTTGAAGAAATGGATAGCTTTTTATGGGGAATTTATAGCTGGTTTATTTGTCCACTGAGAAGTTTATTTGCCCGTTGGTCAAAGCATTCAAATAAAGCTTTTGATGAGTGAAATTCATCCATCGTTAAAACATTTTTTTTTTAAAAAAAAAAATCAAGTTTCTAGCCCTCCTGGTTTATTTTTCCAAAGGCAGCCTGTCTGGTGGTATGTTCCCGCAGCTGGTGGCTTTTCCCTTAAGAGCTGATCTTTGAAAAGAAGTTCATTTGAAAAAATGCCAGATTTGGGATTACTAGCATTGATTGTCAGATGACCAACAGATTTCAGAAGCAGGAGAGAGAGAGGAGGGGAAATAAACAAACAAACAAACAAACAAACAAACAAACAAAATAAATAAATAAATAACAGCTCCGAGCAGCAACAGCCACAAAATGCCAATTATAGTCAATTACGGCTACAAAGCGTCAATTACTGTCAATTACAGATTTCAAAGGCCAAGGGAGAAGGAATCGATTTTCCTCCTTCGCTCAAGAGAGCAGGAGAGACAATGCCAAGGCATTTTTCAATTTTTTTTTATTTTTTATTTTTTTTTTTGGCACAAAGATTTTACAAAAACCGTCTCCAAAATGATTTGTTTCCCCAGGACTCTTGGCCTGATTCTGGGAACGGCTTGCCTTGGTCCTTCTTCATCCTGCAATGGGTCCTCCGGGTAAAACTAGGAGAACTAAATGCAGCACCAAATTCGAACCCAGGACTGACCTCAAGTTTGTCTTCGAAACTGTTTGAATGAGCGGAAGGGAGCGAAGAGCAAGGTGATGCCAAAGTCCTTTTCTCTAAACATTAACCAAACCGGGCTTAATAGCAGTGACTGTGAGAGGGATCTTGGAGGCTTAGAGGACCACCAGTTAAATGGGAGCCAGCCGTGTGCAGCGGCAGCCCAAAAAGCCAATGCAATCCTAAATTGCATTAACAGAGGGATACAATTAAGATCACCTGAGGTACTAATACCATTCTATAAAATGGTATTTAGTAAGACCACACCTAGAATACTGCATCCAATTTTGGTCATCACACTATAAAAATGATGTTGAGACTCTAGAAAGAGTGCAGAGAAGAGCAACCAGGATGATGAGGGGACTGGAGGCTAAAACATACGATGAACGGTTGCAGGAACTGGGCATGGCTAGTCTGGTGAAGGGAAGGACCAGGAGAGACAAGATAGCAGTCTTCCAATATTGGAGGGGCTGCCACAGAGAAGAGGGGGTCAAGCTATTCTCTAAGGCACCTGAAGGCCAGACAAGGAATAATGGATGGAAACTGATCAAGGAGAGGTTCAACCTGTGAAATGTTATATTAATATTGAAATGTTATATTAATATACAGATATAAGTATGGGGAAGGGGAAAAAAAGGGCAGACTATCGATAAATTGGGAGTTATAATAATATTACTGTGTTAAATCAGAAGTTATCATATAGTGTTATAATGGAATGTTATTTTGAAGTGTTTGGTAAGAGGGGGAAGTAATAATATTAATAATATTACTAGAAGTAAGGGTCAGTATTTGGAGGGGGGAGTAAGGGGATGGTAAAATATTATATAATCTGTTATGTATTAGGTTTTTATTTTGAAGAAGTCACAGGGGGGATGGGGTGGTGAGGGGGGGTTAGGGAGGAGCGGGGGAAAAGGGGGGAAAAATTGTAATTGAAAACTTTTTCAATAAAAAGGACAGGTTCAACCTGGAAATAAGGAGAAATTTTCTGACAGTGAGAACAGTCAACCCAATGGAACAGAAGTTGCCTTCTGTGGGAGCTTCACCCCTGGAAGTTTCAAGAAGAGACTGGACTGCCATTTGTCAGAAATTGTGTAGGGTCTCCTGTTTGGGTAGGGGGTTGGACTAGATGACCTACAAGGTCCCTTCTTCCAACTCGGTTAAAATCTGTTAAAGAAACATCTAACTAAATGAACATTGCACACATCAAGGGAGTCGTGTTTGTGGCCAAAACCTCGCCAAGGGTGTCGTGCTGCCGAACAGCAGAAAACTAGACAATATTTGAGCCCAAGAGTCCATTTGAGGCCATCCAAGTCTGGCCTAACATGGTCTATCCAAAATGCCTGGACACAGATGCAAGATTTTTCTTTCGCTGAGCAAGACTACCATAGTTTCCTGCCAAAGCCGATGAATACCAGCTGAGGCCCAACTGAGCCTTCTCTACAATTGTCAAATATTTTTCATGGAGGGAATTCTTGCTGGAGGAAGCTTCTTGGTGCGGATTCCATTGTGTGATCCAAAGCAATCGGCCCACCAAAGTTGGACCATAAGGAAGGCTGAGAAGGCCAAAGAATGGAGGCCTTTGAACTCTGGTGCTGGAGAAGACTTCTGCGAGTCTCTTGGACTGCAAGGCCATCAAACCAGTCAGTCCTAGAGGAGATCAACCCCGACTACTCTTTAGAAGGCCAGATCCTGAAGAGGAAATTCAAATACTTTGGCCACCTAATGAGAAGGAAGGATTCACTGGAGAAGAGCCTAATGCTGGGAACGATGGAGGGCAAAAGAAGAAGAAGGATGACAGAGAACGAGGTGGCTGGATGGAGTCACTGAAGCAGTCGGCATGAGCTTAAATGGACTCCGGCGGATGGTAGAGGACAGGAAGTCCTGGAGGAACGTTGTCCATGGGGTCGTGATGGGTCAGACACGACTTCACAACTAATAACAACAATTAATCCACATTAATAAACCCAAGATTAAAAACATTGAGGGAAGTGGATACTGAAAGAGGAGAATATTTGAACGGTGGGGTCCTTAGTGCTCTGAACACCACAGCTTTGGTCTTGAGCACTGATGATGTTGCCTAGTACGGTAGTGGAAAGTCTGCAAGAAGACAACCAATCCTCAGGAAGTGGATACGTTAGGAAATATAAAGTTCAGATGATGTTAGATCTGTGCAACCTCTTTGAGGTGGAATGTCCATTGCTTAGAAAAGCGGAACTGGAAGGAGCAAAGTTGCTTTCGTCCCTCTGGGTTCTTACCATTAATTTTGTCAAGGTTGAATCTCCCGACTTAGAGAAGTAAGAAAAGGAGCTGTCCAGCTCCACTGCTAGAATCATTGTGCATTATTTCGTTTTGGTAAAGTGAAATTTTGCTCCACCAACTTCCGAGTGGAAGCTGAGATGGTCTCTTTCTGGATTAATTGCCCTAATTTCATCTTGGAACATCTGAGGAGAACCTCTACTGGAATCTATGTTGTTTTTCTGGAGTCTCCTTCCCAAACCAGGCCTAGAGATGGCATGGTCACTGATCCTTGAATCTCAAGGTCATTTTAGAAGATCTGTATATGCCTGGGGGTGGTGGGGTTGAAGATGGGAGTTGCTATTTGAGGTTCATTGAAGTTCTTGATTTCCACTATTTTTCCAAAAATAATGACCTTAAAAGTAGGAGTGGGGTCTCCAACCTTGGCAATTTTACAACTTGTGGACTTCAACTCCCAGAATCCCTCATGGCTAGCTGAGGAATTCTGGGTGTTGAAGTCCACAAGTCATAAAGTTGCTAAGGTTAGAGAACCCTGCTGTGTAGGGTAGTAATTCTTGCTTGTGCCAAGGCAAATGAGGAGGTCCTTGAATTGTCCAGCTGATTAGAAGGAGGCAGAATGTAAAAAGGAAGTGTTCCCTGAAATATTGGCACCAAGGAATAAATCTTTCTAGATTGTCAGGGGCTGATGAAAATTTAATTAGGTGAGCTATTGAATTTACGGTTTGGGAATGTCACTATTTCCCACTAACAGTACTTAAAGCCGTACTTTAAGATGTAACATATACATTGTGTACTGTGGTTTTATTGCCTAAGATGGTCTCATATGTTCTTCAAGCCAGCACTTTGCCTTAGTGTAACTTTATAAATCTAACATCTAACAAAATGAGCATTGCACATCAAGGCACTTGGGTCTGTGGCCAAAGCCATGCCCAGGGAGCCGTTGGGCTGACAAACAGCAGAAATCCAGACAATATTAGAGCATGAAGAGCCCATCTGGGAGCCATTTCTGTCTGGCCTAACGGGGTCTATCTAAAATGACTGGCTAGAAGGATGTAGGATTTTTTTTTTCTCCTCAGAACTAAAGATAATGTTGGAAAGCTGAAATTCATTTTGAAAAATGGCTGTGTGGGAGGAGGAGGAGGAGGAAGAAGAAGAGGAGGAGGAGGAGGAAGGAAAGGGGAAGAGGAAGAGGAGAAGGAGAAGGAGAAGAGGAGGAGAAGAGGAGGAGGAGGAAAGGGGAAGAGGAGAAAGAGAAAGAGAAAGAGAAGGAGGAGGAGAAGGAGGAGAAAAAGAGGAGGAGGAGGAGAAAGAAGAAGAGGAGGAGGTGGAGAGGAGGGAAAGAGGAAGAGGAGGAGGAAGAAGAAGAGGAGGAGGAGGAGGGAAAGGGGAAGAGGAGAAGGAGAAGGAGAAGGAGAAGGAGAAGGAGAAGGAGGAGGAGGAGGAGGAAGAAGAAGAGGAGGGAAAGAGGAAGAGGAAGAGGAAAAGGAGACAGAGAAGGAGACGGAGAGGGAGAAGAGAAGGAGGTGGAAGTGGAGCCAAGAAAGACATCCATGGACAGATTTTAGAACCGTGTTGGTGACCCCAGAAACATAAATTCAAGTGGCCTCTTGAACTGAACTTTGAAGGATTAAAAAAAAAAAAAAAGACCAGAGCAAGATTTCCCACAAGGATCCAGAAACCGACTGATCACCCTAAAGCCCCTGCCAGAATTGTTAAAAAAAAAAAAAAAGCCACAGAGACAACAGATGATCTCCAGTTGAAATCCTTCCCAGGCTGAGCCAACCTCATCAAATCATCCGGCTCGCTCGGGGTCAGCTGGGTTACCGGCGAGACGTAAATACTTTATGTAACTGGGTCCGGCAGTCATAATAATAGCCCATCTTGCTCCCCAGGGGGGTTTGAGCGGTCCTCAGTGAGAGCCAGAGAAACGTGATGGTGTAAGGGACGAAAATCTCCCAAAAAAATCTCAAGGGTTGGAAGAGCCAACCTTACAGGAATTCCAGAACAGACGAAGCAACTTCAAGATTTATCGCTAATATCTGAGAGGGTGAGAGAAGATTCTGGAATTCGGCTATGAGGAAAGATCTGGATTTAGCCCACTTGAAGGCGTCCCTGATGGAGAAGAAGAAACACAAAGAACTCGTTCTGTTCCTACAGCCTTGTTGGGTGTTTGCTCCTTAGCTTAACTCTCTGGGGAAATGTTTTGTTTATAGCCCCTGTCCCCAACGCTGTGAGAACTAACTCACAGGAAGAAACTTGGTTTGTTAATAGGATCTATGTCTATGAGCTTCATTCTGAGGTCCCTTAGGATTTCGTTGAACCGTGTCTTGTCAATGTCTTCGTACAAGATCTCCCTTTTTCTATTTGTGATGCTGACGACACGGCTGTTGTGGTCCACCAGCAGCCTGCGGAGCTGGCAGTGGAGTCGGACAGTGAGGAGGCTGGGGAGGACAATGGACCAGTCCTGGAGTCTGGGGAAGGCCCGGATGAGGGCTCTGCGTCGGAGGCAGAGATGGGGCCAGGGCCATCGGGGAGTGATGCGCGGACTCCGGACCATTGGTAGGTTGCCCCCGGTTCTCAACGGTTCTATAGAATGTTCTATATCGCACAGCTGGTTTTCATGCCTAGGGTGGGACTAGAATTCCCAGTCTCCTGGTTTCTAGGCCAGCATCTTCACCACTACACCTGAGTGAAAAGTGAATGGGGCACCTTTTTAAGCCTTCAAGGGCTAGAAAATTTGCTTCTCTTAGGAATGGCACCTATTTGCATACCTCCAGACAATGGTAAACACACACACACACACACAAACACAGGCACATAACACACAGTTCCTCTTCCTCTCTCCAAAAGGACAGGAAACTAAGCAATTGCCACCCCATTCTTCTGAGTCCACACCCTCCTTCCATTTTAGAGACTTACATAAAAGCAACTTTGGCAAGTACAAGTTGTGTCCCATTTTTGGGAGTTGGATTTCCCCGTGCAGTCCAGCAGAAGGAGACAGGTGTTGTTGGCCACCCTCTAGGCAAGCGGTGTGGTCTGGTAAGCGAAGAATTTTCTCCCTGCCTGTTTCCAAGCATAAATATATAATGCTGGCAAAGTCCAGCGTTTCATTGCCAGCTGACCATCGGAAAAAGCCAGCAGGGCTCTGTCCAGGACATACGTTGTGTCCAGAACTGTTGATCTCCTCTGAGAGAGCTTTATTTCTGTCCCAGGGAGGATCTCAAGGAACCTAGACAGCTGCTTCCAGAGGAGTTGACGGACCATAGAAAGACGACTTAAAGGGAAGAGGAAAGTCATCAGCTAAGAACAGGGAGGACAACCCTCCTTGTGAGTGTTTGAAGTTCAAGGAGGAAAAAGTCTTCCTTTTTAGTTCTAGGGTTGTAAAGGAAGGGAAGATATTCAAAAGAAAGGCAGACATTTTCTTCTGGGTTAGGTACGATGAGCAGTTGAGGAAAGGGAAGGGAAGGGAAGAAGGAAGGAAGGAAAGAAGGAAGGAAGGAAAAGGGAAGAAGGAAAGAAGGAAGGATAAAGGGTGAAGGAGAAGGAATGAAGGAGGAAAGGGGAAGGGAAGGAAAGAAAAGGAGGAAGTGAAGTGAGGAAGGAAGGATGGAAGGAAGGAAGGAAGGAAAAGGAAAGAAGGAAGCAAGGAGAAGGGAAGAAGGAAGGAAGGAAGGATGAAGGAAAGGGAAGGATGGAGGATAGGGGAAGGGAAGAGAAGGAAGTGAGGAAGGAAGGAAGGAAAGAAGGAAGGAAGGAAGGAAGGAAAGAAGGAAGGGATCAAAACAGAATTTTGATTTGCTTGAGGCATCCCAAGACTTTCATCTCCATCTGAGATGATGCAGGATAGGGGCCTTGATACTTTGGGTGACCACAGGAAAACTCCATCAACGTCACCCCGGAGGTCTGAGGGCAAAGCTGCTTCTAAAGTTGAGTCTTCTGGTTCTTCTCCAATGCTTTAATTAATCTGTTATAACTGAAGAAACGTTCTTGGTCCCCAACGCAAGAGAGTCAACACCAGGACCATTGTTGCCATATCTAGACCACTGAACCTGATTGTTTTTTTCTAACCCATATCGGTCCTTTCTGCTTTTAAGGGCGTCTGAGCAGCTGACCCTCTTCTCGGACCTCAAGCCATTCCACACCTTTGGGAGGTCTCCTTTGGCTCCATCCACAGCTCGCCTCCCTCTTCTCCACTTTGGCTGAGTCCCACAGAAAGGAGAGAGAGGGTGAGGTTGCTTCTTTGCTTTTCCTTCTTAGGAGTTCATTTTGTGTCTCTCTCCTGCAGGATGCCAATTATTATTGAAGATCTCTCGTTGATGAACTTACAAGCTACTTGACCTGCCGCTGAGCCATTAGCAACAAAAGAGTCAGAAAGAGAAACTCCCCCCCACAAAAAACTCTTCGCTTCAAGCATATTACTCAGGCCCTTTAGGAGCCACCTGGGGAGTTAAAAGTATTTGTCCTCTGCAGGACAATATTCGTTTCCTTGGCTTGGTTTTCTTTGGTCCTTCTCTCTCTCTTCCACTCCTTTTATTGCCACTCCAAGTCAAGATCATTTTTATTCATCAAGCATCTTCTAAAATGGATCCCAGAGAGCAGGCGGTAAGGGGGTGAGGGGGAAAGGATAGGATGAAATCAAACAAAGTTTGTCTAACTCAGAGTTCTTTTTCCATCTCAAGTAACTTGAATTCCTTGTCAGACCTAGAAGCCATACTTTTACATTTGGCCCTTCAGGCCTGCCACATTTTCTACTGTGGGAAAATGGGAGGGGGGATTGCATGGGTGATATGTAGTCAAAATAACATTTCTTTCTCAGAGAGTCAAGGTCACTTTGTCCTGGCACCTGGAGTCGGATGACTGGAAGGTGCCTCCAGTTTGGACAGTGGATGATTGGACCATGTGATGGACATGAAGCTGCTGGGCAGGGCCTTGAACTTTCACTTGGGTGGGAAAAACCTGGAAACTTTCAGATTCGGGTTTTCCCAGGTGTTCCCAGCCAGGAGTGGGATTTGGGGGTTCTCTGAACTGCACAGAATCTTAGCTAGAGGTTCTCCCGAACCCCTGCGAACCCCCAGCAGCCCCACCCCTGAGTGTGCCACCATATTCCAGAAGAATTTGCTGCCCCAAAAATAAATTCAAGATGTCAGAATGATAAAACCATTGTGAGCTCCGAAATGGGAGACTGTCACAGCATGAGGTCTTCTGTAATTAATGGCGCTGCCACACATCTCCCAGTTCGGCTAAGAATAAAATGCTCCCTCGGCGGGGCCCAACATTAATTTTTTTTTTGAAAAAAAAATCTCTTATTTGGGTTAATTGTATTTTTGAAGTGACGAGACACATTTATTATTTCCTTTTCATGCTTCATTGGAAAGTAAGTCTTTATCTTATCTTTTGAGACTCCTTTGCATCTGTGAGTTGAATGGAGCTGAGATATAGGATCAAGGATGGATGGATGGATGGATGGATGGATGGATGGATGGATGGATAGATGGATAGATGGATAGATAATAGGTAGGTAGGAAGATAGATAGTTAAAGAGACGAATGTAGAGAGATGGAGATGATAGATAGATAGATAGATAGATAGATAGATAGATAGATAGATGATAGATACCGGTGGATAGATACTGGTAGATAGATAGATAGATAGATAGATAGATAGATAGATAGATGAATGTAGAGAGATGGAGATGATAGATAGATAGATAGATAGATAGATAGATAGATGATAGATACCGGTGGATAGATACTGGTAGATAGATAGATAGATAGATAGATAGATAGATAGACGAATGTAGAGAGATGGAGATGATAGATAGGTAGATAGATAGATAGATAGATAAAGAGAGATGAATGGAGAGAGATGGGGATGATAGATAGATAGATGATAGATACTGGTAAATAGATACCGGTAGGTGGGTAGGTAGGTAGGTAGATGAATAGATAGATAGATAAAGAGAGATGAATGGAGAGAGAGAGAGAGAGATGGATGGAGAGATGGAGAGAGGGAGGGAAGGAAGGACAGAAGACTTCATAGCACCCTTTCCCCCTCCCTCCTATAATTAAATCTCATTTCTCCATCATCCACTTGGTACCACAAACAGCTGCACATCTCTTGCCTAATGAAGAAACTCATTAACTTCGTGCTTTTATTTTTCAGGGGAAATTTAATTTAATTTTATTTTTTTAAAAAAAAAAAACAAAACCCGAGCAGCTCTCTGTTCCCCAGCGCCCATCGGCAAAGGGTCCTACCAGATGGTGAAAACCTGCTCGGGTGTCTATGAGCTTCATTCTGGGGTCACTTAGGATTTCGTTGCACCGTGCCTGTCAATTCCTTCGTACGAGATCTCCCCTTTTCCATTTGTGATGCTGACAACACGGCCTTTCCCTTTTGGTGCAACTAAATTGAACCGCTTTAGAAAAGCCCCACATCGGACTGGTGTAAAAATCAAAACTTGGTTTGATCGACAGACCCAAATTGGGGCGATGCCTCCAGCCACAAGCAAGCTGTTTTTCGTATATCTTAGCCATTGCAGATCGTCCTCGACTTGCAATAGTTCATTTAGAAGCTACAACGGCACTGAAAAAACTTACTTATGACCATTTCCCACACTTATGACCATGGCAGAAATCCCCCTGGTCGCATGGTCAAAATTCAGGCCCTTGGCAACTGACTCCTATTGATGATAGTTGCAGTGTCCTCTGTGTGTGTGTGTGTTGTGGCCCGTCAGCGGCCTGTGCAGCTAGTAGCTGATTCCGACAGCGAGGAGGCTGATGTGGTGCTGCGCCAGCAGCCTGTGCAGCTGGCGCTCGAGTTGGACAGTGAGGAGGCTGGAGAAGATGTGGTTCCAGAGGCGGGGATTCAGCCAGGGCCTTCAGAACCTCCAGAAGCTCCCTGAAGTGAAGAGGACGAAGAGGAGGAGCCTCTTCTCGATGCACGGGCGCGCAGAGCGGCCAAAAGGCAGGAGTGGCTCCTCAGGAGGAGGTCTCCTCGAGAGTAAGGCTTGGGGCTAATTGGCCGCTCCGTTAGCCTGTTTAAGGAGGAATGCCGACTGAAGCAATTTGCAGGGAACAACTTCGTTCACAGACCTTCGTGTCTTGCTTTGCTTATCTTATCAGCTTCCTGCAAATTGCTTCTGGGCATTCTGCCAACCACAGTAAGCTTTCAGTTATTATTCTTTGAATTCTTGGCGGCTGTGAATGCAATTAATTAACAGCTGTTGTTGTAAAAGACTGGTTTATTCAGTGAACTAAGGTTTGAATGGACTTTGTGTGTGCTGCGTTCTTTGGGGTCCGTAGCTGGGGCAGAACAGTGTGTGACACAATCTCCTTTTGCGACTTTCTGACAATGGGGAAGCCAGAGGGACTTTTCACCATCGTGTTACAAGCACCGATTCACTTAACAACGGCGGCAGGAAGGTCGTAAAGTGGAGCGAAATTCACTTAACAAACGTCTCACTTAGCAACAGAGATTGGAGGCTCAATTGCGGTCATTAATCAAGGACAACCTGTATAGGTTCCCCCCCCCACTCCGGCTGTTTTCCTTATCGCTTTCGCCTCCATTTCCTGCCATCCTCTGCTAAAACTGAATCCGAGCAATGCCAATTTGTCACTCTCTGCCCTGTGCCACCTGGGCAACGAAACAGACAGGATCCCACTTGTTGGGGATCCAGAATGAGGGCCTTGTTATGTTTAGAATTCAACTAATGTTATTTTTAGCATTTTCTCTCCCTCCCTCTCTCTCTC
>JAKOOJ010000029.1:4554230-4841730 GCA_022577455.1 Arizona elegans
GTACGCAACTCACAAGAAAAATGGAAGACTGGGAAGATGAAAAGGGCAGAAGGGAGGTGCAGGAGCATGGGGGTTCGCAGGGGTTCAGGAGAACCTCTAGCTAAGATTCTGTGCAGTTCGGAGAACACCCAAATCCCACTCCTGGCTGGCCCTGCCCACCCCACCCCGCCCTTCCCAGGAGTCCCCATAAGGCCCGTTCTGATGCAGGTAAGTGCAGGGCAAGCGCGGAGGCTTGGGGACGGCAAAAAAGGGGGCCTACAGAAGTTCAGGAAGGCCAGAAACAGGACCATTTTCAGCCTCCAGAGGGCCTCCAGAGCCTGGGGAGGCCATTTTCGACCTCCTGGAGGCTCAACCAAAGCCTCCGGAGCCCGGGGAGGACAAAAAACACTCCCCTTCCCACCGTGGTGCAGGAGGCCGACTAGGCCATGCCCACCATGGCCACGCCCACCCAGCAACCAGGCAGAGAACCCCTTGCTGAAATTTTTGAAGCCCACCCCTGTGTAGGAGGAACCCAAAGGCAGCTTTATGCAAGGATCAGAAGGTGCGGGGAAGTGATGGTGAAAGTGTCGGGCCAGAATCAGGAAGGCCAAGTCGAAGTCCACCACTAGTAATGGAAGCTTTTTGGGTGACCTCTCAGGTGTGTTAGTCTTCTACAAAGATGTGAATGGCCCCAGGGCCACTGAGAGGATTATTAAGGGCTGGAACAAGACGAATATGGGCCCCGCCGCCCACTCGAGCGAGCAAGTGTGCCTCCCCTGCATTCTGATAGTTTCTGATCCCAGTATCCAGTATCCAGAGTTGAGCCTGCTTATATTTCAAGATCAGTCATAACGGATTAAGTGCTGACACTTGTCGAGGAGCAAATGCTTGTGCCCAGTAACAAATAAATGACAGGAATTGGGTATGTCTAATGAAAAGAAAGACCAGGGGAGACCTGACAGCAGTCTTCCAATATTTGAGGGGCTCCTACAAAGACGAAGGGGTCAAACCAGGAGTGGGCTTCAAAAATTTTAGCAAGGGGTTCTCTGCCTGGTTGCTGGTGGGCGTAGCCTTGGTGGGCGTGGCCTAGTCAGCTTCCTGCACCACAGTGGGAAGATGTTTTTGCCCTCCCCAGGCTCCGGAGGCTTTCTTCGAGCCTCCAGGAGGGCGAAAACAGCCTCCCCAGGCTCCGGAGGCCGTCTGGAGGCTGGAAACAGGCCTTCCCGAACTTCCGGTAGGCCCGTTTTTCACCCTCTCCGATCCTCCGGGCGCATCCTGCACTTACCTGCATCCAAAACGGACTGCGTGGGGACTCCTGGGAGGGGAAGGGTGGGGTGGGCGGGGCCAGCCAGGAGTGGGATTTGGGGGTTCTCCGAACTGCACAGAATCTTAGGTAGGGGGTTCTCCTGCGAACCCCCAGCAGCCCACCCCTTGGGTCGAACTATTTTCCAAAGCACCAAAAGGAAAGACAAGAAACAATGGTTGGAAACTAGAAGTAACAGTAACCGAGCTGGAAGGGACCTTGGAGGTCATCTAGTCCAACCGCCTGCTCGCACAGGAGACCTTTCTGATCCACAGGCTCAGTGTCTTAAGTCACTGGAGCCACCTAGTCAGGCTAACTAACCGAGGAGAAAAGCAACGTAGAAGTAAGGAGAAATTTCCTGACAGTGAGAACAATTAATCAACTTGGCCTCCAGAGGTTGCGGCTCCTCAATCACTGGAGCTTTTGAAGAAGAGACTGGACAACTATTTGTAATGATAAAGGATCTCCTGCTCGAGCAGGGGGTTGGGCTAAAAGACCTCCGAGATCCCTTCCCACCAGTGGTGGGATTCAAATAATTTAACAACCGGTTCTCTGCCCTAATGATTTCTTCCAACAACCAGTTCACCAAACTGCTCCGAAAGTGAACAACCGGTTTTCCCGAAGTGGTGCGAACCGGCTGAATCCCACCGGCTGAATCCCATGCTGTTCTTCTAGGTTCTAAATTCACACAGAGGATAACGCCGTGGCTTCCTTTCTCTCTCTGTCTCTGCCTTCGATAGAAGCTCTTCTAATAAAGAACTCCTGGAATGTGCAGCCTCTTCAGATGTAATTTCAGACGTTCTCAGAGCTTCTTCCAGCATCAAGGCTGCTCGGGGTCAGCCAAGACTCCTCCTGTGCCTTCAAGACAACCACTCCATCTTCATCCCGCTGCCTCTGAGCTCCAGCTAAATGGACTTAACACAAAACACCCGCCCTGCGAAAGCCTAGTTAAAAATACAACATAACTGAATTGCTATCGATCCTGCATTTGGCATGATCACGTTGAAGGCTCGGCTGTCGGCAGAGAGATAAACATTTTCTTCTGGGGGTTGCCAAATAGGAGGCCACCGATTTTCTCAAGGTAATGGCTCCAGACTGGCATGTCCTGAGATGTTTGCTGGGTCTAAGATGCACGGAGTCGTGCTTTTAAAATTCAAGAGCCAAAGAGGAAGGTCCTACAGGAAGGAGGATTTAAAGCACTTTTTAAAAAAAAATTGATTTATATGCCGCCCTTCTCCGGAGACTCAGGGCGGCTTACAGTGCGTTAAGCAATAACCTTCATACTTTTGTATATTTATACAAAGTCAGCTTATTGCCCCCACAACCTGGGTCCTCAATTTACCTACCTTAGAAAGGATGGAAGGCTGAGTCAACCTTGAGCCTGGCGAGATTCGAACCTGCAGTAATTGCAGGCATTTTATTTTTCTTTTAGGGAGACTTTCTGAACATAGCCTGAAGTTCTTTAGGGGAGGGGAAAGGGGGGAGGGTATTCCACCTGGGCAGCATCCCTTGAAGACCATCAAGAAAGAAAGAAAGAAAGAAAGAAAGAAAGAAAGAAAGAAAGAAAGAAAGAAAGAAAGAAAGAAAGAAAGCAGAACACATCCTCTCCAGCCATCAGATAAGCAGGGATTAACACCGGACAAACAATCAAGCAGAAAACAATCATTGAGGAACTACCAAGGAGAATAGCACACCCAACGCTGGCAGAGCAAGCTATTGTATATAAGCAGAGAGCAATCCCAGGGGTGAAATCCAGCAGGTTCTGACAGGTTCTGGAGAACCGGTAGCATGCTGGCAGGATGCTATGGGGGGTCACATGCGTACGCAAGGGAGGAGGGGCGCATGTGCAGGGCCCTTGTGTGAATTGCATTTTGGGAGTTTGGGTGCACACATGTGCATTCGCATCCATGCCTGCGTGCACTTTGGGCACTTGGTCTGTCGTAGGCCGACATATTTGGAAAACATCAAATTGATGGTTTGTGGTCTTTTGTTTTCATGCTATGTGAGAAAGACCTTGAGAGACCAGGCCAAGAAATACTACTTAGGGAAGCGTCATATAAGAGAAAACATTGCCTGCAGCAGCTGCAGAGCGATCAAAGGAAGAGACTGAGAAGGGACCTTCTCTAGCTTCTTAGAGATGGTGGGAGATCTATGCAGTACAGTAGAATTAGCTCATCTGATCATGTTTCCTGTCTACGTTACCTGGGAAGTCTGACATTTTGCTACTCCTTGAGTGGATCTCTAGAGAGCCATCGCACCAGAGTGGATCAATACCCTGTCCAACTCCAACATCTCCCGTCTGCTTCCTCACTTTCCGTTCCTTCCGCAGCTCTTGGAGAATTGCCACGGAACTATTGATTTCTCGCAGAGTAAAAGAAAACCTTTTCAAGCTTTTCATGGTCATAGCTGCAGCTTTTTGGACATGCAAGCACTGAAGCTTCCCACAAAGCGATTGATGAAAAGTTCTGGGCACACAGAAGGAGGAGGAGGAGGAGGAGGAGAGGAAGCCCATTTGGCCATCCCGAAACCTACCTTTGGTTTTTCTCCATGCAGAAAAAAGAGAAATGGGGTGGAAAAAGAAGAAACACGATCAGCCGGTTTCTCTAGCCGAGAACAGTGCTGGTATTCAGCCGGTTCGTACCGGTTCAAGCGAACCGGTAGCAGAGTTCGCGGGTTTTTGAGGCACAGGCACAGAAGGCGTGTGCACAAGAAAAGTGCATGTGCGGAAGGCCAGGTGCATACATGGAAGTGAGCGTGCACGCAGGGTGAATCGGTGGTAAGAATATGTGAATCCCACTGCTGGCCGAGAACTGTTTCTCAACCTCAGCAAGTGTAATGGTACATGAGAATGAACTTGGGAGACGGAGGAAGAGACACCACCAGTGGAGCGGCTGAATAAGAGGCAGCTTAGCCCACATCAGGAGTGTAGGAAACATCTCAGAAGGGACCCTCCCTAGTTTCATGATCTGTAAAGATGGGGTGGGGGAAGTATACTTTCAGGCTAGCAAGATTCTTTTTATTGTAACCTTCGAGTAAAAAAGAATCAATCCATCTGGGGGAGATTCCTGTTGGAGCTAGCTCACTAGGTTGACAGAAACTTTTAAGACGGGTGGGCTTCTACTCCTAGAATTGAAGCATGCTATGTGGGGGAATTCTGGGGGTTGAAGTCCACCCACAGCCATCAAGCCATGCCCACAGAACCGGTAGTAAAAAATTTTGAATCCCACCACTGGTTGGGAGGGTTGACAATTCTTTTTAAGGCTTTGCGGTGTTTTAATCATTGCCCAACACTGAGCAAGCGAAATACAGCAGCCAAAGAATGAGTTCTTCGAATTTAATCGGATGAGATGAGGACAACGAGAAGCGGATACATCTCTTAGGAGGCCTAATGATTTCACTTCGGTCTTGTGATGTTGGAGGAACTGCTCCTACCATAAACTTGCCTCCTACGGGGACCAAAGATCTATTGTATTAGCCCTACAATCACATTCCTTTCCATTCACATCCGTTTCTTCCTCCCCGTCCCATGAACAAGAGAGATTTTGTGGCCCATCAAACAATGTCCATTGTCACTTCTTACAATCCTCTACGGCAGCCAGAGATAACTTGGTGTACTTAAAATTTGAGCGGAATCTGGGCATTGAGTGTTGGGCACGTGGATTTGTTTAACCGGTTTGGTTGTGCAGAAGGGGGCATAAGTTGCTTTCTTCTTTATTGAGAGAGAGGATTGGAAGCTATTTGAAAATGGACCGATAAAGGAAGAAGAGGGAGAGAGCGAGAAAACCCAGAGCAAGAAAAAGCAAATTGCACACAGTTGCATATTCTTAGCTCTTCCTCCAGGTTTGAAGGGGGTCTCATCAGAGTAGATTTAAAGGTAAGGCAAGAAGGGATGTTGAACTGGGATTTTTTAAAAATTCCATTTTTAAAAAAAAAAATAATGAAACCCGCGCGTAGCTGTACACACACAGGCACTTCAGATGCACAATCACCAAATTCCGTCTCTAAAACCCAAATTATCTTGCGTTAACACCCTCATCTCTGTCTCCCTCCCTCCCTCCCTCCTCCAGTCTCATCTACCTCTCTAAGTGCTGCGAATAACAGAAATGAGATACTGGCTTTGAAAAATGAGCGACGTTGCAATTGCATTAAATTTTAGAAACATCTTTTGACCCCAGCAGAACGCAATATACTGTAAACCAACAGCACCACCTTGGGGTAAATCAGCGGAAGAATGGTGAATTCTGGGAGGTTAAAAATCCACAAGTCATAAAGTTGCCAAGGTTGAACACTCCTGGTTTAGATGGTCAGCTTGGCGTCTTAAAATGAAACTTCGCGTGCTAGAAGGTCTACCTTCTCAGGTGAAATATTAAACCAGAATATTATAGCCCAAAGATAGGTACGAACCTTCTCTATTCTTAGACGAAGTGTTATTTGATTATGTGCCATTAAATTGGGGTCACATAGATAGCGCTCTCTCATAAGCAATGTGAATCTGTTGGTGATGTCGATTTTGCTCCCCGAATTCATGGGGAGCTAACCCTAAGGGATTAGAAGAGAGTTGGAAGGGACCTTGGAGGTCTTCTAGTCCAACCCCCTGCTTAAGTTAGGCAGGAAACCCTACACCATTTCAGACAAAACAGTTATTCAACATCTTCTTAAAAAATTCCAGTGTTGGGAGCATCCACCACTTCTGCAGGCAAGTTGTTCCATTGATGAATTGTTCTATCAGGAAATTTCTCCTTAATTCCAAGTTGCTTCTCTCCTTGATGAGTTTCCACCCATCGCTTCTTGTCCTGCCCTCAGATGCTTTGGAGAATAGCTTGACTCTCTCTTCTTTGGGGCAGCCCCTGAGATATTGGAACACTACTATCATGCTATTTAACATGATAGCATTTAGTATTTAGTATTAGTATTATTTAGCTATTTAGTATTATCCTCATGCAGTCATTATGTGACTCCATATGTCCCCGTTGACTTTACTTGTCCAAAGCCGGCTGAGAAGGACTCAAATGGCGATCACAGCCCTTTGGGATGCGGCAAATGTGAGGAACAACCTGCCAGTTGCCAAATGCCAGAATTTTGACCCTACAATGTGCAACGGTTGTAAGCCCGAACATGGTTGCAAGCTGCTTTTTGTTGTAGCTTTGAACTGTCACTAAGCAAAATCGTTTTTAAAGCAAGGACTATCTGTAATGGGGACGTCAATTAGCTCAGATTCAAATCCGATCCCTCTCTTTGTTGAAAATTTAAATGAGTGAGTGAGTGAGTGAGTGAATGAATGAACAAAAAAATGAATGCTTCACCCCTTTTCAAGAAAGCCACCAAGACAGAAACTAGATTGGGAGCTTCTTTTATTGAAAACCAACAACCGAGTTAGTTATTAGAGAGAATCTTTCAAATCATAAAAGCACCCGGAGTTCCTTGTCTAAATATAAATAGTCTTCCATTTCCGCAGGAAACTTGAGAGGGGGGAAAAGGAGAAGAAAAGGGTGAAAGGAAAAAAAAAATGGAAGGAGAGTTTGGGGCTCACGAGCTCTCAAGCTTTCTTCAAACCAAGATCAAGCCTGGAAAGCTGGTCACATTTGCCCCGTGAAGACCCAGCTCGTGGTCCACAAGGGCTCTGTGGTCATTTCATTTGCTGGGTTCCAAATCAAAATTATTAATATTTTGCAAGATGGAGAAGAGAAGGAGGTGGGAGCGAAGGAAACAAAACCCTGTAAAATCCAAAGGCATGCATTTGAAGAAACAAACATTGAAGTACGAGAAGGAACTGGAGAGGCTCAGGGAGCGATGGCCGTACACCCTCTTGCTAAATCCAAAACCGGTAAGAAATAAAAATATTACAGATACCCAGCAGAAGCGTCAAAACTTGCTTCCCCCAAAGCCCATCTGATTAGACCAGAATGCTCCAACTTAGCAACTTTAAGATGCGTGGACTTCTACTCCCAGAATTCCCTCAGCCATGCTGTCTGAGGGAATTCTGGGAGTTATAGCAATCCACACACCTTCAAGGGGCCCAGGTTGAGAAACATAGCACTCGACTCAAAAGAAAAAAAAAATGCAGGAAACGTTTTCTACATTTGCTTCCAAAAAGGGCAGAGGTTAAAAAAAAAAAGAAAGGGACACAAACCAGAATAAGAACAGGTTGGAAAAACATCATGGGGGTATCTCAATTTTGGAAGCTGCCCACGAAATTCATCGGTTCAAGCAATACAGAGGTGAGGGCTTGTGGCGGGGGGGTCATATCAGGTCTCTGACCAAGCCTGGAAACCCCCCCCCCTCCCCCAAATCACATAGGATCACGTCAAAACCCAAAGCGGAACATTTTAACTTGTGAAGAGAGTGGACGGAATAGTCCCCCACCCACCAAAATCATTCATGACCTGCAATTTATTGTTAATCTTTTTAAAAAAATTCTGCTTTTACTTATAGGTGACTTAAGGCGGTAGCAACTCTCCGAAGGGAAGGTCGAACATCTGGAAGGGAAGTTTATTTATTTGCCACCCATCTCATCTAAAGACATTAAGGCAGGGGTGAAATCCAGCAGGTTCTGAAGAACCGGCAGCGGAAATTTTGAGCAGTTTGGAGAACCAGTAGCAGAAATTTTGAGCTGTTTGTTTGGAGAACCAGTAGCAGAAATTTTGAGCAGTTTGTTTGGAGAACCAGTAGCAGAAATTTTGAGCTGTTTGGAGAACCAGTAGCAGAAATTTTGAGCAGTTTGGAGAACCAGTAGCAGAAATTTTGAGCAGTTTGGAGAACCAGTAGCAGAAATTTTGAGCAGTTTGTTTGGAGAACCAGTAGCAGAAATTTTGAGCAGTTTGGAGAACCAGTAGCAGAAATTTTGAGCAGTTTGTTTGGAGAACCAGTAGCAGAAATTTTGAGCAGTTTGGAGAACCAGTAGCAGAAATTTTGAGCAGTTTGTTTGGAGAACCAATAGCAGAAATTTTGAGCAGTTTGGAGAACCAGTAGCAGAAATTTTGAGCAGTTTGGAGAACCAGTAGCAGAAATTTTGAGCAGTTTGTTTGGAGAACCAGTAGCAGAAATTTTGAGCAGTTTGGAGAACCAGTAGCAGAAATTTTGAGCAGTTTGTTTGGAGAACCAATAGCAGAAATTTTGAGCAGTTTGGAGAACCAGTAGCAGAAATTTTGAGCAGTTTGGAGAACCAATAGCAGAAATTTTGAGCAGTTAGCAGAAATTTTGAGCAGTTTGGAGAACTGGCAAATACCACCTCTGGCTGGCCGAGTGGGGTGGGAATGGAGATTTTGCAGTATCCTTCCCCTGCCACGCCCACCAAACCACACCCACAGAACCGGTAGTAAAAAAATTTGGATTTCACCACTGCGTTAAGGACACGGGTGGCCTTCAAGTAATGAGGGAGAGGTTTGATCAGCAACTTAGACCTGTTAGGACAGCTCAACAAAAGCATCTTTAGAAGAGACCCCAGGTACGAATAAATTTCTAGGGAGCAATTTAAATTAGCCTAGAGACTTTAAAAAAACCCTTGCAGGTGGGCAAGCTGATCCTGAAAAATATTATATTGTTTGGGTCTGGTTAGTACTTGGGTGATAATCACACCAGCGTCTTTCAAAGCTGATGAGACATGAAAAACGTATTTTAAAAATCATCTTGCAGGAGGAGGGAGCAAGTCCCATCTGTTACATCGCCAAAGCGGAGATATTTTAAGGGATCAATAGGGACTAGCAACACATTCATCCTCCAGTGGAAATGACTGTGGGTGAAGACCAAGTCGTAGCTTGAGATGGCTATTTTTTCAGACCGGACGGATAAAATAATTAGGTAGATTTGTTCTTTGGCATCTGACTCATACACCCCTGACATTCAGCCCTTTCCAGTGTCCTTAAAATGGACTTTCTCCCCCTCCATTTTTTCTTTCTTTCTGTCTTTTGTTTTAACATTTTCTTGCAAATTTCACCCACTGGTGCTTCCTCCCAAAACCTATTCTGCATCTATTCATCGTTTACACAAACATATACACACATTTAAAAGATAATTTACTTTTGGGGGGGGAAAGCAGGAGGGGGAAAATTTATTGAAAAACAAAAAGTGTGAATTAAGCCACTGGTAATATTTGCTTTTGGGTAAGAGGAGCGAATATTTTCCTAGAAGCAAATCTGTCAAAAAGGAAGAATTCTCCACATTGCTTAAGAGTCCTTTGGAGGCGAGGAAAAAATATTTCATTTGTTCCCCGTTTTGAGAATCATTCACACGCCACCCATGTGCCTAAGGGTTGTTTCCCCCCCACCCTGCAGAAGTAAGATATAGATTTATCAATCAGAAATGGGTTCAGTGCAGGAAGCACATCTGTCGCAGTCCAAACGTCTCCACTTCAATCCAGATGTTCTCGATCAGGCAGAAAAAGCCATCAACCTTAACCACCATGGTTCTAGCATGGCTAACGCCAAGTTGTGGTGCATGGGTGTGAACCCAGGTCTTGTAGCTTCCTAAACCATGATGGATAGATCTTGGTTGCAATCTCATCAGCTTCATTGCGACGGTGAGGGCTTGAATTGGTGTGAACGTAAATCATGGGACAATTCATTCACCGTTGGGTTCGCCCAGTAGGCTAAATTACTACACCGTTGGCGCCGAAGAACAAAAAGTGTGCAAAATCTGGATTTTGTGGAGGGGCAGTGGACAGGGAAGCAAGCTTCTGGGTGGACACGTCTTGCAGCTAAGGAGTGATGGGGAAGACTGGACTTCTTAAAGTAAGGTAGATCCCTCCAACTTCTTGGTGAACTTCCTAGTTCCAACAGTCCAGGAAAAGATGACGAGAGTTGAAAGAAAGTAGGAATCAGCTCACTGGATCAATAATGCTTCCCAATTTCAGTGCAGTTAAAGTGATCCAGCTAAATCCATCTCTCCTGAAACCCATTGGGGACCATTTCATTTTTTAATTAACATTTTCGACCTCCAGCGATGTCTCCAGAGATGAGACCCCTCCCCCAAAATAGCTGAATGTTTTGGGGTTGAGGGGGGGTGCTCAGTACATGTCTTTTAAAGGTGAGACATACATCAGAACATCCGAATGTTTGAAAAGTGCAACGAAGTTTGAAAAGACACGTGATCTTCAGGGTGTTGATATCAAAACTAGCAAATATCATCTTCGTATATGAATTTGTTGAAGGCCACAAAACTGGGCTGCGAATTCTTTTCAGGAGAGGGTTTTTTTTTTTTTTTTTTTTGTTTTTTGGGATAGGGGTGGGAGGGAAAAGGGAAATTATTCCTCCAGAACAGCTTTTCAACTTTACAATCTGTGGACTTCATCTCCAAGAATTCCCCCCACTCGCCAGCCTGCTTTTGAAGAATTCTGAGCGTTGAAAATCGTCCCCCATCTTAAAATTGCTGAAATTGAGGAATACTGCCACGGAGTTTTTTAAAAAAAAGAGAGAGGGAGAGAAAGAAAGAGAGAATTGCAAAAAATAGAACTCCTCCTCCCAGAAACTACTAGAACCGTCTTGATTTTCTACAGAAAGAGATTTTTTTTTTCTTTTTGGAAATTGCAAAGCATTAAAAAGCCGACACAAGATTCTTCTCAGCAGCAGCATCCGCAGGTAGCTGTTGAAAGGGTTGGAGGATTTTGCATTAAGTCTAGAAAACCTCAGAATGTCCACAGTTGCATTTTGGGGGGGGCGGGGGGTAGGAAAGGTTTACTGAGGGGAACAGGCGAAAATTCAACCTCGGCAGCGAGAAAGGGCAGTGAAGAATTTCAAGGACCGACCTCAGGTCCCCCGCAAACGGCATTCCGAAATTAGATTTCTTCGCGCGGGGGGTGGGGGGGTGGGCACCCCAGCCGCCACGGCTTCTCTCTCTCTCTCTCTTTTGAAGACACGAAGGGGAGGTTAAATGGGGCTGAGGGAGGTTGCCGGCAAAGACATTCAATCTGTTTTGTGCAAACCGCCCGGTAATGCGAAGAAGTTTTCAAACTGCCTCTGTTCTTCCCCACCGGGAGAAAGGAGGACGATGCTACTCCAGTTTATTTGGCACGATGGCGAGGTTTGGGGAAGAAGGGAGGCGGGGGAAAATTTAAGAGTCTTCCCCGAGGATTTCCGTGACGAAGGAAGCCATCTCGGTCACTTTGGTGTCGTGGAGAGTGAAGAAGGGGTGATCCTGTCGGAGAAAGAGGACAATAAGTGTGTGTGTGTGGGGGGTGTTAGTTGTGGCAGTGAGAAGGAGAAAAGGAAAAGGAGGAGGAGGAGGAGGGGAAGGAGGAGAAGGAGAGGAGGAGGAGGAGAAGAAGGGGAAGGAGGAGAAGGAGAGGAGGAGAGAAGGAGGAGGAGAAGGAGAAGTAGAGATGGAAGAGGAGGAGGAGAAGGGGAAGGAGGAGGAGAAGTGGAGGAGAAGAGGAAAAGGAGGAGGAGGAGAAGTGGAAGGAGGAGAAGTGGAGGTGGAGGAGAAGGAGAAGAAAGAGGAGGAGAATGGGAAGGAGGAGAAGTAGAGGAGGAGAAGGAGGAGAAGTAGAGGTGGAGGAGGAGGAGAAGAAGGAGGAAGAGAAGGGGAAGGGGAAGGAGAAGGCAGAGGAGGAAGAGGAGAAGGGGAAGGAGGAGAAGAAGAGGAGGAGGAGGAGGAGGAGGAGGAGGAGGAGGAGGAGGAGGAGAAGAAACTAAGGTTGCCTTGCACTCACCTGATGGAATCTGAATAAAACAATTTAGAACTGGGCCATAAGAAAAAAAATCAACTCACCATCATCTCTAAATAGCTCATTCGTTCAGCCGGATTCTTCCTCAGACTGGAAAAAAAAGACACGCATAACATTATTAATCCAAGTTTAAAGATTTATCATTGGAACAACAGAAATACCCACTGCATGAAAGCCGGCTGGGTGACTTTGGGCCAATCCCCAGGAGACTGGGAGTTCTAGTCCTGCCTTAGTCATGAAAGCCGGCTGGGTGACTTTGGGCCAATCCCCAGGAGGCTGTGAGTTCTAGTCCTGCCTTAGGCATGAAAGATGGCTGGGTGACTTTGGGCCAATCTCCAGGAGACTGGGAATTCTAGTCCCGCCTTAGGCATGAAAGCCAGCTGGGTTACTTTGGGCCAATCTCCAGGAGACCATGAGACAACTTAAAGGAACTTACCACTGGGCAGTCAAGTCGACAAAGTCTTTGGAGAAGCGATCGGCTGGGAGCTGGGGAGACGGTTCTTCCACAACCTGTTTAAGTTGCTGGAAGGGGGTCCCCCAGGAGTCGTAGGGGAAACGGAGAATGGCCATCTCGATCTGGAGGGAGACAAAGATTGGATTCCAACAGAAGAGAATATTTGGGGGTCCTTGGTGCTCTCTGAGCTCGGTGGCTTCCTTGCAAATGTTTCAACAACCAACTAGATAACATCATCAGTGTTAAGAGGAGAGTGGTTTACAAGGAGGAGTTCGTGCATTTCTGAACTTAGTGGCTTCCTTGCAGACATTTAATGACCCAACTAGATAACATTATCAGTACTAGGTGGAGTGGAAGGAGAAGGAAAACTGTGGGATCCTTTGTGTTCCCTGAACTTGGCAGCTTCCTTGCAGACATTTCATGGCCCATGTCATGAACATCATCAGTGCTAGACATTTTCTCACAGGACAATATCCCACTCCCTTCTATCACTGATGATGTTCCCTAGTTGGGTCATGAAACGTCTTCCAAGGAATCCATGGAGCTCAGAGAACGACGAGGACCCCCACGAAGATTGGATTTATTCACAATCTGGCTTCCTACGACAGCCGGGGAGAGAGGGTGGAGGGAAGCCCACAAGGGAGACCCGATCCAAGGAAACTCCCCTAGCTGCCATTGCCGGATCTCTAATCCGTACTAACTCCAAAGCACAGCATGTGACTAGTCCTTATGCTTTCCAGCCTTGCCGTTCCCAACGATCGCCTTGATTTCTTACCAAAGTGATCCCAAGGCTCCAAACGTCAGATTTCACATTATACCCCTTCTGGTTTAGCTCTGGATTAATTCTTTCGGGCTGCAGAGGGAGAATAAAAGGTAAATTAAAATCAGAGGAAAGAAGAAAACAGGATAAAAGGACTGGATTGTCCTCCCTCAAACTCACATGCGTGTGTCCCCGCAACGCAGGGGTGGGATTCAAAAATTTCAGCAACCGCTTCGCTGCCCGGTTGCTGAGTGGGCGCGGCCATGGGGCGTGGCCTACTCGGCCTCCTGCATCATGGTGGGGGGGGGGGTGTTTTTGCCCTCCCCAGGCTCCGGAGGCTTTCCTGGAGCCTTCAGGAGGGCGAAAATGGCTTCCCCCGGGCACTGGAGGCCCTCCAGAGGCCAGAAATGGGCCCTTTTCCGGACTTCCAGTAGGCCTGTTTTTCAGCCTCCCCAGGCTCCTTTCCTGGAGCCTCCAGGAGGGCAAAAACAGCCTCCTACGGGTTCCAAAGGCTCTCCGGAGGCCGGAAATGGGCCCATTTCCAAACTTCCGATACTTCCAGTAGGGCCATTTTTCACCCTCCCCAGGCTCTGGAGGCTTTCCTCGAGCCTCCAAGAGGGCAAAAACAGCCTCCCCCGAGCACTGGAGACTGGAAACAGACCCGTTTCCGGACTTCCAGTAGGCCCATTCTTTGCCCTCCAAGAGCCTCCCCACGTGCCCGACACCTCCCTGGCATCCAAAACGGGCCATATGGATACTCCTGGGAGGCGGGGGGCAGGAGAACAGGGTCTGGCAGTCCTTGGAACAACCGGTTCGGCGAACCAGATTAAAATTAACACCAGTCCGAACCGGCTGAATCCCACCTCTGCCACAACGGACCCCTCCCCCCACACCTCTAACTGCCCCCACACTCACAGCCATGTAAGGTTTGCAGCCGGCATCCAACGTTTTAGCCACCGAATCCACCAGGTAACCGCTGATTCCAAAATCACACATTTTGACGTGCCCCTGTTTGTTGATCAAGACGTTGGACGGCTTCACGTCTGTAAAGAAGGGAAGAGAAACAGCTTGGGATCATAAATGCTTTTTAAAAATTTTTTTGCATAGGTTAAAAAAAAAAGTTCTCGACTGACGACCGCAATGGAGGCCAACATTCCAAATGAGACACTTGGTTCAGTGAGTTTTGCCCTATTTCACGACCTTTCTCGCCACAGATGTTAAGTGAATCGCTGCAATTGTTAAGTGAGTAACACGGTTGTTAAGTGAATCTGGCTTCCCCGCTGACTTTGCTTGTCAGATGATCGCAAAAGGGGATCATGTGACCCTGGGACAACTGAGGGGTCCTTGGTGCTCTCTGAGCTGGCTTGTTTTCTTGCAGACGTTTTATTACCCAACTAGGTAACATCATCAGCGCTAGAAGCAGGTGGGATTTGTGCAGAGGAGGAGGAAAGGGGTTAGGAGGAGGAAGAGGACGACTGTGGAGTCCTCGGTGCTCTCTGAGCTTATTTGTTTTCTTGCAGACATTTCATGACCCAACTAGGGAACATCATCCGGGCTAGTCCTTCATCACTAGCACTGATGATGCTACCTAGTTGGGTCATGAAACGTTTGCAAGAAAACAAACAAGCTCAGAGAGCACCAAGGCCCCTCTTCAACCCTGAGCTACGAATATTCTCCTTTATTAGTCGTCACAAACACCGAGTTGCCGAGCGTCCAAATTTCGCTCGTGTGACCGCAGGGAATGTTTCAAGGGTCATGTGAAAAATGGTTGTAAAAGTCTTTTTTTTTTTTCAGGGCCACTGTAACTTTGAACCGTCGCTAAATGAAACTGTAGTAAGTCAAGGACAACTTGTACTCCCTCTGGAAGGAAGGCACAGCCGCCATCGTACGATTTCCCACTTAGTGAAGTGTTTTACTTAGTGATGGAGTTGCCCGTCCCACTGGTGGTCACTAAATGAGGACGGCCTGTAATTTAACCGAAGGATCTTCGCTCGAATCTGGGCCCCACCTGTGTTAGTAACCCCTCAGCTGCTTTCTCTGTCATACTGATGGGATCTGCAATTAAAACATACCTCTGTGGATCACCGACAATTTACTATGGAGGTGCTCCAGTGCTCGCACAATCTGGACAGAAAAGAGAGAAACAGCAGATGCCCGTCAGTTGTGGGACTCTTCTCACAACTACACACTTTCTAGCAGCTGCTTAAATCAGGGGTCTCCAACCTTGGCAACTTTAAGCCTGGTGGACTTCTACTCCCAGAATTCCCCAGCCAGCAAAGCTTTTAATTCCATTTTTCCAATCTCAAATACCCCCTTCAAACTCTATTACTTTTATACAAGCATTGCAACAGATCGAAAATGGATCCTTGACTCGCACACGAAGAAACATTAGAAATCGCTGCCTTGTTTTGTTTATTTGTTGATTAAATTTTATATGCTGTCTGTCTCCGATAGGGCGATTCTGGGCGGCTTAAAGTAAAGGTTCCCTTCGCACATAGGTGCTAGTCGTTCCCGACTCTAGGGGGCGGTGCTCCTCTCCGTTTCAAAGCCGAAGAGCCAGTGCTGTCCAAAGACGTCTCTGTGGTCATGTGGCCGGAATGACTCAATGCCAGAGGCACACGGAACGCTGTTATCTTTCCACCAAAGGTGGTCCCTATTCTTCTATTTGCATTTTTTACGTGCTTTCGAACTGCTAGGTTGGCAGAAGCTGGGACAAGACACGGGAGCTCATCCAATTATGCGACACTAGGGATTCGAACCGCTGAACTGCCGACCTTTCGATCAACAAAAAAACGGGATGGGCAGAGGGTTTGGGAGGCCTGCAGAATGCTCCTGGTGGCTTGGGAGGGCAAAAAACGGACGCATGGAGGCCAAAATTTTTTTTTTCTTCTTTTTCTCTCTGAAATCTTCATGCGTCTTATACTCAGGTGTGTCTTAAGAGTCCGAAAAATACGGTATGTTTAATTGTATCGATCATTGACATTTTTCTTTCCTGTGATTAGTTGTCGTAGAGTCCCCAGTACACTGCTTTGCCTGGGGCCTATAATGCTGTTAAGACAGCCCTGGGCATGAAGTGAGGCAGGTAAAGGTAACACTCACGGCTACAGCTATTTTTCCTAGGATATCTTCAGGAATAGTCTTCTTCTTTTCCAGAACCTTCTTATAAAATTTATCCAGAGAGGTGTCCATCAATTCCATGCAGATCCATACATCGCCCTGAGAACCAAAAGAAAAAAAATTATTCCTTCAAAAATTATATGAAGTCCCCGAGAATGCTATGCCCCCTAAGAAATTGGCAAACATGTTTAAAGTTAAATCAGCTAAATGTTGGAAATGTCACCAGGAACTTATTATCATATGTGGTGGACATGTCCAGAAGCTAAAAACTATTGGAATAAAATTAAGACATGGTTGGAAGAAATGACACAACAACGTATTGATTTAAAACCAGAGCTGTTCCTACTGGATAGCCTTCCAGAGAAAATTGGCAAAGAAAATACTTATTTGATTATACATGTAATAACAGCTGCAAGGATTGTTTTTGCACAAAATTGGAAAGCAGAGAAAATACCAGAAATAGCCTGCAGTGCTGCACTCTAACCACTGCGCCACTGTGGCTTAAGAACTGCAGTGATTCACTTAACTGTTGGTTGTAAAATGGAGCAAAACTCACTTAACAAAGGTCTCACTTAGCAGCAGAAATTTTGGGCTCTGTTGCGGTCGTAAGCTGAGGGCTACCTGTATTTAAACCTAGAGTGGCTTTCACCAGGGAGTTAGGAAGGCTCCTGGATTTCTTTTTTGATACCTCTCTGAAAAGAGCTCCGTAAAATGTGACCGTGTAGAAGCAGTCCACTGTCCTCATGGAGACATCCAGATCCATCACCAACCTCTTCTGCTCCTGAGTATTCACAGTGGCTCGGATCCTCTGGATTGGAAGCAAAAAGGATACCAATCGGTGGTGGAGCATGGGAAGGAAGAACAGCCCCTTCCTCACCTCAAGACAACGGACCACAACGCCCAGAATTCCACACTGACGGCTCTGCTGGGTGGGGGATTCTGGGAGTTGGCTGTCCACTATTTCCAAGATGGAGCAATGCTGATATTTATTTATTTATTTATTTATTTATTTATTTATTTATTTATTATTTATTTATTTATTTATTTATTATCAATGGTGAACTACCTAATATTCCGTCCTGGTTTGTTTTCCCCAGAACAACAACTCAGAGAAATTGGTGGGGCTGAGAGGGAGGGACTGGCAAAGTCAGCCAGTGGGTTATTATGCCTAAAGCGGGATTAGAACTCCCAGTCTCCTGGTGATTGGGCCAAAGTCACCCAGCTGACTTTCGTGCCTAAGGCGGGACTAGAACTCCTAGTCTTCTGGTGATTGGCCCAAAGCCACCCAGCTGACTTTCGTGCCTAAGGCGGGACTAAAACTCCCAGTCTCCTGGTGATTGGCCCAAAGTCACCCAGCTGACTTTCGTGCCTAAGGCGGGACTAGAACTCCCAGTCTCCTGGTGATTGGCCCAAAGTCACCCAGCTGACTTTCGTGCCTAAGGCAGGACTAGAACTCCCAGTCTCCTGGTGATTGGCCCAAAGCCACCCAGCTGACTTTCGTGCCTAAGGCGGGGCTAAAACTCCCAGTCTCCTGGTGATTGGCCCAAAGTCACCCAGCTGACTTTCGTGCCTAAGGCAGGACTAGAACTCCCAGTCTCCTGGTGATTGTCCCAGTCACCCAGCTGGCTTTCCTGACTAAGGTAATACTAGAACTCCCTGTCTCCTGGTGATTGACCCAAATTCATCCAACCGGCTTTCCTGACTAAGGCAATACTAGAACTCCCTGTCTCCTGGTGATTTGACCCAAAGTCACCAAACTGGCTTTTGTGCTAAGGCAGTACCAGAATTTGCCATCACCCAGCTTCTAGGCCAACACCTGTCCTAGTCCGATCTCCCTTGACGGTTGACCATGCAACCCGCTTGGTCCAAATATTTTGAGCCCTTTTGCTCAGGTTCTCACCTTCACAGCCATGATTGTGTCGCTCTTCGCGTGATGCACTTTCTCCACCACCCCGTAAGCGCCTCTGCCCAGTTCAGAGATGCTCACCAAGTCATCGGCTTCAACTTCAAAGTTCTGCAGATGGGACGAGACGGATGCAAAAACAGAGACCAACAGGTCAAGAACATAGAAACAGGTCTCGTGTCCTACGCGCCCAACAAACCATCCCAAACACACTTCGAGGCACAAAATTCTACCCATTCAAGTCAATTGATTGCCATCAACAATCTGGAAACCACAGAAAACATCCTTCAAAAAGGAAAACTAACCGTGTTCTGACTTTCACGTGGAATTCTGGGAGTTGAAGTCCACGCTGCTGAAAACGTGAATCTCTAAAGTAAAGGTAAAGGTAAAGGTTCCCCTTACACATAGGTGCTAGTCGTTCCCGACTCTAGGGGGCGGTGCTCATCTCCGTTTCAAAGCCGAAGAGCCAGCGCTGTCCGAAGACGTCTCCATGGTCATGTGGCCGGCATGACTCAACGCCAAAGGTGCACGGAACGCTGTTCCCTTCCCACCAAAGGTGGTCCCTATTTTTCCACTTGCATTTTTTTTTACGTGTTTTCAAACTGTTAGGTTGGCCGAAGCTGGGAGAAGTCACGGGAGCTCACCCTGTTACGCAGCACTGGGGATTCGAACTGCTGAACTGCCGACCTTTCGATCGACAAGCTCAGAATCTTAGCCACTGAGCCATTGCATCCCAATCCTCCACTCTATAGAGCAGGATAGAAAAGTCTTTCCACCACTGCAACTATTCAGCACACAGGTAATGATGGATCTCACTTGAAGATTTTTTCCTCAAATGCACGGGGGGTGGGGGGAAGCAAAGCAGGAGATCCAGGGAAGGATCTGGTATTAACCCCCCAGATAACTCAGACATTTAACACTGATATCTTGGATGGCTTGGCCTTCTGGCTTGGAAGAAGGAAGCAATCTCTGTGTCTAAAACTAAAGTCGTTATTCTTTGACTGACAGTTGATGAGGCAGCTTGTAACCAGAAACCAGCAGCTATTTCTAGCTGGTGTAAGTTGTGAGGGTCACACAAACTCCCAAGAGTCCAAGCTGGGTCACCCCCCGCCCCCACAGCCAATGAAAAGCTTCCAAAGGCAGGAATAGAAAAGGCTGTTGGGAGGAAGAAAGAAGGTGACCTCAAGTGATCCATCCATGAGGTCAGGCCAGGCCCACAAAAGAGGAATATGAAGGAGGAGGAGGAACGTACAAGAGCACTGAAGTCAGGTTCTACAGAAAACAAGAGGTATGAAAGAAAAAACCTGGGTTGGGTTGCCCTTAAGTGCTTAAGATACTGGGAAACATTAGAAGAACATTCTTCCAGAAGTTCTGGAGATGTTATCAAGCAAGCTTCCTGGAATAGGATGGATTCTCACTCACTGTGGTAACTACGGCTGGTGCAAGGCTGATACAACCTACACAGCTAGTACTCATGGTCTACAACACTGTTTTTCAAACTTGCCCATTTTAAGATTGGATTTCAACGCCCAGAATACCCCACAACCAGCATGTTGGGAGTTGAAGTCCATACGTCTTAAAAAGTGGTCAAGTTTGAACAACAGCGGTCTACAAATGTGAGAAGAACTTATCTTGCTAAGTCAAAACTAAGCAAATCACACAGTACCCAGCCAACCTTGTTCCTTTGTCATGTATTTTTTTTATAAAAAGTTTTTTTTTTATTTTTTCTCTTCATAACAAACATTACATCATTGATCCATCAGTGCGTCATCTGGGTACAATTTTTTTGTGTCATCATATTTAACGCTTACCACCATTTTCTTAATATGTGCGTATCTTTACTTTTATATTTCAATTTGTTATATCTCCTGCTAAAGCATTTTCCTTCCAAATTTATTTAATTTTATACCACTTTTTGTCCATATTCATTTGCCACCCAATGATAAAATTGCCCCCATGTGTTACAATACTCCGATTCTTCCTTCCCTTTAATTTTGTTCCTTTGTCGTGTTATGGGACCACAAGGAGAACCTCAACAAGAAGATGGTGAAAGCACCATACCTTGGATGTTGTCCCAACTGGGCAAAACACAAGCTTTGTCTACACAAAGAAACACTCGTATGGAGGTGGCACTATCACAACCCACGTCCTTGCGGTTGTGAGCCTCTCCGCATCGCTACCTTTTGGAGTTTCACGAGACGCACAAGATAAAACAGTAAATCAAGGAATGCTGAAGAAGGAAAGGTCAAAAGCTTGGATAGAGGACAGGAGGAAAACAAGACCTACCTTTTCTCCAATTGTGATAAAAGTCCTGGAATCCAAGTTCCTTGGAGGTCTGTAGAAGAAACAAAGAAAAGAATTCAATCCGGTCCCAAAGTGGTCCTGGAAAAGACCTTGCCAGAAACCCAGGGCCCATCTCCTAGGCCCGTGATGGCGAACCTATGGCACGTGTGCCATAGGTGGCATGTGGAACCATATCGGTGGGCACGCGACTGTTGCCCAGCTCAGCTCTGGTATGAATGTGCGCGCCAGCCAGCTGATTTTTGGGCCACCGGAAGGTCCACCGGAAGTCAGGAAACAGGCTGTTTCTGGCCTCCAGAGGGAGTAGGGAAGGCCATTTTTGCCCTCCCCAGGCTCCTAGAAAGGCTCTGGAGCCTGGGGAGGGCGAAAAAACGAGACTTCCGGTCCCGCCGGAAGTCAGCAAATGGGCTGTTTCTTTCCTCCAGAGGGCCTCTGAGGGGGGAGGGGGAGGCTGTTTTCACACACATACACCCAGGCTCCTAGAAAGCCTCTGGAGCCTGGGGAGGGTGAAAAATGGGCCTACCGGGCCAAAAGCAAGGGGGAGCCAATGCACAGGGTGGGACGCATTGAATTACGGGTGTGGGCTTGCCCGCATGCGACCCCCCCCCCCACGCTCCCCCCACTTTTCATATGCGACGGCAAAAAGGTTAGCCATCACTCTCCTAAGCTCTAGCATGGAAAAAAGAAAACAAGATGAAAATATAATCCATCGAGCTGCGGCTTTTGCTGATAAATCAGGCAGCCCAAGGGGAAGACACAATTCCTCCTTTCTCACGTTCTCGCCTTGCAACAAAACTCCCATTTAACAGGCTGTTTGGGAGAGCAGGCAGTCCGTTAAATCCAAATGATTGCAATGGATGTTCCTTATGTGCAGTTATGTAATTGAAACGTTTGACCTCAGATGCCCCGGCTTACATCACTGGGTTGAACAAGTCCTTGACGTCACCTAACCACACGAGTGATATAAATGGAGGCAAATGTTGTGAAAACATCAATTATCTCATTATGTAATTGGATGTCCCCGACATTAAATGACGCCGATTGTCCAGGCTGATTCAGAAACAACGGACCGTGGGAGGGATCATGCCTCAAAGAACATTTTCTTCATTCCATCTCGCACTTCACTAATCGGAGATCCGGAGAAAACAACTTTACTTGCATTCATTTCGATTTTTATCTCGTTCAGAAAATCTCAGGGTGGCTTCTCATAAACTTTCAGCATCTTTTAAGATCAACGCTTCAATTCGAAACAGCGTTCGGCCAAACGCCGTTTGAATTCTTACAGGGGATCCTCCGCTTACGACCACAACGGAAGCCAAAAATTCCTGTCGCTAAGTGAGACATTTGTTAAGTGAGTTTTGTCCCATTTTTACAACCTTTCTTGCCACAGCTGTTAAGCGAACCGCTGCAGTTCTTAAGCTTCTTCATTGACTTTGCTTGTCCAGTCACAAAAAATGATCACATGACCCTGGGACACTGCAACTGTCATAAGTACATGCCAGTTGCCAAGAGGTTGAAATATGATCACATGACCACCGGAAGGCTGCAATGGTCGTAAGAGTGAAAAACGGCCCTAAGCCAATGGTAGGTTGCTCCCGGTTCACACTGGTTCACAAGAACCGGTAGTAAAAATTTATAGTAGTTCAGAGAACCAGTAATAACATTCGCTGACCACGCCCCGAACTGGTCCCCAGCCCGGTCGCCGCTCGCTTACCCCGCCCACCTCATAAGAGGCTTTTTTTTTTAATTTTTAAAAGCATTTTTTCTACAACCTCTTCGGGCGAAAAAATGTTTTTAAAAGTAAAAAAAAAGCCTCTGATGATCGCGTGGCTCAGCTGGGATCGTCAGAGGCTTTGAAAATAATTTTTTCTACAACCTCTTCAGCCGAAGAGGTTGTAGGGGGAAAAAAATGCCTTTAAAAGCCTCTGACGATCCCAGCTGAGTTGCCTGATCGTCAGAGGCTTCTAAAAGCATTTTTTTTCTTGCAACCTCTTAAGGTTGTAGAAAAAATGCTTTTAAAAGTAAAAAAAAAAAAAAAAAAGTTGGCCACGCCCACCCAGTCACATTACCCCCCACCAAGCCACACCCACAAAATAAGCCACGCCCACAGAACCGGTAGTAAAAAAAATTAGACCCCACCCCTGCCCTAAACCACTTTTTTTTCAGCGCCGTTGCAACTTGGAATGGTCACTAACTCGAGGACTACCTGAACTCGTCAGGAATCTTTTAAAAGAGGTGAAATAGATCTTACGTTGCAGGGACCGCTGGCTGTTTATTAACCGACGGCATCCTTAATATGGGTGGCCTTTTCTTCTTTGGACCTAAAAGAAAAAGGACGTTTTCAAATAAACGATCGGCTTGAGAAGACAAAGTTTCTGTTCATATACAGTGCCAGTCTGTTCAATTGTGGTTTTTTTTTTTTAAACACACACACACACATACACACACACACCAGGGGCTGGCTTCAAATATTTTAGCAAGGGGTTCTCTGCCTGGTTGCTGGATGGGTGTGGCCATGGTGGGCGTGGCTTAGTCAGCCTCCTGCACCATGGTGGATGGGGGGGGTGTTTTAGCCCTCCCCGGGCTCCAGGGGCTTTCCTTGAGCTTCCGGGAGGGCAAAAAACGGCCTCCCCAGGCTCCGGAGGCCCTCTGGAGGCCAGAAACGGGACCCGTTTTTCACCCTCCACGAGCCTCCATGCGCGTCCTGCATTTACCTGTATCCAAAATGGGCCGTGTGGGGACTCCTGGAAGGGGAAGGGAAGGGCGAGCCCAGCCATGAGTGGGATTTGGGGGTTCTCCGAACTGCACAGAATCTTAGCTAGAGGTTCTCACAAACCCCTGCGAACCCCCAGCACGCACACGCACGGAGTTGCGTTTACATCATGCGCTAAACTGAACCGGTCGCATGGACTATGAGAAGTGATGCAAAATGAGGGGTGGGCTATGAAGACCTCATCTAAGTCAAAATGCTTTCCACCCCAGTTGTTGCCACATTGGCTTCACTGTCTCACAGCCCAGCCTACCTCGCAAGGCTGTTGAGAGGATAAAAATAGGTGAAAGAACTCACCTAGTCCTTTCTTCCTATTCCATTCAGACGAGACCTACCCGATTCCTGACAACGTATGAAGAACCGTTGCAGAAATTGGGCATATCTAATTTAAAGAAAAGGACGACTAGGGGTGACTTGATAGCAGTCTTCCAGTATCTCAGGGGCTGCCCCAAAGAAGAGGGAGTCAAGCTATTCTCCAAAGCACCTGAGGGCAGGACAAGAAGCAACGGGTGGAAAATAATCGAGGAAAGAAGCAACCTAGAACTAAGGAGAAATTTCCTGACAGAACAATTCATCAGTGGAATGAGTTGCCTTCAGAAGTTGTGGATGCTCCATTGATGGAGGTTTTGAAGAAGAGATTGGATAACCATTTTGTCTGAAAAGCTACAGGGTCTCCTGCCTGAGCAGAGGGTTGGACTAGAAGACCTCCAAGGTCCCTCAAACTCTTTTCTTCTCTTATTTCCATTTCCAAAGAATGAAGAAGTTTGGTTCTAACTCTCAGATATTGTAGGCAGGCCAAGCAAGTGATTTTCAGCAGTGGAGGGATTTTTTTTTTTTAAAGTAGACCTCACTTACCAACTTTTCGCTTTTCCAAGGATCCTTTGGGATCTGCAAGAGAAGAGAGGGGAGGTTAGGTTAGGAAAGAACTGTTGTTAAAAAAAAAAAAAAAGCCAGAATAACTGGGCTGATGATAAGCAGGTAAAAGCCCTGGAAGGAAATACTTCTGTGAGACCAATAAAATTTTTGCAAGAAGTTTTGTCAGATTCCACATTGGCCAAATCCTTCACATAGCCAATCTGGAAGCCAAATTCTGAAGTCCTCTATCTATCTATCATCCATCCATCTATCATCCATCTATCTATCTATCTATCTATCTATCTATCTATCTATCTATCTATCCTTTCTTTCTATCTATCTATCTATCTATCTATCTATCTATCTATCTATCATCCATCCATCATCTATCATCTATCTATCATCTATCTATCTATCTATCTATCATCTATCTATCATCCATCCATCTATCATCCATCCATCTATCATCTATCTATCTATCATCTATCTATCATCCATCCATCTATCATCCATCTATCTATCATCTATCTATCTATCATCTATCTATCTATCTTTCTATCTATCTATCTATCTATCTATCTATCTATCTATCTTTCTATCTATCTATCTATTTTTCTATCCATCCATCCATCCATTTATTTTGTCGAGTATGTATTAGATAATATATATAAATATAAGCATGAATCGAATACATAAACTGAATACAATTAAAGGGAAATATTAGGACAGGGATGGTAGGCTGGTGCACTTATGCACGCCCCCTTAGAGACCTCTTAGGAATGGGGTGAGGTCAACAGTAGACAGTCTTAGGTTAAAGTTTTGGGGGTTTTGGGATGAGACCACAGAGTCAGGTAGTGCATTCCAGGCATTGACCACTCTGTTGCTGAAGTCATATTTTCTGCAATCGAGTCTGGAACGGTTCACTTTAAGTTTGCATCTATTGTGTGCTCATGTATTGTTGTGGTTGAAGTAGTCATTGACAGGTAGGACATTGTAGCAGATGATTTTATGAGCTATGCTTAGGTCAGACCAAAGGCAGCGTAGTTCTAAATTTTCTAAACCCAGAATTTCAAGCCTGGTAGCTTAAGGTATACCGGAGAAGAAACCATGCCAGTGTTTTCTAGATAAATATGGTTCGATTTTGCTTGTTTGCATCCACTGAACCAGTCTGTAGCTTTGGCCTAGGCCAGGGAAACCTCTACAGCCAGCAGCTGTTCTAAATCCGAGACTTGCTTGTCCTACTTGAACGTGGGCCAACTTTCGCGCTTCTTACGTTCCAATTCTGACATGATCAGAACCACTAGAGGTCCTTCCGTGGCTGGAATTTCAAAAGCCAGACCTGGAAGGGGCAAAAGACTTCTTGTGGGTTCCCACAAGGAAATTTTGACTCTGTATTAAAAAAAAAAAAAAAATCAAGAAAAGAGGGAAGGAGGGAAGGAAGGAAGGAAAGAAGTTAGTTATGATGGAGGGAGGAAGGGAGGAAAGGAAGGAAGGAAAGAAGTTAGTTATGATGGAGGGAGGGAGGAAAGGAAGGAAGGAAGGAAAGAAGTTAGTTATGATGGAGGGAGGGAGGGAGGAAAGGAAGGAAGGAAGGAAAGAAGTTAGTTATGATGGAGGGAGGAAAGGAAGGAAGGAAGGAAGGAAAGAAGTTAGTTATGGAGGGAGGGAGGGAAGGCAGGAAGGAAGTTATGATGGAGGAAGGGAGGAAAGGAAGGAAGGAAAGAAGTTAGTTAGGATGGAGGGAGGGAGGGAGGAAAGGAAGGAAGGAAGGAAAGAGGTTAGTTATGATGGAGGGAGGAAGGGAGGAAAGGAAGGAAGGAAGGAAAGAAGTTAGTTATGATGGAGGGAGGGAGGGAGGGAGGGAGGGAAGGAAGGAAGGAAGGCAGGAAGGAAATTAGTTAGGACGGAGGGAGGAGGGAGGGACCAAGAACTCCAGAATGTTGATTGCAATTGACAACAATTTGCAAATCTGGGTATTTTGTGTAACTACTAGGAAATTTAGAGTATGAAGCAAAAGCTATCAAAAAACCAGAGCTTTATTGAATAATTAGCCCCCTCTTTCTGTCTTCTATCTATCATTTATCTGTCATCTATGTCTGTCTGTCTGTCTGTCGTCATCTATCCATCCATCCATCTCTCGTCTCTCTCTCTCTCTCATATCTCTCTCTCTCTCTCTCTCCCTACCTACCTACCTACCTACCTATCTACCAATACAAGGATAAGGGAAAGCACGCATTGCAACCGCTTACTTATTACAGTAAACCACGGTTTGCTGTACAGTAAACCATGGCTTGTTGTGCTTAGCTCGACAAGCCATGGTGGCCTGGTGTGAACCTCCTGCAAAGCTCTAACAAACCCTAGGAAGGAAGGAAGCCATCACAACCCCTGCAGAGAGAGCACAGCTCCTCCATTTATAACCCCATTTATTTTAAGACTGTATAGGCTTCCCTTCCAACTAAATATTTCCTACTTCCACAAACGTTTCAAAAGGGGTTACAACAGGGCATAACACCAAGGCTCCCTTATCCACGGGAGCCTCCTCCTCCTGCTCCTCCTCCTCCTCCTCTTGCAGAAACGATGAGAGGACTTGAGAAGAATCCTGAAACTTTGGGAAGAGTCCCATTCAGAGTTCTTCTTCCAACCATGGCAAATTTAAGACTCTGTGGACTTCAACTCCCAGAATTAATTCCCCAGCTACCCACGCTGTCTTCAAAAGCTGCCACAGTTGGAGGCCCTGGCATTAAGAGGGAGCAAGACATTTTGGCAAGTGGAATAGAATAGAATAAAAGAGTTGGAAGGGACCTTGGAGGTCTTCTAGTCCAACCTTCTGCCCAGGTAGGAAACCTTACATCACTTCAGACAAATGGTTATCCAACCCCTTCTTAAAAACCTCCAGTGTTGGGAACATTCGCAACTTCTGGAGGCAAATTTGTTCCACTGATTAATTGTTCTAATGAAGTGGCTTAATTAATTAGGTTCTAATTAAGTGGCTTTGTCCCCTGAAAAGTTTGCTGCTCAAAAGACAGAACGGAAATCTTTCCGCCCTCCCTTCCCCAAAACACAGAATAAAGTTACTTGGAACAAGAGAAACGCCATTGGGAAGAAGGCACAGAAGGGACTGTACTTCCTAAATCTATCTCAGCATCTCCTTCTGTCCTCCTATCGCAGCACCATTGAGAGTGTCCTGACATACGGCATTCTTGCATGGTATGGGAGCAGCTCTGTAACTTTTTTACTCTGTAGTAAAAAAGCTCTACAGAGAATCATTAAAACTGCCCAGAATATCATCAGACTCCAGCTACCAGCCCTGGACGACATCTTCGAATCTCGCTGTTTGAGAAAGTTTCATAACATTCTCAGAGACTCTGCCCATCCTGCTCACAATCTTTTTGGACTGTTGCCTTCTGGCAGAAGATACAGAACAATTAAAACTCGGACCGCACGTCTTCTGAATAGTTTTTATCCCAGAGCTATAATTGCAATCAAAATGAACTAAAAGGGCCACCATCAGTGAGCTGTTGGACAGCATTACTTGGTCTGTTGTGTGGATGTTTGGGTGGTTTAGGGGTGGGGAATTTGTGGTGGGTGGAGGTGTGTTGGGGGATTGTTATGAGTGTTGGACCTGGTCTTTGAGTGTTAAGTGAATTTTGTTGTATGGGAATACAGTGTATACACGTACAATGACAATAAACTTATTATTATTATTATATACACAAAAATGACAGTATACACAGCAAACGAGATAACCATGCTGGATTTCGTATCACAAATCTATTATTATTATTATTATTATTATTATTATTATTATTATTATTATTATTATTATTTAATCTTTAGTGAGATTCACAGCCTTTGAGGCTGGTTAATAGCTCAGCAGCTCGAGTCCTAACCAAGGACCTAGGAACTGTTAAGGTATCGTCGGAGGATGTAAGCTGTTCCGAGTAAGGTGGTTTTTTGTAGAGTCAAAATGTTCAAGTCCGGCAAATTTAGAATTTCTAAATAGCGGGGTAGCCCTTTGGGTATTGCTCCAAGGGCTCCAATTACAATCGGGACAACACACGATTTCTTTTTCCACAGTCGCTCAACTTCAATTTGCAAATCCCGGTACTTTGTGATTTTTTTCTTGCTGCTTATCTTCAATTCGTGCATCACCAGGTGTTGCAATGTCAACGAACCATACTTTTTTCTTTTCAACTATTGTTATGTCAGGTGTGTTGTGGACCAAGTGCCTGTCAGTCTGAATCCTAAAGTCCCACAAGATCTTGAGTTTCTCATTCTCTAAAACTTTCTCAACCTGATGTTCCCAGTGGTTTTTGCTATACTCAAATCCAAACGTCTGGCACAATTTCCAGTGAATAATTATTATTATTACCATCATCATCATCATCATCATCATCATCATCATTATTGCAAAACGCAACCTGAAATCCTCATTTTCATTTTAGGCATCCGGAACAAACACGGCCTCCTGGCTTGATTCGAACGCAACACTATTAAACTTCGAGGCAAACAGCTTGATTTTTACAAACCGGCACTTTTTTTTTTTTTTTTTTTTAAAAAGGAAAATCAAGAGAGGCGTGTTTGCTTGCATAATAAACCCCTGCTGCTTCCCTCCCCCAAACTTAGCAAGCGACAAGAAGAGTTGGCAGGTGGATTTGAACCGGGATTTAGGGAAACTTTAGGGCCTGGCAGAGTCAATTTGGCTTCGCCGCAGACTGTGAGTACCCCTTTACTCATCCGGTGTGACTAAACCACCCAGTCTGGTCAATCCAGTTTTCGATCCTCTAAAATCTTTTCATAGCTACGAGACGAGGATGTATAATTTGCATATACTGTACAGGTATTCTCCAACCCCCACGGTTCGTTTAGTGACCGTTCAAAGTTACAACGGCCCTGAAAAAAAAAGGGACTTAACGGCCGGTTTTTCACACTTGCGACGTCGCCTCCCCGTGATCAAAATTCAGATGCTTGGCAACGGACTCATACTTATGACCGTTGCTCTGTTCCCAAGGTCTCCTTTTGCAACCTTTTGACAAGCACAGATTGCCACAGATTCACTTAATAACCGCGTTACTAACTGATCCACTGCGGCGATTCCCTTAGCAACTGTCACCAAGAAAGTTTGTAAACGGAGGCAAAACTCACTTAACCAATTGTCTGACGTAACGACAGAAATGTTAGGCTCCATTGCAGTCGTTCAGTCGAGGACTACCTGTGTATAATTCCTACGATTCAGAAGGGAAGCACAAAAACAACATTTGCACACACACATTTGCACTTATTCTGCCTGGGAGGAGTCACCCGTGTGCAAAAAGTTCAGGAGGAGATTAGCTCTGGATTTGGGAAGAGCTGCAGAAATCAGGCAGTCCTCAAGTTACGGCTGTTCGTTTTTAGAACCATTTGAAATTACAACAGGGTCCATTGAAAAATGTCATACCAACACACACCCACACCCCGTAGTCAAGTGATATTTGGCAAATTTGCTTTACGAATGAGGACACAATGAGGACTAGCACCTTGCCTGGCAGCCTCAAGGCCACAAGATGGGCGAACTTCAGCTAAAAAAAAAATTATTCATCTCCAATGGTTTCCTTCCTCTAAATTTCCTTGGCGGGGCGCCTGCAACACCCCGAATTTGGAAAAAGGACAATCTGTAACCTCTCCACCCACTCAGGCTGCCAGCCCTGCGAACACCTGAAGCCGGGAGTGTTTGGGCGACTGGATCCTGACCCAACAAGCTCTGCAGGAAATTCCACCTTGGTTGGGAGGCTTGTCAGGCAACAGGACTGAGTATCGGGTTGCTGCACCGATCCTGCAGCTCCCTAGCGACAGCCCTGCGTGCACACGCACGCAGAGGCTGCAGAAAACGCAACGGAGACCTCTGTTAAATATGCACCTCCCCGCCCCTTCCAGTTCACGGATGCATCGGCAACTAACAGTGACATAAAACAGGGTGTCCAATCTTGCCGAGTTTGAAGACTTGCGGACTCCCAACTCCCAGAATTCCCCAGCCAGCAATTTTGTTGACTTGTGGACTTCAATTCCCAGAATTCTCCAGCCAGCAATTTTGTTGACTTGTGGACTTCAACTCCCAGAATTCCTCAGCCAGCAATTTTGGTGACTTGTGGACTTCAACTCCCAGAATTCCGCAGCCAGCAATCTTGGCGATTTTAAGACTTGTGGATTTCAACTCCCAGAATTCCTCAACCATCAATTTTGTTGACTTTTAAGACTTGTGGACTTCAACTCCCAGAATTCCCCAGCCAGTTTTGGGAGTCCACAAGTCTTAAAAGTCAACAAGATTGGACACACCTGATCTAGAAGAAACAGGGGTGGGGAGGAATCCAGCAGGTTCAAAAATCCTCCTCCCAACAGCATCCTAGTTGGATCATCATCTGATTGGCTTCCAGAATTGTCTGTCGGGTGGGGGTGGGGGGGGTGTTACCTAAAGACTTAGCACGGGATTCTGCATTTCTGCAAAGCTTGCTGATCTGGGGGCTTTGTATTTCTTTCTCCTCTTTTTACGCCAGTGGCAGGAGATCAACCACACACGGAAAGCGCACACCAGGAAAATAAAAACCTTCAGATAGGATTCTGCAGCAATATTTGGGTTTTAAAACAGGAAGGTTGTGAAATGCACGTTAATGCATAATATGTCATCCAAAGCAAAGGAGTGAGTGAGGGAAGGAAGGAAGAATGAAGTGAGTGAGTGAGGGAGGGAAGGAAGGGAGTGAAGAAAGGAAGGAAGGAGAGTAAGAAGGGAGTGAGTGAGGGAAGAAAGGAAAGAAGGAAGGAGAGTAAGAAGGGAGTGAGTGAGCGAATGAGTGAAGGAACAAAGGAAAGAAGGAAGGAAGGAGAGGAAGAAAGGAGTGAATGAGGGAAGGAAGGAAGGGTGAGTGAAGGAAGGAAGAGAGGAAAGGAGAGGAAAAAGTGAGTAAGCGAGCAAGTGAAGGAAGAAAGAAAAGGAAGGAGAAGCGAGGAAGAAGGGAGTGAGTGAGCGAGTGAGTGAGTGAAGAAAGGAAAGAAGGAAGGAAGGAGAGGAAGAAAGGAGTGAGTGAGTGAGTGAGTGAGGGAAGGAAGGAAGGAAGGGTGAGTGAAGGAAGGAGAGGAGATGAAGAAGTGAGTGAGCAAGCGAGTGAAGGCAGAAAAGAAAGAAGGAAGGAAGGAGAGGAAGAAGGGAGTGAGTGAGCAAGTGAGTGAAGGAAGGAAAGAAGGAAGGAAGGAAGGAAGGAGAGAAAGAAGTGAGTGAGTGAGTGAGCGAGTAAAGGAAGGAAGGAAGGAAGGAATTGATGCCTAACTCACTTGTCACCCCAGTGGAGTAGGACAGGGCTACCTTAAAAGCCCTATAAAAAAATGTGGCTGTGCCACCATTTATTTTCTGAGGACTCAAAACAAGACTTGATCCCCAGCCAGTGGAATTCAGGATCGAGACCCACTGGGCCTGTTTTTAGAACGCCGGGCGAGCTTGGATCCGTTTCCTAGTGGACAGATGGACGTTTCTAGAAAGCTGCAAAGCAGGACGCACGCAGGCTGCGATTGTCCCGGTTGCGTTGCTCAGCAACTGTTGCTTTTGGCGTGGGGGCAACATATAGCAAGTAGAACTTGCAGTTGCTGGTCTTCTCCGTTAATTTCCCTAAAAGGGAAATTCCTCTTTTTAAAAAAGAATCTCTTCTTGAAAGCTTGCCACCAGGAGAGCAAGCAAGGTGTGTTTTTGGGGGAGAGAAGCACACCTACGCACCTTAATCCCAGAATGAAAGGCGCGTTAGGCTGAAATTGCAAACACTAAATTTAAGGAAAAGAAAGACCAGGAGGTGACATGATAAGAGGTCTTCCAATATTTGAGGGGCTGCCACAAAGAAGAGTGGGGTCAAATTATTCTCCAAAGCCCCTGAGGGCAGGACAAGAAGCAACGGATGGAAACTAATCGAGGAGGGAAGCAACCTGGAATTGAGGAGAAACTTCCTAACAGGGAGGACAATTAACCAGTGGAACAGCTTGCCACCAGAAGTTGTGGGTGCTCCATCACTGGAGGTTTTTAAGAAGAGACTGGACAACTGGAATATTATAGGGCCGTGATGGTGAACCTATGGCACCAGTGGTGGGTTTCAAAATTTACTACCGGTTCTGTGGGTGAGGCTTGGTGGGCGTGGCAGGAGGATACTGTAAAATCTCCATTCCCACCCCACTCCAGGGGAAGGTTACTGCAAAATCCCCATTTCCTCCCGATCAGCTGGGATTCGGGAGGCAGAGAATAGATGGGGGTGGGGCCAGTCAGAATTTTTACTCCCGGTTCTCCGAACTACTCAAAATTTCCACTACCGGTTCTCCAGAACTGGTCAGAACCTGCTGAAACCCACCTCTGTATGGTATGCATGCCAGAGGTGGCTCACAGAGCCCTCTCTGTGGGCATGTGCGCCATTGCCAGCTGTTCTTCTGGTTTCTGGTGCACACACGCACGCCGACCAGCTAGTCTTCGCGGGTGCCGGAGTGGTGGAAAACAGCCCGGAAAACAGCCAAAAAACAGGCATGCACACAACAGCCAGCTGGTCTTTGGCTTCCAGTGCACCGGTGTGCAGGAAGACCAGCTGGCTGGCATACATGCAGATGCCGGAAACCCAAAGACCAGCAGGTCAGCGTGTGCGTGCACGCCAACCAGCTGGTCTTTGGGTTTCCGGTGCTCCGGCGTGCAGGAAGACCAGCTGACTAGCGTGCACCTGCACACCAGCTGACTGGCGTGCACCTACGCGCCAACCAGCTGGTCTTTGGGTTTCCGGTGCTCCAGCGTGCAGGAAGACCAGCTGACTGGTGTACACCTATGCGCCAACCAGCTGGTCTTTGGGTTTCCGGTACTCCAGCATGCAGGAAGACCAGCTGACTAGCGTGCACCTGCGCGCCGACCAGCTGGTCTTTGGGTTTCCGGCTCTCTGGCATGTGCACATGCACATACATGCATGCACATTCCAGGTTGGGCACTCGGTGCCGAAAAGGTTCACCATCACTGGTATAAGGTCTCCAGCTTGGGCAGGTGGTTAGACCAGAAGATCTCTAACGTCCCTTCCAAGTCTGTTATTCTTTTTTTTTTTTTAATTTTCCAAGGTTTTATTTATAGGCTTGAGAAATTAAAACAAAACAATGTGTGAATTTGTACAGGACTGTCACAATTAAGTGACAATTTAAGTCTGTTGTTCTATTCCATGTCCCTATATCTAAGGACCTGCCACAAAGACGAAGAGGAGTTCAACTTATTTTCCAATGCACCGGAAGGCAGGACAAAAAGCAACGGGTGGAAACGAATCAAGGAGAGAAGCAACCTAGAACTAAGGAGAAATTTCCTGACGGAGAGAATGATTGACAGGAATGACCTGTCTCCAGAAGCTGTGAATGCTCTGACACTGGAAGTTTTTAAGAAGAGATAAGATAACCATTTGTCTGAAGTGGTGTAGGGTTTCCTGCCTGGGGTTCGACAAGAACAGGGGTTAAACACTCAGAGAGCCATTTGGACCCATTTCCCACCAAAAAGAAAACACCGGGAGCCACAAAACCCTTCCCGTGCCTGACTATTTCTCGAGCGGCCACAAAACTAGCAAATGTTGAATTCAACGTTCTGTTTTCTTCTGAAACTTTTCTTTTCTTGGATTTATCCATGGTTGGCCTACTGGGGGGTCGAAAACCTCAATAAATCGCATGCCGGCGGGTGTCGCACATTGGCAGTTGTGACGCATATTTTGAGTGACAGGGAGCTGAAAGAGCCATATGCGGCTCCAGAGCCGCAGGTTGCTGACTCCTGGACTAGAAGACCTCCAAGGACCTTCCCAAGTCTGTTATTCTGAATAGGTTGTCCCCCCGTAAAGCAACGCAATTAACCAGCAAACGGCTTAGGCAGGAGGCAGACTCCGATTCTCACTCGTCCTTTGCAGAACTGACCGACTGAAAAAGGGGAGTTACAAGGATCCGGCAATCCCTGCAGAAGGATCTTGGTTGCTGATCGCGGCCCTGGGTTTTCTAATGCTTGCGCAGTTGTAGGAGGGATCCAGGAAAGGAGTCTGTACAATATTTCATGAACAGGTTGTATACAAATCGCTGCCAAGACAGCAGCAAATCCGGTTTCTCTTTTCTACTCTGGCCGAGGAATGAAATTGACTCATTTTTCAAAGGGCATTGACACTTGTGATAAACGATTGACTGCCCAATGTTACTTGACTGTATAGGAACAGATAGTTTCTTAGCAAAAAAGCAGGAAAGGTGACTGGCAATTGCCAGGCGATGGTGAGTTCTAGTCCTGCCTTAGGCATGAAAGCCAGCTGGGTGATTCTGGGCGAATTGCCAGGCGATGGTGAGTTCTAGTCCTGCCTTAGGCATGAAAGCCAGCTGGGTGATTCTGGGCGAATTGCCAGGCGATGGTGAGTTCTAGTCCTGCCTTAGGCATGAAAGCCAGCTGGGTGATTCTGGGCGAATTGCCAGGCGATGGTGAGTTCTAGTCCTGCCTTAGGCATGAAAGCCAGCTGGGTGATTCTGGGCGAATTGCCAGGCGATGGTGAGTTCTAGTCCTGCCTTAGGCATGAAAGCCAGCTGGGTGATTCTGGGCGAATTGCCAGGCGATGGTGAGTTCTAGTCCTGCCTTAGGCATGAAAGCCAGCTGGGTGATTCTGGGCGAATTGCCAGGCGATGGTGAGTTCTAGTCCTGCCTTAGGCATGAAAGCCAGCTGGGTGATTCTGGGCGAATTGCCAGGCGATGGTGAGTTCTAGTCCTGCCTTAGGCATGAAAGCCAGCTGGGTGATTCTGGGCGAATTGCCAGGCGATGGTGAGTTCTAGTCCTGCCTTAGGCATGAAAGCCAGCTGGGTGATTCTGGGCGAATTGCCAGGCGATGGTGAGTTCTAGTCCTGCCTTAGGCATGAAAGCCAGCTGGGTGATTCTGGGCGAATTGCCAGGCGATGGTGAGTTCTAGTCCTGCCTTAGGCATGAAAGCCAGCTGGGTGATTCTGGGCGAATTGCCAGGCGATGGTGAGTTCTAGTCCTGCCTTAGGCATGAAAGCCAGCTGGGTGATTCTGGGCGAATTGCCAGGCGATGGTGAGTTCTAGTCCTGCCTTAGGCATGAAAGCCAGCTGGGTGATCCTGGGCGAATTGCTAGGCGATGGTGAGTTCTAGTCCTGCCTTAGGCATGAAAGCCAGCTGGGTGATCCTGGGCGAATTGCTAGGCGATGGTGAGTTCTAGTCCTGCCTTAGGCATGAAAGCCAGCTGGGTGATTCTGGGCGAATTGCCAGGCGATGGTGAGTTCTAGTCCTGCCTTAGGCATGAAAGCCAGCTGGGTGATCCTGGGCGAATTGCTAGGCGATGGTGAGTTCTAGTCCTGCCTTAGGCATGAAAGCCGGCTGGGTGAGTCTGGGCGAATTGCCAGGCGATGGTGAGTTCTAGTCCTGCCTTAGGCATGAAAGCCAGCTGGGTGATTCTGGGCGAATTGCCAGGCGATGGTGAGTTCTAGTCCTGCCTTAGGCATGAAAGCCAGCTGGGTGATCCTGGGCGAATTGCTAGGCGATGGTGAGTTCTAGTCCTGCCTTAGGCATGAAAGCCGGCTGGGTGAGTCTGGGTTTGTCACTATCTCAAGCCCAACCTACCTCACAGGGTTGTGGTTCTGGGGAAAGTAGGAGAAAGGAGCATTAAGTATGTTCTCCACCTTTAGTTATTGATCAAAAAATAACAAAAGGCAGGATTGAAAAACCCCAAATAAATACATGATTTACTTCTATTTTTTAAACTTTCTCTTGTCCTCAAAGGGTTTTGAAGACCCTTTTTGAGGTTCTACCAGCCCCCCCCCCGACTCTTTAAGGGTCAGCTCGCCATCGTGCTCATCTCTGTTTCAAAGCCGAAGAGCCAGCGCTGTCCGAAGACGTCTCCATGGTCATGTGGCCGGCATGACTCAACACCATAGATGCATGGAACGCTGTTATCTTCCCACCAAAAGTGGTCCCTATTTTTTCTACTTGCATTTTTTAAGTGCTTTCGAACTGCTAGGTTGGGACAAGTCAGGGGAGCTCACCCCATTACGTGGCACTAGGGATTCGAACCACTGAACTGCCAACCTTTCGATCGACAAGCTCAGCGTCTTAGCCACTGAGCCACTGCGTCCCTGGCTGCTCTTTAGACTGATGCAAATTTAAGTTCCAATCCTATTTTTTTAAAAAAAACAAAACCTCAAGATTAAACATTCTGCAGTGGTACATCTCATTTTTTCCCCGCACTGCCCGGTTCAGTCTTTCCATATGCCAAGATCTCTCCTCTATTATTATTATTTTTTTTAAAAAAAAAACAAAAACCACCCAGCATTCATCTGGAATTCTCCTCCCAAACTTCCTGGCATGGTTTCCAAGAAGATGACTGTAAAAAAAAAAAAAAACCTCTTTTGTTCCCGAAGAATTTTTTTGGCCTGGCTGAATCTGGTGATGTCACCAGGTTTTGAGTCACCAAAAGGATGATAAAAATACATTCACCCCTTCCTCTGGAGAGAGCCCTGAGACAGACAGCTTCTGTTTGTCTGGAAGGAAAAAAATAAATAAATCTCAAAAGTCATGATGGGCAGATGATTTGGGCCTTAGGAAAGCTACAACTTAGTCCTCAATTTATGACCACAATGGAGTCCCAACTTTGTTATTAAGTTAGACCTTTGTTCAGTTTTGCTCCAGTTTTTAACCTCGTTTCTTGCCACCGTTGTTATGTGAATCACTGCGGTGGATAAGTTTAAGTCACCCGGTTGTTAAGCGGATCTGACTTCCCCGACGTGGACTTTGCTTGTCAGAAGGTCGCCAATGGGGAATCACTGCCACCGTCATAGATATGAGTTGCCAAGTATCCGAATGATCATGGGAGGACGCTGCGAAGCTCGTAACTACGGAAGATGGTCGCAAATCACATTTTCCAGGTCCGTCGTAACTTGGAACGGTCACTAAATGAACTGCCGTAAGTGGAGGACTTCCTGGATTCACTCCCGGTGGGTCATCCTTTCTTAAAATAGCGACGGCCGATTTCTTACAATCCGGATCCTCTCTCGCAGAGCTAACGTTTCAAAGCTCCTAAGTCGTGCATCCTTCTAAGTTGTGTGATGGTCCTAAGTGTGAGGAACGGTCGTTAAGTCCCTTTTCTTCAGCGCTGTCGTAACTTCCAACAGTTGCTCCACAAACAGCTGTGAGTGAAGGGACCCCCTTGGCACTCCACGTCAAAAGTTGGCCAATGTTGAGAGACCAGGCTCTGAAATGAGCTGGGTGCGAGATCTCCAACCAAACCTTCTCGGTGGTGGCCCCTTCCGAACTTTCCCACGAAGAACAATCCAGTGCTGCTCTTCTTTTTCTAACGTTGTTAGCCCAAACTATAACTCAGATGACTGATGCCATTTTTGGAAAGGGGGGGTGCGCACACCTGGAAATACGATACACCCTTTGAATAAAACCCAGCTGACTCTGCTTTGCCAAGGACACCGCCGTCTGCTGGATTTCATCAAAGTTTGCAAAATGTTCCCCACGTGGAATGTGGAACATCCCTCTTGCAAAGTGGCCAGAAGAGACCAGAGATTAAGAACAGCCCATTCTAGGCTCGGAATGCCCCATTTGGAGGTATGTGTGTGTGTGTCAAAATGTTCCATGACAGCACAATTTCCGATAACCTTCGCGTTCGAAGTCCTGCATCAGGAAAGTGCCAGGAAAGAAGGAAGCAGCTGGTGTGATATACTCTCCTCCCTCCTTCTATAAAAATGCCCTGGGATTTCAATTCCCAGGGCAAATTCTAGCCCCCACCCACTCAACGAGGCACAGCGTGGTGCCGACCGACCGGAGCGGGGGGGGGGGGGGGGGAGAAACTTGGCTGGCAGCGGGAGAGGAAATCCGAAACTAAATAAAAATCAAATGCTTTGGTCTGATATTCTTGCAGCAGCTTGGCCACGGAATTACGAATTGCACCTTATCTCTTAGCTCTTACCTCCCTCCACAAAACCATTGTGCAGGTTTGCATAAGGTGGCATCCCATCTGGTCCTTGTTTAGCAACCGGCAGCTTGGTCTTTTAACAGGAGCGATCTGCTAAGTGAAACCTGTGACTCTGGACCTTTCTGCTTTTTACCCGCTTTGCAGACCCCGTCATCAAGGGGAAGATTCTTGGGATATTTTTTTTCATCGAACGGTTGCTTAAACGAGGAGGAGCCGTTTTGCGTCTGCAGGAGGAACCTGGGGGCCTACCTCACAGGGGTGTAAAACCAGCTCAATTTGATCTTTAGGATTTTCAGTCTCAAAGGCTAACAGTGGCAGCCGGGGTGAAGAAGGACCCCTTATTCAAAACGTGGACATCAAAACGTGAGCGAGGCAACCTCCATTCATCCACAGACTGTCATTGTGTGAATCTGGGTTTCTGGAAACCCCGCTTCGTTCCTGGTTCGGATGGCACAGCCCTCTGCAATGCTTCGAATAATGCTAGCAATTCTTTCATCCTAAAACCAGCAACTTGCTTCTTGTACATGTATGTCAACACAATGAATTCCTAGGAATTTCATCCCAGATACCAAAGATTCTAAACTGGTGAGATAATCCAGGAAACGGGCAAGGACACAAACAGCATTCTTAACTTAAAAAAAAACAACACCCAAAAAACAACTATATTCATGGCTGGCTGGGGAATTCTGGGAGTTGAAGTCTACTCATCTTCAAACTGCCAAGTTGGGAAACACTTGTCTGTCTGTCTGGGTATCTCGCGCTCTCTCTCTCTCTCTCTCATTATCATCTCTGTCTCTCTCTCTATAATCTTGATGAACGTATTTTTTCTTTTATGTACATTGAGAGCATATGCACCAAGACAAATTCCTTGTGTGTCCAATCACATTTGGCCAATAAAAAATTCTATTCTATTCTATCCCATCCCATCCCATCCCATCCCATTCTATTCATCCATCCATGTATCATCTCTCATCTCTCTCTCCATTCATCTTTCATCTATCTATCTATCTATCTATCTATCTATCTATCTATCTACCATCTATCAATCATTATTTAGCAATCATTAACTACATACCTACCTATCATTATCTATCAATCATTATCTATCTACCTATCATTATCTATCAATCATTATTTAGCAATCATTATCTATCAATCATTATTTAGCAATCATTATCTATCATTATCTATATCTATCTTTATCTCTATTTCTATCTATCATTATCTCTATTTCTCTTTATCTCTACCCATCTATCATTATTTCTATCTATCATTATATCATCTATCTATCTATCTATCTATCTATCTATCTATCTATCTATCTATCATCCATCTATCCAGTGGTGGGATTCAAGTAATTTAACAACCGGTTCTCTGCCCTAATGATTTCTTCCAACAACCAGTTTGCCAAACTGCTCAGAAAGTTAACAACCGGTTCTCCCGAAGTGGTGCGAACCGGCTGAATCCCATCACTGCATCTATCTAAACTTTGCAAACTTTTCTGCATTTAGGCACAGAAAAGAGGGGAAAAAAACAAACAAACCATCAGGGCAGGACCAAAACCGAGCATAATTTAATTTACATAAAGGGTTAAAAAAAAAATCCTGCTGTCAGTCAAACTTACTCTTTGGTGACTTCATGGCCATCCCCACCTAGCTTTTTTGGCAGCCATACAAAAATGGCTTTGAAAGTCACCTGCTGCCAAGACTTCCCCCCCCCCCACTCCTGCAGTCTAGTCTATATCGCTTAGTGGTCTCCCATCCACCTGTAATACCCAACCCTATTTGATTGAGCAAATGCATCGACCGTCCTTGTATTGGACTCAGAATAATTTGCTATCACGACTGATCGGCGCTAAAGATTGCAATTTACAACTATTTGCAGAAAAATTGTAGGGCAGGAGGGGGGGAGCCATAGGAGAGTATCCCCCTTAACTTCAACCCCACCGATGCACACACCTTATGATAAAGGGGGTTCTGGATATTTAAGCTTCCCCATCTGTAACCCACACATCCTTTCCACGACCGCATGCCATCCAGTGGTGGGATTCAGCCGGTTCGCCCCACTTCGGGAGAACCGGTTGTTGTTAAATTACTTGAATCCCACCACTGATGCCATCTACCTACAGCTTCTGGAAGAGAGAGAGAGAGAGCAGGCTGCCTCTAAGCATGTACAGAGCGCACCGCCTCAACGCCACCACCAGTTTGGGTCGACTGGAAAGCAAGGAAACATAGCTCAGAATTTCTTTTGAGGTGAGGAGGGGGGTACAGAGAGGGAAGAACAAGGAAGGATTGCAAGAAAGGATGCACAGGCACTAACGTCAGCCCCCCCTCTCTCCCTCCCCAGCCGGGTGGCTGGAGGGGGGGGCACAGCAGCTGATCGGGGAGGAGCCATTGGAATTCCCCCCTCCCTTTCCCGTCGCTTTTTTTTTTTTTTCTGAAGGAAGGCTGGGCCTCCCGTTTGCAGAAGTTGCAAAAAAAGAAAAGAAAAAGGAGGAAAAACGGAAGCGACAATCCTCTTTGCAGAGAGAGGGAGTGAGAAAATAATAATAATAATAATAATAATAATAATAATAATAATAATAATAATAATAATAATAATAATAATAATAATAATAATAATAAAATACATTTTTAAGGCACGGCTGCAAGGTCTTTCGAGCTCCGCCTGCACGACACAGCTGCAAATTTGTCAGGCGCCGGCCGGAAATCTCATAAAAGTTTTGCAAGGCCCCCCCCCTCTCTCTCCCTTCCCCAAGCCTCCCCCACCACCACCATTACTCACAACCACAATTTGGGGAGAGGGTGTGCAAGCAAGCCCGCAAGCGACCACCTCCCCACCTCCCACCCACCCACCCCCCAAACTGGGGCCGTGCAAAAAAGCCTTTGCACGCCGCCTTTTTTGCACTTTCTGCTTCCCCCCCCTTCCTTGTGCAACATCCCTTCCTTCCCCCCCCCCCGTTGCAAAACTTTTGGAAGGGGGGGGGTTGCACATTCATAATGCATCTCCCTCCCTTCCTCCTCCTCCCCCCCCCCGTGCATATTTTAAACTTCCACCCACCGACCCCCCTCGCCCGGCGCCACCGCTGCAGCAACGGGCGTGTTTTTAACCTTTGCACGGAGAAAGAAAGAGAGAGAGAGAGAGAGAGAGAAGAGAGAGAAGAAGAAGAAAAAATTAGCTGCAAACTCGGATCGCAACCGACTTTTTTTCTCTCTCCCCCCCTCCCTCCTCCTCTTCCTCCTTCTTCTCCTTCTCCCCCTCCTCTCCTTCCCCCCCCCCCCCCCGCGCAATCACACAACAACAATTCTGCTTATTATTGTTATAATTTGCAATTGCAACATTTTACAGCTACCTTGTTTCTTGTCCATGCTGATTTCCCAAAAGTTACGGAACCAGCAGCAAAAAAAAAAAAAAAAAAAAAAAAAAAAAAAAAACACACACACACACACACACACAACGCCTTGCAGGGGTGACTCTGTACGTACGTGTGTGTGAGTGTGTGTTTTGTGTGCGCTCGCTTCGGAGGCACCGGTCTGGTTGCAAACACACAGACACACAAAAAGAGAAAGAAAAAAAAAAATCGGTGACAGTTAGTTCAAAGACCGGTGCACGCGCCTAAGTTCCCGGGCACTGTTCCATGTTCGCTTGCACGCTCAGTCCTCGCTTAAGGTCCGTCCTTCTGCGGGGCGCTAACCCACACGCGGGAGGGGGGCCGAGTCCCGCCAGGCCGCCAGGAAGCCCATCTTCATCTTCCTCCTGGAGGAAGGTGGAGGGGGGGTGGGAAAGAAAAAAATTCCTCTCTCCTCTCCCCCCCAAAAAAAGAAAAAAAAAATCAAGAGGCGCCCCCCCAAAGTCTTCGCTCTTCTCCCCCCAAAACTCCTTCCGGCAAAAAGAAGATGAAATTTCCAACAAGCAAAATGAAATGAAAGGGGGATTAAAAAAAAAAAAAGATTTTTTTTCTTTCTTTTTTTTTTTCCTCCCGGGGGTGGGGGGGGAGGCGAGGTTTGCCTTGTTTTTTTTGGGGGGGGGGGCTGCTCAGATTACATTCGGGAGGGGGAGGCAGACACACACACACACACACACACAAGCTCCGCAACCGAAGTTGTAAAAAAGAGCTGCTAAGGGGAGCCTGGAGAGATTCGGAGGGGGGGGGGGCTTTGACGTCAAACAGGAAGCTGGAAAGAAGCCAAAAAAAGGCGGGGCTCCAGGAATGCCCTGCTTCTTTGGGGGGGGGAGTGGGGGGGTGGCTACTACCTCCAATGCACCCGGCGGGGGTCCCTGTTCCTTTTTCAAGGGGTTGCAATGCAACACCCACCAACCCATTTCATGCTTTTCTCACCCTTCCTTTTCCAGCTTTATATATTATTTTTTTTTTGCAAAATCTGCCCCCGCAGCGCTGCTAAAGACGAGCTGGCAATGGAAGCCAGCCAGGGATGCCCGCTGGATATTTCAATCTCTACCCCCACCCCTCCTTAAACGCTGCAGGAGCCCTCCCTCCTGCCAGTGGGAGGGGTATGTGTGGAGGGGAACAATTGCCCACCCCTCAATATCAAAGACAGTGGAGAGTTTTTCCTTTTGGGGGTCCTCCAGTTCTAGTTGGAAGGTTGGTTCCTCTTCGAGATGCCCCCCCTCCCCCCCCCCCCCCGCACACTCCTTGGGTGCAGCTGGCAACCCCGGGCAGAGGTTTAAAATGGGAGGGAAGGGAAGGGAAGGAAAAGAAAAAGGGAGGGAGGAAAGGAGGAAGAAAAGGAGAGAGGGTGGAGAGAGAGGGAAGGGAAGGAAAATGGGAAGGAGGGATGAAGGAAGGGAGAAAGGAGGGAAGGGAAAGGAAAATGGAAGGAAAGGGAGGGAGGGATGAAGGAAAGGAGGAAGGAGGGAAGGGAAAGGGAAGGAAAAAGGGAGGGAGAGAAGGAAGGGAGGGAGGAAGAAAAGGAGGGGAGGAAAGGAGGAAGGAGGGAAGGGAAAGGAAAGGAAAAGGAGGGAGGGAGGAGGGAAGGAAAGGAGGAAGGAGGAAAGGAAAAGGGGAGGAAAGGAGGAAGAAAAGGAGAGAGGGTGGAGGGAAGGAAAGGAGGAAGGAGGAAAGGAAAAAGGGAGGAAAGGAGGAAGAAAAGGAGAGAGAGTGGAGGGAGGGAGGGAAAGGAAAGGAAAATGGAAGGAAAGGTGGGAGGGAGGAAGAAAAGGAGGAAGGAGGGAAGGGAAAGGAAAAAGGGAGGGAGAGAAGGAGGAAGAAAGGGAGAAAAGGGAGGAAGGAAGAAAAGGAGGGAAGGAGGGAAGGAAAGAAAGGAGGAAATAGGAAAGGAAAAAGGGAGGGAGAAAAGGAGGGAAGGAAGTCAAAACACCCAGAGAGTTTTCATAACAGGTGCAAGAGACGGGAAAAATGCCTGATAATTTATTATGGATAATTTCACGATCATTTATCATATACGGAGGGCTTATATAACCCCTCGGGCGGGCGAGGTGGCCATCCTTTATCCTTCCTTCACCTAGGCTTTGTATCCTCTGTTTTTGTGATAGGTATTCATCTACCTATTTTCACATTTTGTTCTTTTCCTGTTTGTGACGTTTCTGACCGGGGGTGGGGGGTGGGGAGAGGGGGTGTATGTGTGTCTTCCAGGACCTTGCAGCTGAGGCTTGAAAAGAAAGGGGAGTGGGGTCTGGTCTTTTGGTCCTCCTCGGGGGGGGGGGGGGGGGGGGGGCTCCCAGTCTGAAAGAACTGGGCTTGTGGGGCAGGAACCAGGGCACAACAAGCAGGTATCTGGAAAAAGCCAAGCCAGACTTGGCTGCAAATTGCAGAGATTTAAAAATAAAAGCTCACACACACACACACACACACACACACACACACACACACACACACGTGTGTTAGGAAAAGGTTGTGTTTGTGTGTGTGGGTAGCCAGGGAACTTTCCTGGATGGCCCCCACACACAATCACGCTCCCCAATCCTGGGAGCTCAGCCCCCCCACCCCCCACCCCTTGTGGCAACCTGCGTCAGGAGTGAAACAGGAGCCCGGCTGGAGCATGGACAAGGCAGATGCCAGCAGGGAAAGGAACGATATAAGCTTACACCAGCGTGATATATTTTGAAAGGGGTGGGGGGTGGGGAAGAGAAGACGGAAAGCAAACACACAAATACACACACACACACATACGCACAAAGACACAGGGCAGGCAGGCAAGCAGTCCCAGAAAGGTGCCTGCAAGGTTTGTGTTGGTAGCCCTGATGAGAAAATGCAACTTACTTACTTACTTTCTTTCTTTCTTTCTTTCTTTCTTTCTTTCTTTCTTTCTTTCTTTCTTTCTTTCTTTTTCTTTCTTTCCTCCCTTTCTTCCTTCTTTCTTCCCTCCCTCCTTTCACTCACTCACTCACTTCTTCCTCTCCTTCCTTCCTTCCTTTCCTTCCTTCTTTCTTCCCTCCCTCCCTCCCTTCACTCACTCACTCCCTTCTTCCTCTCCTTCCTTCCTTCCTCCACTCACTCACTCCCTTCCTCTCCTTCCTTCTTTCCTTCCTTCCTTCCTTCACTCACTCCCTTCTTCCTCTCCTTCCTTCCTTCCTTCCTTTCTCTCTCTCTCTTTCCTTTCTTTCTTTCCTTTCCGATTTCTTTGTTTCTTTCTCTCTCTTTTTTCTTTCTTTCTTTCCCTTCCTTCCTCCCTCCCTTTCTTGTCTCTCAAAGGCACGTGCATTTTGCTTTTCTTTTTTTTTTTTTTTGGGAAAAAAATAATAATTGAGTAAAAGAACCAAAGTTTCTAGTGCTCGCCCTTTTCTCCATCCTGCTTAAAAAAAAAACCCCCCCAAAAAACAACCACCACCTGCATCTTGCTTAAGGGATCGGAAAAGACAAATGTGCGGAGCCGAGGATTAGCAAAGGGAACGTGGGAAAGAACAGCGGCACTAGATAAGCAATAGAAAAGGAGGCCTACACAAGACCAGCTTGTAATGTCCCTACCGAGGATTGCCAATCCTCCAGCGAGCTGCACATTCACAAGTGCAAGAGAAAACGTGGCTAAATAGGATGGCATAATGCCAGGGCAGGTGGGAGAGGCCTACCTGCAGGTTGCCACTACCTTTTACCCGCACCAGTCTGAACCACTGATCAAGGATTCTGGTGCACATTCACAAGTGCAATCTTTATTGGGGAAGGAAGAGAAGGAGGCATATTTTTTGGGGGGGTAAGATGGGGATCTTTTCTTCAGATACACAGAATGAGGGCTCCAGTTGCATTTCTATTCCACAAATCAGGCGCACAACCATCCCACATATTAAAGGAAGAGAGTCCAGCTCATAAAAAACGGAGGCCCTTTAATAAAAATGGGTTACACGGGCAGGTCTCCACTTAACATCCTTCGGATAATCACTGCAGGCATCTGAAACAACCAACCGCAAACAAGAAACCAGGCTCCGGACCCATCGATCCGGATTCTCCGTTGCCGAGTAGTCCCAGATCTGCAGATTGGGATTAGAAGATCCGATTGAAATGCAACGATCTTCCGCTTAGATCAGATTGCCAGCGAATTTCTCCCTTGGAGAATAAATTTAGGAAGTCCCACCTGCTCGTCTGAAGAGCAAAGCCACCTTCCACCCCCTTGGAGCAGAAAAACTAAATTCTGCAGAATCTGAAGGATTCTCGAAGAAGGGCCCTGAAGTTTGGCCCTTGCTTGGACTCGCCCTTGAGGAATGGTGGCAAATTAAATCGCCGGCCGCTGAAGCATCGTAGAGGAAGGCTGCATTGGAAAGTGGAAAAAAAAAAAAACCCCGAAGTTTCGGTGCAGCTGGAGAAACTCGTTTTCTTTTCGAGCTTTTAAAAATGAGTCAGGCTGAGAAACAATTGGGCACCTCGCTCCTCGGCCTCGTTGGCGAGAAAGGAGCATGGGGTGGGGGGGGGGAGTCGTGGCAAGAAAATGTGCCAGTTAGGTTCACCCAGTGTTTCTCAACTGCAGATACTTGAAGATGGGTGGACTTCAACTCCCAGAATTCCCCAGCCAGCCATGAATGCATGATAGAGTTAGAAAGAGCAGAAGGATTACCTATTTTTCAACTTCGGGAACTTTTTTTAAAAATTTTTTTATTTTTTAATTTTTAATTTGATTTATATGCCGCCCTTCTCCGGAGACTCAGGGCGGCTTACAATGTTCTTAAGGAATAGCCTTCATCCTTTTGTATATTTATACAAAGTCAGTTTATTGCCCCCACAATCTGGGTCCTCAATTTACCTACTTTAGAAAGGATGGAAGGCTGAGTCGACCTTGAGCCTGGCAAGATTCGAACTTACTTTAATTGCAGACAGCTGGTGTTAAATTACAGTGCTTAGTCTGCAGAGTTATCCAGGGAACTTGAAGATGGGTGGACTTCAACTCCCAGAATCCCCTTGGCCGCTATGAATGAATGATAGAGTTGGAAAGAGAAGAAGGATCACTTATTTTTCAACTCCAGGAACTTGGGAGGTGGATGGACTTCAACTCCCAGAATTCCCCAGCCAGCTATGAATGAATGATAGAGTTGGAAAGAGAAGAAGGATCACCTATTTCTCAACTCCGGGAACTTGGGAGGTGGATGGACTTCAACTGGTGGCTCAGCAGACTAAAGCACTGTTATTAACATCCAGCTGCCTGCAATTACTGCAAGTTCAAATCTCACCAGGCTCAAGGTTGACTCAGCCTTCCATCCTTTCAAAGGTAGGTAAAATGAGGACCCAGATTGTGGGGGCAATAAGCTGACTTTGTATAAAATATATACAAAAAGTATGAAGGCTATTGCTTAACGCATTGTAAGCCGCCCTGAGTCTCCGGAGAAGGGCGGCATATAAATCAAATTAAAAAAAAAAACAACTCCCAGAATTCCCCAGCCAGGCTTGGCATTCTGGGAGTTAAAGTCCACCCATCTTCAAGCTGCTGTGGTGGAGAAACACTGGGTTAAAAACCCTGTACAGGGCTATGGGGAGGGGCTGGGATGTGGGGGTCAGAAGAGAGTGGGGGAGGAAGGGACTTGGGTTGATGCAACCACAAAATTCTTATGTTATGAGACTTTGCCTGCGAGTCCTGTAATAATAGGATCCAGATGAATTGGAGAAGGGGAGAATTCCATATACAGATATGCTGAGGTTTGCAAGGCGAAAGTTGTTTTTTTTTTAAAGAGAATTTAAAAAGGGTTTAGCAATCCTATTATTGGTCTTCTTCCATGTAGCTAGGCTGTCATTGCTGCAGGAGGTCGAGTGTGATCTCAACTCCCCCTCTCCCTCCCCCAGGAAAGGAAACCCTGACACATTTTCAGCTCCAGAGAACTTTCCTCTCCGGCTTCTGCAAGATTCCAAGGTCAAGCAGGAAGGAAAACAAAATAAATCCCCCCGTTATTCCCAAACACAGCTCAGGAATGGCAAACAGCAAGAAGGCACCTGGCGGAGAGAGAATCCTGCAGGAGCTTCAATTTATGGCCAAAAAATAAAAAATTTTTAAAAAATCCTGTGCGTTGATGCGCAGAGCAGAACAAACTGGACAGATGTCGCCCTCGGAGAGAGACGCTAGAGGCAAAAGGCCAGGAGCTTTAAGGAGCTACGAGATCCCAAGGGAGAAGCAGGAAAGATTGACCAAAAAGTCAATCAGAATCCTAAAAAGGGCAAGAGGTGATGGAAAGATATAGAAGGCTTCTTAATAGGGTGGCTATTTTATTAAGAGGTAGAAAAAGAGAGAGGTAGATGTTAGAAATTGGGAAAATAGTATTATGTAGAATAAGAAGAGTAGAGTAGAGTAGAGTAGAGTAGAGTAGAATAGAATAGAATAGAATAGAATAGAATAGAATAGAATAGAATAATGGAATGGAGTGGAGTGGAGTGGAGTGGAGTGGAGTAGAGTAGAGTAGAGTAGAGTAGAGTAGAGTAGAGTAGAGTAGAATAGAATAGAATAGAATAGAATAGAATAGAATAGAATAGAATAGAATAGAATAGAATAATGGAATGGAATGGAAGCGGCTGGCTTCTTCACCTGTGGCATGATGAAGCTCCCCCCCCTCCCTCAACCCAACCATCACACCCATCACATCACAATCGGCGTGTGGCAACCCTCCGGCTTCCGCTTCTTGAGGGAAGCTAGTTCTCAGCGCCGCTGGCCAAATCGTGCCATGTTCTATTCTCCCAGCCAGCCAGTTGTAAAAAAATATATCTGGGAATTGGAGCCGACATCCAACAGCTAACCTCTTTGCAAACTCAGACTAGCACATTCAGAATTCCTGACAGCCTTGCTGACTTCTCAGAACTGGGAGCAAAAAAAAGATTGTTAAACAGGCAAGAGTGAGTCAGCCTCAGACGGAGGGTATCTTCCTCGGAGCTTGCAACTTCGTGGAAAGAAGGAAGGAGGGAGGGGAGGAAAGCAGAGGGAGGAAATTACTGCTCAGGGAGGCTGAATAGCCTCGTGGCCTGCACCCCCCCTCCATCCCTCCCCCCCCTCTCCAGGGGAAGGACGAGACCCAGCAACCGATTCACATTCACGAAGGAGGAAGGGGGACGAGAGGTTGGTTTTGCAAAAAGAGGGCATGGCACATAGGGTGAAATCCAGCAGGTTCTGACAGGTTCTGGTGAACCGGTAGCGGATATTTTGAGCAGTTCGGAGAACCGGCAAACACCGCCTCTGGCTGGCCCCAGAGTGGGGATGGAATGGGGATTTTGCAGTATCCTTCCCCCCAGGAGTGGGGTGGGAATGGAGATTTTGCAGTATCCTTCCCCTGGAGTAGGGTGGGAATGGAGATTTTGCAATATCCTTCCCCCCCAGGAGTGGGGTCGGAATGGAGATTTTGCAGTATCCTTCCCCTGGAGTAGGGTGGGAATGGAGATTTTGCAATATCCTTCCCCCAGGAGTGGGGTGGGAATGGAGATTTTGCAGTATCCTTCCCCTGGAGTAGGGTGGGAATGGAGATTTTGCAATATCCTTCCCCCAGGAGTGGGGTGGGAATGGAGATTTTGCAATATCCTTCAGACCTCCTTCACGCAAACCCTGATTCTTTAAACAAACTAATTTTTTTTTTGCAACGTCAGATCAAACCATGGCTTGCATCTGAGGCTTGCAAGCTATAGATTGCAGCCTCTTGCGGTGGGGTGAGCCAGCCAACATGGCTTAAGGGTTAAAAGCAGCACGGATGTGGCAGAACATAAATAGGCAGCCAATTTTTCAGCCGCTGCTTCTCTCAAAAATCTCCTTCCTGGGATGGGAAAACCTTTTGCAAAAGCCCCAAAGCGATAAAACTTAGACTTTGCTCCGGCTTTCATTCATAACTTGGCCGCCCACACTTGCACTCACTCACTCACACTCTCTCTCTCCAGCCCATGTCTGACAGACACACACACTTTTTATACTGTGGCTTTATTTGGCCACACAGCATCAACTGGGCTCCCCAGCCAATGGGAAGGGAAGGGAGGCAACCGGAAGTGTCAACAGCTGAACCCAAAGTTTGAAATCAAACGGGCACTCCTGGATGGGCGGAAACGGAGGAGAAGGAGCCGCTGATTGACGCAAAGCAAAGGAAAAGGGGAAGGGACTGCTGGGCCTGAGAAGGTGGGGGGAAGGAGGAGGAGGAGGAGAAAGGAGGAGGAGGGGAAGGAACAGGAGAAAGGAGGGGGAGGAAGGGGAGGAGAAGGAAGAGGAGAAAGGAGGAGGAGGAGGAAGAGGAAGAGGAAGAAGAGGAGCAAGAGGAGGGGAGGAAGGTGAAGAGGAGGACGGGTAGAGGACGAAGAGGGAGGGGAAGAGGAGGGGGAGAAGTAGGGGGAAAGAAGAGGGGGAAGAAGAGTAGGGGGCAAAGAGGGGAAGAGGAGGGGAAGAAGTAGGGGGGAGGAAGAAGAGGAGGAGGAGGAAGAGGGAGGAAGGGGGGAAGAGGAGGGGGAGAAGTAGGAAGGGGAAGGAAGATGAGGAGACGAGGAGGAACAGGAGAAAGGAGGAGGAGGAGGAAGAGGAAGAAGAGGGGAGGAGGAAGAGGAGCAAGAGGAGGGGAGGGGGAAGAGGAGGAAGGTGAAGAGGAGGACAAGTAGAGGACGAAGAGGGAGGGGAAGAGGAGTGGGAAAGAAGAGGGGGAAGAAGAGTGGGGGGCAAAGAGGGGAAGAGGAGGGGAAGCTAAGTAGTGGGGTGGAAGAAGAGGAGGAGGAGGAAGAGGGAGGAAGAGGGGAAGAGGAGAGGGAGAAGTAGGAAGGGGAAGGAAGTTGAGGAGATGAGGAGGAAGAGGAGAAAGAGGAGGAGGGGGAGGAGGAAGAGTAGGGAACAAAGAGGGAGGGGAAGAGGAGGGGGAGGAGGGGGAGGGACCCAGAATCAGGGTTAAGGGCATCCTCCCCAGCCTGCTCTTCTTCAACCTGGTTCCATCACTCACAAGTCAACATGTTGCATCTTTTTCCAGACATTTGACCTGTGTTTTATTTTGGAATACTCCCTGGTTTCCAAATAGATGTTTCTTACATTTTGTGCAAATTTAACATTTTTCAGATTAGGGCTTGTTGGTTGTTGGTTGTCTCCCCCAAGCCAGCCTTCCTTCCTTCCTTCCTTCCTTCCTTCCTTCCTTCCTTCCTTCCTTCCTTCCTTCCTTCCTTCCTTCCGTAGGAAGAAATATCCTTCATCTTTCCAAGCAGTCTCCATGTTTCCAGTGTCTTTTTCCCCACTTGGAGCAGAACCCAGAAGGATATTTCTTCCTACACTTCCTTCCTTCCTTCCTTCCTTCCTTCCTTCCTTCCTTCCTTCCTTCCTTCCTTCCTTCCTTCCCTCCCTCCCTATTTCTCTCCTCTCTCCTCTATTTCTCTCTTTCTTTCCTTCCTTCCTTCCCTCCCTCCTTTTTTCCCTTCTTTTCTCCCTTCCCTCTTTCTCTCCTTTTTTTCCTCCCCTCTCTCCAAAGAATGTAGATTTATTTGAAGGTTTAAAAAAAAAAAAGCATTGCACCATTAAGAAAAAAAAGAAACAGAGATTTAAAGTAAGCCTGCACCACCACCAACTCAAAGTTAACAGGCTCTCGAAAATGTAGACCCAACCAAAAATCCTGCCCCGCCCTGCCCCTTCCAAAAAAAGGCTGCCTCTGATTTAAAAAATAAAAGCGGATTTCAGTTTTCTGGGGTGGAAAGTGGAGGAAAGAGTGGCCTGTGCTTCAGAAAATGCAGAACTGAAAAAGAAAAAAAGCACCTCCAGAAAATTCGCGCCAAAAGCCATAGAACGGTTAGAAAACATCAAGCCCACAAAAAGAGGGCTTGGCTACAAGAAGTTTTTATCTTCGGCAAAGGTCCTCACCCCAGTTTCCAGGACGGCTCCGCCTATTCTGGTCTTTTGGTTTCCGGGCCTCTTACGACATCTAAAAAACGAGATTTCCTTTCCCAGAATGAATGCCCCATTCATGGCTCTGCAGAAGTCCTACCCTTTTGCAACCGGGATCCCCACAGCCGGATGCAACCTCCTCTCTCCACCACGGATGCTGCAGCAGGCAGACAAGTTAGTCCTCAACTTCTAACGGTCTATTTTTAGTAAGCGTTTCAAAGTTCGAAGGGCGGTGAAAATAGAGGACTCCACAAAAGAGATAAAACCCCTGTCCTTCCCCCTGTCTTCACCATGACGTAAGTCTTCCTTCCCCCAAATAAGGTGGGTATTTTCATTCCAGGATGTAGGACCTCCATTAAGGAGAGGACCAATCTAGAACTTAAGGAGAAACTTAGGAGAAATCCTCCCATACTACCACCTCTTACAAAACTAAACAACACAGTATCAGCAGTAGAGACCTTCAAATTTCTAGGTTCTACCATATCTCAAGACCTAAAATGGACAGCTAACATCAAAAACGTCATCAAAAAAGCACAACAAAGAATGTTCTTTCTGCGCCAACTCAGGAAGCTCAAACTGCCCAAGGAGCTGCTGATCCAGTTCTACAGAGGAATTATTGAGTCTGTCATCTGCACCTCCATAACTGTCTGGTTGGGTTCTGCAACCCAAAAAGACAGACAGAGACTTCAGAAGATCATTAGAACTGCAGAAAAAACAATGGCTACCAACCTGCCTTCCATTGAGGACCTGTATACTGCACGAGTCAAAAAGAGGGCTGTGAAAATATTTACACAGCCTTGCATCCTGGACATAAACTGTTTCAACTCTTACCCTCAAAACGATGCTATGGAGCACTGCACCCCAGAACAACTAGACACAAGGACAGTTTTTCCCCAAACACCATCACTCTACTAAACAAATAATTTCCTCAACACTGTCAAACTATTTACTAAGTCTGCACTACTATTAATCTTCTCATCGTTCCCATCACCCATCTCCTCCCACTTATGACTGTATGACTGTAAACTTGTTGCTGGTATCCTTACAATTTATATTGATTGTTTCCTAGTATGATTTGATTGCTTATTTGTTTCCTATGAGTATCACTATCATTAAGTGTTGAACCTTATGATTCTTGTATCTTCTTTTATGTGCACTGAGAGTTTATGCACCAAAGACAAATTCCTTGTGTGTCCAATCACACTTGGCCAATAAAGAATTCTCCTCTCCTCTCCTCTCCTCTCCTCTCCTCTCCTCTCCTCTCCTCTCCCCTCTCTACCCTATGACTATCATTAAGTGTTGAACCTTATGATTCTTGACCAATGTATCTTTTCTTTTATGTACACAGAGAGCGTATGCACCAAAGACAAATTCCTTGTGTGTCCAATCACACTTGGCCAATAAAGAATTCTATTCTATTCTATTCTATTCTATTCTATTCTATTCTATTCTATTCTATTCTATTCTATTCTATTCTATTCTATTCTATTCTAATTCTATTTATTCTACTCTACTCTACCCTACCCAACCCAACCCAACCCATCATTACCTCCTTCTCTTCTCTCCTCTCTATTCTTATTTGTACCCTATGACTATCATTAAGTGTTGTACTTTATGATTCTTGACCAATGTATCTTTTCTTTTATGTGCACTGAGAGCGTATGCACCAAAGACAAATTCCTTGTGTGTCACATCACACTTGGCCAATAAAAAATTCTATTCTACTCTATTCTACTTCCTGACAGTGAGAACAATTCACCAGTGGAATGGCTTGCCTTCAGAAGTTGTGACACTGGAGGTTTTTAAGAAGACTTTGCAAGCCCAAGATGGTATCAGGGTTCCTGCCTCGGGCATGGACTAGAAGACCTTGACGATCCCTTCCAACTCTATATCACCTCCGTCGTGGTGACCATCCACGATAACCAATTCCACTGTCTAACGGAGTCTTAAGCAGAGCTGTGTTTCCTTCTGTAGAACTCGAGTAGCTCATGTAGCACCAAGTCACTTGCATTATGGTCTAGTGAAAAAGGAAGAAGGGTTGCTCTGTGCTCCTTCAAACACTTGTCTATATCTCTTCTCATGTCTCCCCCAAGGGAGCTCCTGTTCCTTGTCCCAGCTTCTGCCAACCTAGCAGTTCGAAAGCACTTAAAAAATGCAAGTAGAAAAATAGGGACCACCTTTGGTGGGAAGGGAACAGCGTTCCGTGCGCCTTTGGCGTTGAGTCATGCCAGCCACATGACCATGGAGACGTCTTCGGACAGTGCTGACTCTCCAGCTTTGAAACGGAGATGAGCACCGCCCCCTAGAGTCGGGAACGACTAGCACATATGTGCGAGGGGAACCTTTATCTTTACCTTAATCAGCATACCTTAAAAATGAAATTTCGTTGCATGCAGCTCTCAAAGGGTTAGGGTATATACACTCCCAATATACACTCCAGTAAACATGACAAAATAAATAAATGAATAAATAGGTACAAAATTATGCACATGCCCACATGCAATCAGAAGAGGTTTATGCATGCATGCACACAGACCCTGGAGAGGAAGTGCAAATCTGAACTTCGAAAGCACCAACGCAAATCTTTGGCTGGAGCAGCCACAAGGGGAGATTGAGAAGGTCCTCGCGAAAAAGCCATCTAGATGGATTCGTCCCCATAGAATAGAATAGAATAGGATAGGATAGGATAGGATAGGATAGGATAGGATAGGATAGGATAGGATAGGATAGGATAGGATAGGATAAGATATAGAATGGGATGGGATGGGATGGGATGGGATGGGATGGGATGGGATGGGATGGGATGGGATGGGATGGGATATAGAATATAGAATATTGAATATAGAATATAGAATATAGAATATAGAATATAGAATATAGAATAGAATAGAATAGAAGAATAGAATAGAATAGAATATAGAATATAGAATATAGAATATAGAATATAGAATAGAATAAAAGAATAGAATATAGAATATAGAATATAGAATATAGAATATAGAATATAGAATATAGAATATAGAATATAGAATATAGAATATAGAATATAGAAAAGAATAGAATAGAATAGAATAGAATAACAAGAGTTGGAAGGGACCTTGGAGGTCTTCTAGTCCAACCCCCTGCTTAGGCAGGAAACCCTACACCACTTCAGACAAATGATTGTCCAACCTCTTCTTAAAAATCTCCAGTGTTGAAGGTTGAGACCCAGACACGGAGACCACAGCACAACAGTGTTGCAGTGCAGAACGGTGTCACAAAAGGCTTCCGGGCACAACAATCTGCTCAGCAAAGCTGTGAGCGACACAAATCACCGGCAACCAGATGCACAATGAGGTTTGCAAGTCGAACTACCTGTCTCTATCTTATAAAAAGCCGAAGGAGACATTTTTTTTGGCAGGGGGGGTGCACTAAATTGCACACACACACCCCCAAGGCATCCGATTAAAATCCAGGTCTCTTCACAGCCACTGTGTTTTTACTGTTTTTTTTTTTTTTTAACAAATGTTAATTTGTCACCTGCAAAGGAGCATGACCTGTAACTCGCTCACCTGCCTATTCCATAACCTCATGTGAAAAGGATGTTGGGAGAGACTAAACAGGCAAGTATTTAATTGAATGCATAACCAAGTAATCCAGATTATGATCACACCCAGGCAGTAAAGAGAACAGCCTGGAACTCTGGAAGAAGTTCTGGAAGTCTGGAAGACTTCAAGAAAGGGCTCAGGAGGGGTTGATTACCCCATTTTGCAACCTTTCCTGCCACCGTCGTTAAGTGAATCGCTGTAGTTGTTAAGTTAATCACAGAGTTTTTAAGCGAATCGGGCTTCCCCCCGCCCCCCCGTTGACTTGGCTACTCAAGAAGGTCGCAAAAGGGGATCACAGGGACGGCTGCGACCCGTCATAAATACGAATCGGGTGGCCAAGCGACTGAATATGGATCACGGGGAAGCTGCAACGGTCATAAAGTGTGAAAAACGATCCCGAGTCACTTTTTTACCCGTGCGGTTGTAATCTTGGCCACTAAACGAACCGTTGTAAATTGAGGACTAGCTGTATTGGTCACTGTCACCTCAGTTGACCCAGCACTGATACTTCTTAAACAGCCCTCAAGCCACCTGGAACAGAGAAAACTAAAATATGGCCCATTACAAAGTCAGTTACGTAAATAGTAATTACTCTATTATACAGAAGTATGCAAACAATATGCAGTTTGGAGCTCTCTAGTCATTAACGAAGCACTTGAAAGGATTCCCCGGGCCTTTGATGTCAAGGCCTTAATGAATCACCACATATTTTTTGCAATTTTTAATCCCAAAAGGACATTCCCCTGGAGTGTGCCTGGGTTGGGGTGCATACGAGGGTGCGCGAAGCTGTTTTCAGCAGCTACAAACCCAATACTGGATTTTGTGTTCCCATCCATTACACCAGGGGTTGGCAACCTGCAGCTCTGGAGCCACATGTGGCTCTTTTACCCCTCTGCTGCGGCTCCCTGTCGCTCAAAATATGCATCACAACCACCAATGTGCGACACCCGGCCGGCACGCGATTTATTGAGCTTTTCAACCTCCGGTAGGCCAACCATGGATAAATCCAAGAAAAGGAAAGTTTCAGAACATTTAATTTCAACTACATCTGCTAGTTTTGTGGCCGCTCAAGAAATAGTCAGGCACGGGGAAGGGTTTTGTGGCTCCCGGTGTTTTCTTTTCTGTGGGAAACGGGTCCAAATGGCTCTTTGGGTGTTTAAGGTTGAAGACCCCTGCACGACACGCTGTCCCACCCACTACAGACTGTCGTTCCACAGAAACGTGGCATCCCATTTCGAGAAAGGTTGTGGGTCTAGTTTGTGGGATCATGCAACGATTTGCAGGCAGCGTGCAGGAACCCACAAACCCGGTGACCTCTTCACACGTTCTATGTCCAATTTTTTAGCGGGGGTGCCACGGTTGTATTTCTCCAAGCTTTAAGAATTCCACAGTAGCCACCATTTGAAGATGGATGGACTTCAATTCCCCTTCTTCTTGTGCCATATCCATCGTCGGAGATTGGTGATCATGTTGGCAATCCTATTTTTTATCAACAGCCACACGAAAAAGTGCTGCTGAGTTTTGTCCAAACCGGTCCCTTAGATTTTTCAAGCCATGATGTTTTTCTTCTGTCTGGACCTCCTTTGCCTTCAATCTTTCCCTGGAGGATGAAGTGAAGGATGCTGTATTTTCCCGGGTGTCGTATCACAGGTCTGAAATATTCCAACTTTCGCTTTTTGATGGTTTTGATGATTTTTCCCAGGACTCAGAAGCAAAATCTGTTCTCCCCCAAAAATTCCATCTTTCCTTTCCGTTCGTGGATCCTTCTCGCCAACCTAAAATCAGTTTTTGGGCTTCTGCTTTTGATTAAATTGTCCAAAAAACAAACAAACAAACCTTTTCCCAAATTTGAGCTACTGTACTGTCTCTTCCTCCATTTTTTTCCCCCACCTTCTGATGGCTTCCTCCTTGGCTAATAAATTGCCTTATTATTAACATTTAAATTCACACAGTGGCTCAGTGGCTAAGACGCTCAGCTTGTCGATCGAAAGGTCGGCAGTTCAGTGGTTCGAATCCCTAGTGCCGCGGACCGGGGTGAGCTCCCGTGACTTGTCCCAGCTTCTGCCAACTTGGCAGTTCGAAAGCAGGTAAAAAATGCGAATAGAAAAATAGGTACCACCTTTGGTGGGAAGGGAACAGGGTTTCGTGCGCCTTTGGCATTGAGTCATGCCGGCCACATGACCACGGAGACGTCTTCAGACAGCGCTGGCTCTTCGGCTTTGAAACGGGGATGAGCACTGCCCCCTAGAGTCAGGAACAACTAGCACATATGTGCAAAGGGAACCTTTACCTTATTCACAGCAGCTGAAAAATCTCAGGAGCTGAAAGGTTAATACATTTCAATAAATGTTGTCAACACAACAATAAACCTGGCAAAGAACTTCAGAGGGGAGCAGATTTTGTCTTTGCAAGATATTGTGGTTTTTGTTTTTGGTTTTTTTTTTTTGGTTTTTTTGCAAAACAACTCCATGTTGATATTCATCACCAAAGACAACAAGGGATAAATGTCAGCTCCTTGTTGAGTCTTGCATCGGAACCGTGCTGATAGATCTTCGCCACCACCCTATTTATTAAAACACACATACACATGCTGTTCCTTTAATTTCATCCGAGCAAATTCCCAAGATTGCTCGGAAGCTGGTCGATACTCTCAGCTCAATTCTTTAATATATGAAAAATAGGAGCAAACCCCACTTCCTTCTTGCACTGATGTTGTTACCTAGTTTGGTAATGAAACGTCTGGAAGAAATAAAACAAGCTCAGAGAGCACCAAAGACCCCACAGTTGTCCTCCTCCTCCTCCTCCTCCTCCTCCTCCTCCTCCTCCTCCTCCTCCTCCTCCTCCTCCTCCTCAAAACCCACTCCCTTCTAGCACTGATGACATTACCTAGTTTGGTAATGAAACGTCTGGAAGAAATAAAACAAGCTAAGAGAGCACCAAGGACCCCACAGTCGTCTTCCTCCTCCTCCTCCTCCTCCTCCTCCTCCTCCTCCTCCTCCTCCTCCTCCTCCTCAAAACCCACTCCCTTCTAGCACTGATGACATTACCTAGTTTGGTAATGAAACGTCTGGAAGAAATAAAACAAGCTCAGAGAGCACCAAGGACCCCACAGTCGTCTTCCTCCTCCTCCTCCTCCTCCTCCTCCTCCTCCTCCTCCACCACCACCACCACCACAAAACCCACTCCCTTCTAGCACTGATCATGTTACCTAGTTTGGTAATGAAACGTCTGGAAGAAATAAAACAAGCTCAGAGAGCACCAAGGACCCCAGGTATAAAAGCCGAGGTGACACAGTGGTTAGAGTGCCGCACTGCAAGCTACAGTTCAGCAGTTCAAACCTCACCAGGCTCCAGGTTGACCCAGCCTTCTATCCTTCCACGGTGGGTAAAATGAGGACCCAGATTGTTGGGGGCGATATGCTTATTATGTAAACCGCTTAGAGAGGGCTGTAAAAGCACTATGAAGCGGAATATAAGTCTAAGTGCTATTGCTATTGCTAAGGACCCCTCAGTCATCCTCCTCCACAAACCCGATTCCTTTTTAGTACTGATCATGTTACCTAGTTTGGTAACAGAACGTCCGAAAGAAATAAAACAAGCTCAGAGATCACCTCAAAGTTCAAACTCTGCCTCCTTCTGGACTAATTTTGCACAGATGTCCAACGCTTCTCTCTTCTTTATGCAGCTGTTACACCATTTTCCAGGGCCTCAAAGATTATTGTCCCCATCTCACCTCCAAGCGGAGAAACAAACAAATTTAAGGCAAGTAAAAAGGCCAACTACAAACTTTGGCCAAGTTTTACTCCACTCATCATTTGCTGAAGATACCCAGGCAGGAGTGCCAAATCGAAGCATGAACTCCCCCCTATCCATGCCCCTCCCTCCCTCCCCGAAGTCAATACCCGACTCATGCTAAAACTGTGTGATGCTCAGAGATGCTTTAGGGATGCCCTCCCAGACAACAGCAGAAACATTACATTTGCACCTCGGTGTTATCCCCACCTTGGCTGCCAAGAGAAAAACTTAGCCAAAAGAGATACAACAATGCCAAAAAAGAGCCTTGGTAGTACAGTGGTCTAAGGCACCCTGTTATTAAGCTGGTTATTAAGACCAGCTGCCTGCAATTACTGCAAGTTCGAATCTCCCCAGGCTCAAGGTTGACTCAGCCTTCCATCCTTTCTAAGGTAGGTAAATTGAGGACCCAGTTTGTGGGGGCAATAAACTGACTTTGTATAAATATACAAAAGGATGAAGGCTACTGAGCACATTGTAAGCCACCCTGAGTCTCCGGAGAAGGGCGGCATATAAATCAAATTTAACAAAAAGAAAAAGCTGTTTTATTGTAAAATAAAAGCAGCCTGGATAGCTCAACAGACTAAAAGCCTGTTATTAACATCAGCTGCCTGCAATTACTGCAAGTTCGAATCTCCCCAGGCTCAAGGTTGACTCAGCCTTCCATCCTTTCTAAGGTAGGTAAATTGAGGACCCAGTTTGTGGGGGCAATAAACTGACTTTGTATAAATATACAAAAGGATGAAGGCTACTGAGCACATTGTAAGCCGCCCTGAGTCTCCGGAGAAGGGCGGCATATAAATCAAAATTAAAGAATAAAGAAAGAATAAAAAATTAAAGAATAAAAAATAAAAATAAATCTCTTTACATCCCCTCTTTGACCTCAATGCAAAATTTGCAAGAAGGAGCCAGGGGGGATAGATTACACCCTAATAAAATTATCTTAAAACAACAACAACAACAACAACAACAAAAATAATAAAGTCTCCTTCCCTTTGAGGGTCACGCCTAGCAACTTAACCGAACACTGTTTTTCTGCTTCCACGGTTTTCCCTGTAGGATGTTTTTCCCCCTTCCCCTTTTCTTTCAGCCTAAGGAATTCAAGTTTTCATTGAGTTCGGGCAAGCCACCATTTTTGCAGATCTGACAGGGTTGGCTAAGTGATGATGCTACTTAACCAGGTATCAGCCTTCTAAACTTAAGTCATCTTCCAGGAAGTTCAGGTCAGGTCCTCACCTTGGGAGGAAACGAGAAAGAGGGGATTGCAGGAAGATGTCTCTAATGCTGAGAAAAGCAGAAGGAAACAGAACAGGTCGTCTGAAATGGGATAGGTATCCTGCAGGACCTCCAAGTTTCCCTTCCAACTCTTGTTTAATTTAATTTAATTTAATTTAATTAATCATATTTCTATGCTATAGAACAATCATAGGACAATCAACAGCAAAACAGATGGACTCGGGTTTACAGTCAAAGATCTAAGGCAGGAGTCTCCAACCTTGGCAACTTTTAAGACTTGTGGCCTTCAACTCCCAGCTTTGCTGGCTGAGGAATTCTGGGAATTCAAGTCCACAAGTCTTAAAGTTGCCAAGGTTGGAGACCCCTGCTCTAAAGGACCAGGTTGAAGACAGTTGATCCTGCAGGGAGTCGTACCTATTGGATCCTTAAAAGTCAGCACCGGCTTAATGGCCTCATCAATATATTATTGATGATGCCATTATTATGCCAATATATGATTTTAAAAAACCATAATCAATGAACATGAAGGCCCAGATGTCTTGAGAAGATATCTCAGAAAGGTGGAACAAACGAGAAGAGGACACTCGACAACCAAGTTAGGAACGATGTTACACTGGCAATGGATGCAATGTTGAACAATCCTTGGATAGACCTTCTCAAAGCTGATCTGTCCCCCAAGTCAGTGTCTTCAGGACAAATCTATCTAGATCAGGGGTGGGCAAATGTGGCCCTTTTACAACCTGTGGACTTCAGCTCCCAGAATTCCTGAGACAGCCAAGCTGGCTGTCTCAGGAATTCTGGGAGTTGAAGTCCACAGGTTGTAAAAGGGCCACAGTTGTACACCCCTGATCTAAATGGTTCATTAAAAGTTGACCTTGGCTTGATCATGCCTCATCCTCAGGAATCACCATTCCAGGAGCTCTCTAAAATTTCAGACGTTCTCTCCTCAAAGGGACCATCTATTCTGTTCATCTGAGTCCTTCTGGAGAAGGGCGGCATATAAATACATGAAATAAATAAATAAATAAAATAAATCTCTGTGCAGCGGATGTCAAGCCAACCACCTCTTTTGGTATCTTCCGACTTGCCAAAGGAATTAAGGCACCCACTTTTGTGGACTAGACTTATCAGAGCACGATGGAGAGTAGCTTCCTTCTCACCAGGTATGTCACCCCTGGAACTCCAATGGCCACCGAGTTGGGAAAAATAAAAAAAATTCAGATAGAGAACCCAACCTGGGAGCCTCCAGGGACATGGGATTTAGCATCTCTTAAACACACACACCAATGAGGAAATTCATCCTGAAGGATTTCTTTTTCTTTTTTTCCTTTTTAAAATTATTACAGGCAACCTGTTTTCTCAACCTGTGGGCCCCGGACAACGGCGTGGATAATAACAACACAACCTCCCAAGCATGAAAAACAATGACCAATAGCCAGGTCATCCAAGGTAACTCTCATAAACCAGCCACACCATGCTGATGACGTAGGAGCATCTCTCTCTCACACACACATACACCGAGTTCAGTGCTCCAGCAACCTGCTGAACTTAAAAATTCACAGTGGAGAAACTTCCGTCGCTTAGGCCGGCGGGATGCAACGTTTGAGGGCACCCCCACTCCAAGCCACCCACCCACCCACCCACCCCCAGGAAAAAATGGCTTCATTTTACAACTCGAGGAGGATGCTAAATCCCCCCCCGCATCTCTTCCCTCTGCAACCGTGCAAGAAAAAGAGAGAGAGAGCCCAGCTAAGGCTTTGCATCCAGACGCTTTCCTCCCAACTCCGTGCCCGAACTCGCAGTCCTACTGAACTAAAACCTTTGGCGAGGCTCTGCTGCACGATTCACACGACCGCCGGACAAGCAGGGATCCGGGTCTCGTGGTTGTTTGCCTTTGCTTTTCCACTCGCGAGGGGTTCAGACGTCCAGAGGGATCCTTCCTTTCTTCCTTCCTCCCTCCCTCCCTCCCTTTTTTCCTTCCTTCCTTCCTTCCTTCCTCCCTCCCTTTTTTTCCTTCCTTCCTTCCTCCCTCCCTCCCTCCCTTTTTCCTTCCTTCTTGCTTTTCCGCTCACGAGGGGTTCAGACGTCCAGAGGGATCCTTCCTTCCTTCCTTCCTCCCTCCCTCCCTCCCTTTTTTTCCTTCCTTCCTTCCTCCCTCCCTCCCTCCCTTTTTCCTTCCTCCCTCCCTCCCTCCCTCCCTCCCTTCCTCCCTCCCTCCCTTTTTCCTTCCTTCCTCCCTCCCTCCCTCCCTTTTTTCCTTCCTTCCTTCCTTCCTCCCTCCCTCCCTTTTTCCTTCCTTCCTTCCTCCCTCCCTCCCTTTTTCCTTCCTTCCTGCCTTCCTCCCTCCCTCCCTCCCTCCCTCCCTTTTTTTCCCCTTCCTTCCTTCCTTCCTTCCTTCCTCTCTCTCTCTTCTATCTATCTATCTATCTATCTATCTATCTATCTATCTATCTATCTATCTATCCATCCATTCAAATCCCCCAGCCCCCTTACCTTTGGGCAGGGACATGGCTGCGTCGTGGCGAATCCCCCTGGCTCAGATCCGACCCGGCACGCAAGTGAGACGGGCGCAGGTATCCAGGCGCCCCGGAGCGCAACCGTGTGGCATATCGGACAGGTGAGCGCAACCCACCAGCGCGATCTGAGCCCAGGAAAGGGACTCCGCACGCCTAGCAGCCCTCGCCCCGCCCAGCTTCCCACCCCATTGGCTTACCTCTCTGCAAGGGCGGGGTCTCGTCTCAGTCCCGCCCCCGCCCAGGTCCCGAGACTTTTGCCCAGGTGACCTTAGAGGAAATTCCAGCCGCCTTGTTGTTCCTCTGCAGGGCGGGGAGCCCGTGACACGCCTGGCAGGATGCGCCCAGCCTCGGGCTGTCTCTCAGCTGCCAACCAGGCTGGGGCACGCGCTCCTGGCCCCAGATCATGCCAGCAGCTGAGCTGCCCTGGGCATCATCGTGGTCTGATGCCCAAACCAGCATTGGCTGACTTTGCATTGTCCACTGGTGAGGAGGAATCTTAGCTTACCTGGGCGCCTCTCTCCCTGCCCAAAGGAGCCTTTCGTACCCATTTTCGGTGCCCTCCAATTGAGGGGTCCTCGCGTCATCACGATCTGGGGATCAAACCAGCATTGACTGACTTTGCATTGTCCACTGGTGAGGAGGAATCTTGGCTTACCTGGGCACCTCTCTCCCTGCCCAAAGGAGTCTTTCGTACCCATTTTCGGTGCCTTCCAGTTGAGAGGTCCTTGCGTCATCACGATCTGGGGATCAAACCAGCATTGACTGACTTTGCATTGCGTATTGGGAGGGGAATCCTGGTTTGGTTCTTTTTAAGTTTTTATTTTTATTTTTCATAAACCCATTTACATGTACAGTCATTTCCATCATTTTTCATTCATCTTTTCTTTTAACTTTCAGGGGAATCCTGGTTTGACCAGCATTGGCTGACTTTGCATTGCATGCTGGGAGAGGAATCCTAGTTTAGCCAGAGTCCTCCAATAGGGCACTTCTGCCAATGAGTCTTTGGCCCCTGTTTCAATGCCCACCGACTGAGATGCCCTTTGCATCGTGCACAGTGAGAGGAATCCTGGTTAATCAGATTCCTCCGGTGTGATAAGCGCCTTTTTGGGACACGCAGACTTCAAAGTTTGCCAAGGTTCATTGTTGAACAAGCTACCTTTGCTTTAAGTGCCTGCAATAGGCTGCCCACCCCCCACTCCCCCACTTTGTTTGCGTTTTGCCGGGCATCCTGCTTGCTGGCTTTGAAGCACTGGTGAAATCCAATTTTTTTTACTACCGGTTCTGTGGGCGTGGCTCGGTGGGTGTGGTGTGGCTCAGTGGGCGTGGCTCGGTGGGCGTGGCAGGGGAAGGATACTGCAAACTCTCCATTCCCACCCCACTCCAGGGGATGGATACCGCAAAATATTCATTCCCACCCCATTCCAGCGGAAGGATACTGCAAGATCTCCATTCCCACCCCACTCCAGGGGATGGATACCGCAAAATATTCATTCCCACCCCACTCCAGCGGAAGGATACTGCAAGATCTCCATTCCCACCCCACTCCAGGGGATGGATACCGCAAAATATTCATTCCCACCCCACTCCAGCGGAAGGATACTGCAAAATCTCCATTGCCACCCTACTCCAGGGGAAGGATACTGTAAAATCTCCATTCCCACTTCACTCAGCCAGAGGTGGCATTTGCCGGTTCTCCGAACTATTCAAAATTTCCGCTACCGGTTCTCCAGAACCTGTCAGAACCTGCTGGATTTCACCCCTGCTTTGAAGTGTGAAATGAGTTCTTAGGCTGTTGTGTTGATTTTGTGAGGGGTGGGTTGGACAAATCAAGGCACGTGCATTCACTCCAATAACGAGAAATGTCTATTTAGTTTCACGTTGCTATGTGAAGTTCAAACTCAACAACAGGCAAAAGAATTTGGAGGTATTAATCAGCTCACCACACCCAGCTACCGTTCTGTCAATGCCGACATTCACCGATGATTAAAACCTCCTAAACTGCACCTCCTAAACTGAATTTCCTACTCATCTCTTCACTAATCCCTCTTCTTCCTCTTAAAAACGTTTCCTGCCCTGATCCTCTCTTCCAACTGGATCCGTTCTTTGTCCAGTGCCGGATTCCATGATTATTTTTTTCCCAGGTTAGGGGGGGGAAAAACCCCTATTTTTTCATGGAAAACACATTTCTGGGCTATTGCCGGTGGAATGCCATTCCACTCTGGGACCAGCCAGAGGTGGTATTTGCTGGTTTTCCAAACTGCTCAAAATTTCCGCTACCGGTTCTCCAGAACCTCTCAGAACCTGCTGGATTTCACTCCTGATTGATGGGGGATTTGGCAAGTTGTGTGAATGCGAGCTGTCCTGGTTTCCATCCCAGATGACTTTAACATAACACATTTATCTATCTATCTATCTATCTATCTATCTATCTATCTATCATCTATCTATCATCTGTCTGTCTGTCTGTCTATCTATATCATCTATGTATCTATCATCTGTCTATCTATCTATCTATCTATCTATCTATCTATCTATCTATCTATCTATCTATCTTCTCTCTCTGCTTCTGCCTCTATCTATCTATCTGTCATCTATCTATCCTGTCTATCATCTGTCTGTCTATCTATCTATCTATCATCTATCATCTATCTATCCTGTCTATCATCTGTCTGTCTATCTGTCTATCTATCTATCTATCTATCTATCTATCTATCTATCTATCTATCTATCCTCTATCATCTGTCTGTCTATCTATCTATCTATCTATCTATCTATCTATCATCTATCTATCCTGTCTATCATCTGTCTGTCTATCTATCTATCTATCATCTATCATCTATCATCTATCTATCCTGTCTATCATCTGTCTATCTGTCTATCTGTCTATCTATCATCTATCATCTATCTATCCTGTCTATCATCTGTCTATCTATCTATCTATCATCTATCATCTATCTATCCTGTCTATCATCTGTCTGTCTATCTATCTATCTATCATCTATCATCTATCTATCCTGTCTATCATCTGTCTATCTGTCTATCTGTCTATCTGTCTATCTATCTATCTATCATCTATCATCTATCTATCCTGTCTATCATCTGTCTGTCTATCTGTCTGTCTATCTATCTTCCGTCTCTCTGCTTCTGCCTCTGTCTGTCTATCTATCTGTCAAAAAAAAAAATACCCCAAAGAAAGCAAAAATGTCCTTAAAAGCTGCCCCTGACTTCACTACCGGTGGCAAAAAGGTGACGTCAATAATCCCAATCTCCCACACAGATTATTCCCCCCTCTCCCTCCTTTGACCTCTGGTTATCAAAATACGAACAGGAAACAGCCGGATGCGGTAAGCAAAGTCTTCCCGCTCACAGAATCCACAAGCTGAATTTACCTGAAAGCTGTTGCACCATCATGGCAAACCCTGGAAATCCAGCAGAGAAAAAAAAAAAACCAAATTCATGCGAATGCAAAACCAAACGACGTAGACACGAAGGAAACCTCAGATTTCTAGCCAAGATAAATCTCGAGGAAGGTCCTGAATCATGCAGAACCCACCTTCGGCTGAATGCAGTGAGTCCTGCCTTGCACACACAAGAACAGTGGTGCAAAATGAGGATTGCGGGTGCAGCTGGTTTTTATGCTTTGATTGAGTTGTGCAAACCAAGGCTGGGCTGCCTTGGATTTTCTTTCATGTTCCTCTATTTTATTTCTTTCTAGATTCAATTGATACGCCACCCCATCTCAATTCATTTGGGCAGACTCTGCCCAAAGTCAAGAAACCCCCCCACTCTTTTTTTTTTATTATTAAAAAGTTTTATCAAGTATTACAACAATTTTTCCCATTCCCTCCTCCCCCCCATCCCTCATCCCGGATTTCCCAGAGCAAATACAGGGTATAATATTTAACAAACATAAACTAAAATATGCTAACTTTCTGTAATCTCCAAACTCCCTCTTGCTCTTTAACTCCCCTTTCTTCTAACAAACCATAATTCAAAAAGAACATTTTGGTTTCATTCATAGGCTATTTGAAACTTTTTAGTCTGATATTTGTTTTGAATATAGTCAATCCATCTTCTCCATTCCGATATGTATCTTTCATTTGAATGGTCCTTCAAGCATGCCAAAATTTTTGCCATCTCTACTAAATTCACTACTTTTAATGTCCATTCTTCAATAGTAGGTAAGTCTTCCCTCTTCCAATACTGCGCCACCAGAAGTCTGGCTGCTGTTATTAAATTTAAAATCAATTTAGTCTCTATGTCCGTACAATCTGTAATTATACCCAACAGAAAGAACTGTGGAGTAAATTTTATCTTCTTCTTGAGAATGTTTTGGATAATCCACCATATTTTTATCCAAAATGCCTCAATTTTTTTACATGTCCACCATATATGATAATACGTGGCATCATCACATTCGCATCTCCAACACTTAGGTTGCAAACTTGGATACATACAGGCTAGCTTTTTAGGATCTAGTTTGCCATCTATAAAACATTTTATAAAAATTCTCTCTTAAATTTTGGGCTTGCGTAAACTTAAATTTCTAACCCATATTTTTTTCCCACGTTTCCATCATTATTGGTTCTTCAATATTCTGTGCCCATTTTATCATACAGTCCTTAACTAGCTCTGAAACCCACCACTCTTGACAGCGCTTAAGCTGCTGGCCGATCATCAGAACACCACACAAAAGTGGATGGAAGCGTGGAGTAGCTATTCCCCCCCCAAGATATTTCTGAGCATATTAATCCTAATAGTATTCCTCCAGAATTTAATCTACCCCGACATATACGGGTGACATACAATAGAATTAGAACGACTCATGGGGTGTGTGTCAACTACAGTGGAGGGATCCAGCCAGTTCGCATCAGTTCGGGCGAACCGGTTGTTAACTTTCTGAGCAGTTTGGCAAACTGGTTAATGGAAGAAATCATTAGGGCAGAGAACGGGTTGTTAAATTACTTGAATCCTACCACTGGCCAACTCCTTGTATAAATGGGAAAGATACCTTCAGCACAATGTGATTGCGGCTCCCCCCCCCCCCAGACAGACTCTCCAACATATATTTTATTTATTTTATTTATATTTTATTTATTTATTTTTATATGCCGCCCTTCTCCAGAGACTCAGGGCGGCTTACAATGCATTAAGCAATAGCCTTCATACTTTTTGTATATTTTATACAAAGTCAGCTTATTGCCCGCACAAACCGGGTCCTCATTTTACCCACCTTAGAAAGGATGGAAGGCTGAGTCAACCTTGAGCCTGGAGAGATTCGAACTCGCAGTAATTGAAGGCAGCTGGATGTTAAATGCTGCCTTAGTAGGAGGCATTAGCCTCCTACGTCACTCAGGCTCCTATAGTGAGGGAATGCCCTAACAGAAGGTATCCAGGAGATTTTAGGGACTTCCTCTGCGTAACAATGACAGCTACTGACTGGATCTCCAACTCGACATGAAACTCTGAAATGTTATTTCTGTTTTCCTCTTAGGTTTTCTTACCGCTTTATTAAAAAAATGGTTTTAATTGTTTTAACCTGTAAAAATGAAGTGTTTTAATATTGTGTGTGACCAGCCATACACTAAATAAATAAATAAATGGGCAGACTCTGCTGTGGAGGGGGGTGCTTGACATCCTTTAAAAGCTGTCCACCAAATCGTGCTTCTTAACAACGATCGTAAGGGGAGAAGACCCTCAAATCCGTGATGGAGAAATTCTCCTTCCAACAGCATTTTAACTTGAACAAATTAAAAAGGAGTTGATGGTCTCCGCTAGAGTTGGATGCTCAAAATCCTTGCTTCGTGACTCATGTTTGAAGCAGATATATATATATGAAATTTTGACTTTGGCTTTTGATGATTAGATGACATCTGATTTTATAGGCCGTTGGCCAAAGAAATGGAACCAGCAGCATGCACTAAGATTGATTTTTTGGGGGTGAAATTCTCATCACTGGGCTTTGCAGCAGGATGGGGTGGCATGATAAACTTGCCAACTCACTGCAGGTTTTGGGTTATTTAAAAAAAAAAAGTCCCTTGACTGAAACTTGTATTTGCATTGGAGGGAAACCCCTGAAAAAAAACCGAGGGAGATTTAATCACCGTCGCTTCGGTTGCGTTGACCCCACCTTGATGGGAAGATGGTTTGAAGGCTGTCTGAGGGTCACCACAAGCCACGGTAAGATGGCTGGGTTCGTTTTGGGGCTGCTCGATTCAGTCAGGATGGGGTTTGTTTGGGCTGATGGTGGTGGAGGAGGAGGAATCCTGTCAACTGGGCTGGCTTGGGTTAAGGAAGTAGCCGGCTGGGGGATTCTAGGAGTTGAAGTCCAGACATCTTCGAGTTGCCAAGGTTGAGAAGCTCAGATTTAGAGCAACACCTGGACTCGGCCAATTGTAACTTTGCTCAACAAAGCATGATTTAAGGAGTCAGCGTGCAAACCTCTCTCTCTCTCTCCCTCTCTCTCATCTATAACTATCTTCCCTCCCTATCTGTCATCTATTTATATCATCTATCAAATCCATCTCTCTATTGATAATCTATCTCTCTATCATCTTTCTCTCTCTCTCATTTATGTCTGTCTGTCTGTCTATCATTTCTCTCATATATCTATATCATCAAACTATATCAGGGGTGTCAAACTCGCGGCCCACACATGCTGGCCATCCCACCCCCATTTTAGCAAAGGGAGGGGGGAAGTCATGATACGGGATGTGACGACAATGTGACGATGCAAGTTTGACACCCCTGATCTATATCATCTCTCTCTCATCTACCTACATCATCTATCCATCTCTCTCTCTCATCTGTCTGTCTGTCCGTCCGTCCACCTATCTAGCTACCTATCTATCCATCAATCAATCAATCATCTATCCACCAACGCATCCACCCACCTATCCATCCATCTATCTATCCATCCATCCATCCATCCATCCATCCATCAATCATCTATCCACCCACCCACCCACCCACCTATATCTATCTATCTATCTATCTATCTATCTATCTATCTATCTATCTATCTATCATCTCCCTACCTAATCTCTCTTTCTCTCTGTAATCTATCAATTATCTATCTATCTATCTATCTATCTATCTATCTACCATCTCTCTTTCTCCCTACCTAATCTCTCTTTCTCTCTGTAATCTATCAATCATCTATCTGTCGGTCTATCTATCTATCTATCTATCTATCTATCTATCTATCTATCTATCATCTCTCTCTCCCCCTCTCCGTACCTAATCTCTTTCTCTCTGTAATCTATCAGTCATCTTTCTTTCTTTCTTTCTTTCTTTCTTTCTTTCTTTCTTTCTTTCTTTCTTTCTTTCTTTCTTTCTTTCTTTCTTTCTTTCTTTCTTTCTTTCTTTCTTTCCATCCAAATTCTGAAACTGCCCACCTCTCACACAGAGGGGACATCCACTCCACTATAAATGCTCCTCTTAATGCTCCCGGAGATTTCTGTTATTGGTCGTTCTGGGCACACCATTTTTTACTTTTCCACAGGCCGTTTTCCAACAGGTAGAACCAGATAAAGAACTGAGAAGCTCCTTCTGCCATGCAGATCCTAACTGGAGGCTCATCCTCAGTCGGGGGGACATTTCTACTGATTTTCCCAGCGTACTTAGGATGGAATCGGGATCTTTACTGCAAAGGCAAAAAAGTCAATATTCCTCTTTGTTTTTTTTTTAAAAAATTAAAGCTCTGAGCAAACAGATGGGAGATTTTAACTAGCAAAGATGACTTTAATAATTGTGCAATTTTTCTGACAGGCTCATTCTGCCCCCTAGTGACCATTGAATAAATTACAGAATCCACCCAGTGAATTTGCTGGGGAAGCCCATCACGTTAGTTACGGGAAGTATTTGTTTTTATGACTTTTATTCATTTTTAGTCACGGCAGAGACACCTGAGGCAGGGCATTTCTCGTTCCAGTTTCTATTTCTCTTAACTGCTCAACGTCCAGTCGGCTTCCCCTACCGCAAATTCCAGGTAGCATGCATCCCCAAAACACTGAATCCATCTATCATGATAACTTCTGGCAAGATTTCCAGAGGCTGAAACCTCTAAAGTTAACTGGCTGGATTTTCCATACCTTCTTGGTGAGCATGTAGGCAAGGTCTTGGATTTATTTTAGTAGAAAGTGTAGGAAGTTAGCACCCACGCCTCTCCTAGGAAAATGAGATATTTTAGGAAATATTAAAAAGGCAGAATATTTCCCCTAGAAGGGAGGCAGAAACTCAGCACCCCCCCCCCCCCCACACCTTTGTCAATGGGCCATTAAGGCCTGGGCCAGTCTATTCTACCTAACAAAGATCTACCTCCTTCAGGCAGAGCCATAGTAGGAATTGCCCAAAGCCCTTTCATTACATCATCACCCAGCAAGACTCAACCAACCTTGGGACACAGACAACCTACAAAATTATCCCTGCATGGCCCCATGGGAGTCTTGACAACCAATCAGAATACAAGCTCAAATTCAAAGCCAAACAGAGTGTATAAATCTGTCTCTCTCTCTCTCACCCATGGGCCTTTTTTGCCCAGGACCTCAAACCATGTGATCCTGTCCACCATTAAACCATCTTTCCAAGCAATCTCCGTGTTTCCAGTGTCTTTCTTCCCACTTGGAACTGAACCCAGATGGACATTTCTTCCAACCAAAGAATTCAAGATCTTCTGAAGAACACCTTTCCTTTCCAGGCCTGCAGAACTGGTGGCCTGAAGAATCAATGAATTGCATAAGTAAACGGCAGGAAGATACTGGAAGCTGTATCTCGCTCCACCCACTTCCATTCCTGGCATTCTTTCTGATGAAGTTCCTGAAGAATGTAGAGAACACGCAGTGGGAGAGTGGCATCATGCTAATTTCTTCCTGGAATGGAAAAAGGATTGTTCCTTTAGGCTGCATAGTTCCCCACTTGGGATCCAGAAACACACGAATACACACACGATATAAATGAAGTCTTGAGAAGCAATTAGCAGTCTTCCAATATTTGAGGGGTTGCCACAGAGAAGAGGGGGGGGGGGGATCAACCTGTTCTCCAAAGCACCTGAAGGCAGGACAAGAAGCAACGGAGGGAAACTAACCAAACAGAGACGCAACTTAGAAATAAGGAGGAATTTCTTATTTATTTATTTATTGGTTCTATTTATATGCCGCCCTTCTCCGGAGACTCAGGGCGGCTTACAATGCGTTAAGCAATAGCCTTCATACTTTTGTATATACCTGCTTAGTAGGGCTTTTGGCCCCCCCCAAGCGGTGTTCTTTTTTATACAAAGTCACCTTATTGCCCCCACAATTTTACCTACCTCGGAAGGATGGAAGGCTGAGTCAACCTTGAGCCTGGTGAGATTTGAACTTGCAGTAATTGCAGGCAGCTGGCAGCTAAGTGCTACTTAACAGCACTTTAGTCCGCTGCGCCACCAAGGCTCCTTGGTGCACCAAGGCTTCTTGACAGTTAGAACAATTCATCTGTGGAATGACTTACCTCCAGAAGTTGTTAATGCTTCAACACTTGATGAACATATTTTTTTCTTTTATGTACACTGAGAGCACATGCACCAAGACAAATTCCTTGTGTGTCCAATCAGACTTGGCCAATAAAGAATTCTAATTCTAATTCTAACACTGGGATTTTTTGTCTGAAATGGTACAGGGTTTCCTGCCTTGAGCAGGGGGTTGGATGAGAAGATCTCCAAGGTCCCTTCCGACTCTGTCATTCTATATTCTATAACAGCGATGGAGAACCTTTTCGGCACTGAGTGTCGAAAAGGTTGGGTGGAAACTTGGCGTGCATGCATTTTTTTGATGATTGGATAGCTTTTGACACTACGAAAAAGGCTTGAAGTGTATGTCGTGAGATATAAAGCAAAAAGCTGTGGTCTTATATTTTTTAATATAAATTTTACCACACTGAAAAAAATTTGGAAGTCTCCACTTCTCTCTCCCTCCCTCCCTCCCTCCCCCCATCTCCCTCTCTCTTTCTCTCTCTCTGTGTCTCTCCAGTTTTCTCTTTCCTCTCCCAAGTCCAGCTCAAGAAGCCAAAATGGCATTTGACCTCATTTGCAGCGAGGTGGGCCATGCAAATCTGTCCCCTGTGATTATTACAGTAGTCGTATAAGTCACAGAATCAGTAAAAAGCGAATTCAAGAGGTGACAAAAAATTTCAGCCAAGCTTCTGCCTTGTTAATTCTGATTTGCTTCTTAGAATCGGTTGCGGCGATGAGTCATATTTTCTAATCTTTGTGTTTCTTTCAGTTAATCTCTGGCAGGAACTCATACAATGGTACCAGGGCAGGCCGTATTTCCTGACAAAATGTTCAGAGCATTAAAAATCTGATCCTTCCAAGGAGCGGATATTATAATAATCTCCACAAACGTACATGTTTTCCTTCCTTTCCGTTGCCTGCCCCGGTTCTTCCCTCCCTTTGTTGTCAATTTTAGAATAACCCTAACCCTAACTTATTCTGTAAGCCGCCTTGAGTTACCATGGGAGAAATAGGCGGCTACACAAATTCAATAAATAAATAATAAATAAACCCCCACCCATTTCTGGCAGCACCTAACCAAGTTTGACTTGTCTTGAAACAAGCTAAGCAAGATTAGAGCTGGTTAATCCGCCCCAAAATTCCAAGCCTGTAGCCTTTATATTTATATAGAATAGAATTCTTTATTGGCCAAGTGTGATTGGACACACAAGGAATTTGCCTTGGTGCATATGCTCTCAGTGTACATTAAAGAAAAGATATATTCGTCAAGAATCATAAGGTACAATACTTAATGATAGTCATAGGGAAACAATCAATATAAATTGTAAGGATACCAGCAACAAGGTTACGGTCATACAATCATAAGTGGGAGGAGATGGGTGATAGGAACGATGAGAAGATTAATAGTAGTGCAGACTTAGTAACTAGTTTGACAGTGTTGAGGGAATTATTTGTTTAGCAGAGTGATGGTGTTCGGGAAAAAACTGTCCTTGTGTCTAGTTGTTCTGGGGTGCAGTGCTCTATAGCGTTTTGAGGGTAGGAGTTGAGACAGTTGATGTCCAGGATGCAAGGGGTCTGTAGATATTTTCCCAGCCCTCTTTTTGACTCATGCAGTATACAGGTCCTCCATGGAAGGCAGGTTGGTAGCCATTGTTTTTTTCTGCCGTTCTAATGATCCTCTGAAGTCTGTGTCTGTCTTGTTGGGTTGCAGAGCCAAACCAGACAGTTATGGAGGTGTAGATGAGAGACTCCATAATTCCTCTGTAGAACTGGATCAGCAGCTCCTTGGGAAGTTTGAGCTTTCCGAGTTGGCGCAGAAAGAACATTCTTTGTTGTGCTTTTTTGATGACTTTTTGATGTTGGGTGTCCATTTTAGGTCTTGAGACATGGTGGATCAACTGAACATTTAAAAATGCGCCATAAATAACCTTGACTGGTGCTAATGGTTGATACCAGTTGCTGCCAGCGTCCTAGGTATCAACTCCCCCTCCTCCTCCTCCTCCTTCTTCTTATTTCATCTTAGTAGCTGTTTGATACCAGAATAAGTCTGGGTGGCTTACCCTTCAAAACAAACATAAAAAAAAAAAACAGTGTTTGGACAAACCATATCCTACAGACCAGTGTTTCTCATCCTGGCAAATTTAATATATTCGTCTTCAACTCCCAGAATTCCTTGTCAGCCCTTTGGACTTCAGTTCCCAGAATTCCGCTCAGAAATTCTTGGTGCCCTCTGAGCTTGATGCTTTTCTTGCAGACCTTTCATTACCAAACTAGGTAACATCATCAGTGCTAAAAGGGAGTTGGGTTTGTGGAGGGAGGAGAGAGGAGGGAGGAGGAGGAGGAAGAGGAGGAGGAGGACTGTAGAGTCCTTGGTGCCCTGTGAGCTTGATGGTTTTGTTGCAAGACGTTTTATTACCAAACTAGGTAACACCATCCGCACAATGCCTTTTAAACCATTGAAACATACAAAAAGAGGCATTGACATATCTATATATCTATATCTATATCTATATCTATATCTATATCTATATCTATCTATCTCTTATCTATCTATCACCTATCACCTATCTATCTGTCTATCACCTACCTACCTACCTATCTATCTATCTCCTATCTATCTATCTATCTATCTATCTATCTATCTATGTATATATCTATCTATTTATCTATCACCTATCACCTATCTATCTATCTCTTATCTATCTATCACCTATCACCTATCTATCTGTCTATCTATCACCTATCTATCTATCTATCTATCTATCTATCATCTATCTATCTATTTATCTATCACCTATCACCTATCTATCTATCACCTACCTATCTATCTATCTCCTATCTATCTATCTATCTATCTATCTATCTATCTATCTATCTATCTATCTATCTATCATCTATCTATCTATTTATCTATCTCCTATCACCTATCTATCTGTCTATCACCTACCTACCTATCTATCTATCTCCTATCTATCTATCTATCTATCTATCTATCTATCTATCTATCATCTATCTATCTATTTATCTATCACCTATCACCTATCTATCTATCACCTACCTATCTATCTATCTATCTCCTATCTATCTATCTATCTATCTATCTATCTATCATCTATCTATCTATTTATCTATCTCCTATCACCTATCTATCTGTCTATCACCTACCTACCTATCTATCTATCTCCTATCTATCTATCTATCTATCTATCTATCTATCTATCTATCATCTATCTATCTATCTATCTATCTATCACCTACCTACCTATCTATCTATCTCCTATCTATCTATCACCTATCACCTATCTATCTATCTCTTATCTATCTATCACCTATCACCTATCTATCTGTCTATCTATCACCTACCTACCTATCTATCTATCTATCTCCTATCTATCATCTATCTATCTATCTATCTATCTATCTATCATCTATCTATCTATTTATCTATCACCTATCACCTATCTATCTGTCTATCTATCACCTACCTACCTATCTATCTATCTCCTATCTATCTATCTATCTATCTATCTATCATCTATCTATCTATTTATCTATCACCTATCACCTATCACCTATCTATCTGTCTATCTATCACCTACCTACCTATCTATCTATCTCCTATCTATCTATCTATCTATCTATCATCTATCTATCTATTTATCTATCACCTATCACCTATCTATCTGTCTATCACCTACCTACCTACCTATCTATCTATCTCCTATCTATCTATCTATCTATCTATCTATCTATCTATCTATCTATCTATCTATCTATCTATCATCTATCTATCTATTTATCTATCACCTATCATCTATCTATCACCTACCTACCTACCTACCTACCTATCTATCTCCTATCTATCTATCTATCTATCTATCTATCTATCACCTATCATCTATCTATCTATCTATCTATCTCCTATCTATCTATCTATTTATCTATCACCCCTCTCTCTCTCTCTCTCTCTCTCCTATCTATCTATCTTTTAAAAAATGAAAACTAAAGATACCTAACTTTCCTTCCCCCTACCTCGGAGCAAATACTCCCCACCTTTTCCAGCCCCAGCCGTCCCTCCCTCCGTCCCTCCCACCCACCTCCCCCAAACCTCTCTAACTCCCCCCCTCCCCAACAAGCCCTCCGAGAAGCGAGCCCCCCCCCCCCGCCCCCCCAGGAAAAGCCAGGGCAGAGAAACGCGTCTCCTTTAAGAATGGAACGGAATGTATCAAAACAAAAGCGCCGGCCTCCCATTGGCCGCCCGCCGGGCCACGTGAGCCCACAGCTGATTTCCTGCGCTTTTATCCCTTTGCCTTTGATCTCTTCGGCTGCTTCGGCTCCTGTCGCCCAGTGCGGGCTTCGCGGCCGGAGATTTCTTTCTTTTTTTTAATTATTATTTTTTTCTTTCTTCTTTCTTTTCTTCTTTTTCCCTTCCTACTCTTCCCATTTTTACGAAGTTTCCTGGCCGGAGAGCCGCGCCCGGATCGCTTCCCCGCAGCGGAGGATTTATATCGATCCGTATTGGGGGGGACCCCCCACCCCAATTCCACGCTCTTGGTGGTCGTTCCCCGGGCTTCCCCTCCGAGCCCTTCCCCACCAGGCGCGGACAAAGGCGAAGCGGCCGGGGCCGAGAAAGGCACGGGGGGTGCGGGGAGCGGGGAGGTCCTCCATGGCGCAGGCGGCTCCGCTCAACCTGCTGGAGCCCGGCGGCTTCCCCATCCAGGTGGAGCACGATCGGAAGCGGAGGCAGTTCACCGTCCGCTTGAACGGTAAGGAGCTCCGGCCGGGAGGAGAAAGAAGGCTGGAGTGGAGACCCCCCCTTCTCCATTCCCGGGGTTCCCTTCCTCTCCCCCCTCCCCTGGCTCCTAGCAATTGGGGAGGGGGTCGTCTTTTGTTCGCCACCTGCCAGGGCAAGAGCCCCCCCACCCATTCCCCGTTGCTGCTGATCCGGCAAACCCATCAGAGTTGGGTGGGGGGCGTTTTGCAAGCCCTTCCCCGATGGGGGTGGGATATGGGGGGGGTTGATTAAGCCAAGAAAGGGAGGGAGAGGGCTCTCAGCAAGGCTGGGGGGTGGGTGGGCTGCAAAGGTTGCAAGCCCTTCCCCGGTGGGGGTGGGATATGGGGGGGGCTTGATTAAGCCAAGAAAGGGGGGAGGGGGCTCTCAGAAGGGCTGGGGGGTGGGTGGGCTGCAAAGGTGGCCGCTCAAGCTCCCAACCTTTCCTCCCTCTCTCCTCCCCCCACCCAACGAAAACCCGGAGATTAAGCGGAAAGTGGGGAGGTGGGAGATGGGGCGAGAAGGCTTTGATTTCCAAAGCGGCCATCGCTTTTGCAACCGGGCGCCCCCGTGCTCGCCCTGCTGGGTTTTAGGAAAAAGCTCCTCCTGGCTTCTTCTCCTCCTCCTCCTCTTCCTCCTTCGCTTTCTATTTTTAACCCACCCCCCACCCCCCACCCCCCGGCTAAGATGATGGAGCTGATGGAACTCTGGACACGGCCTTGGAGGCTTATTATCCTGGAATGCTCTGCTTTGAGAGGACCTGAATTTCATAGGGTTGGGGGCGGTGGGGGGGGATGGTTGCTGAATTTGAGGCTGTTGAGTTGGGTGACCGGAGAGAAAAGGCGCTTTCCTCCCGTTGAATGGATTTAACCCTGATTGTGGGGGCAATAAGCTGACTTTGTATAAATATACAAAAGTATGAAGGCTATTGCTTAACGCATTATAAGCTGCCCGAGTCTCCAGAGAAGGGCAGCATATAAATCAAAATTTTTTAAAAAAACATGCAGTGAAGGGTTTTGACAGTTGTGGGAGGGGGTTTGATTGACTTTTGGGAGGCTTGGAAAGCCGCCAATGCTGGTTTGGTTCAAGGTCTCTGAAGCCTCCCCCTTCTGCTAGCTAAACCATGGCTTGCTTGCCCTTGGCTCGGTTGCCCAGCTAGGATGGATAATCTGCAAAGGCTGGATTTGCAGAATTTTGAGTTAAAACCAATCCTCATCCCAGGATGAGTTAGCATAGTGGTTTGTCAAATATGGAAAACTTTTCAGACCGGTGGACTTCAACTCCCAGAATTCCCCAGCGGGCATAGCTTTTAGCTGAAAGAAAACTTTTGGCGAGAGAAACAAACCCAACAAACTTGATTTATAGTTGAGGCAGATATAGCTGGCGGAGGAATTCTGGGAGCTGAAGTCCACCCCCTTCTGAAAAGTTTCCACATTTGAAAACGGTGGTTTGGCAAAAAAATATATCAATCTAGCCTGTGTGATTTGTGGCTTAGAGGTTTTGAGTAGATCAGCCCCATGATCTTTATTTAGTACTTTGTACCGGTAATTAAACCATGGTTTAATAGGGAAGTGCAAACTAGTTTCTGGTATAGTGTATGCACGTTACACATAGGAGTGAAAGAGTGAGGATCGTCTCTTTCAAACACTCTTCATTTTTCTTGCTGTTCTTCACTTTAAAAAAAAGTTGGCGTTTTTTTTGCTAAAGTTTCTGCTTGTTTGATTCAAACGGCAGGCTCCATGAAAACGAATAAACAACTCAAAAAATGAACACGGCCCATAGAACAGACATGGCTGCTTAAACGGCTGAAAATAGAAATACGCAGAATTGCTTTACTTTTCTCTTGGGCCTGGCATTGCTGAGAATGATCTACTGTCTTTTGGACAATGGATGAAAGTAAACAGCGAATGAATTTTTTTGCAGGCTGGAAGAGCGCTTAGAGAAGAGCCAAAGGAATCAAGCTTTCCTTAAATAGCACAAGGTTAAAATAGTTCCATAGTGACGGGATTGCAAAGGAAATCTGCCGGAGCTATAAATCAAGTTCATCGGGGTTTGTTTCTTTCCAAAAGTTTTGTTTCAGTGGAAAAGATTTTTGTAAAGGCATCTTCGATTCCCTTTTGTTGGGAAGAGAGTACTTTTAGCCCTATTTTTTAGCCCTATTTATACAACAACAGAGCATTTGAGAGGGAGGTGGGGAGAAATCGGAACATATGCTTGGATTTATTGGCTTGGGTTTAGGAAAGTTATCCAGAGTTGGGGTGTCCGCCTGGCATGGTTAAAAGTCATGATTCAGGGAGACATGGCAGCAGTGTTCCAATATTTGAGGGGCTTCTACAAAGACGAGGGGGGTCACATTATTTTCCAAAGCACCCAACGGCAAGACGAGGAAGAAAAATGGATGGAAACGAACCAAGGAGAGAAGCAACCTAGAACTAAGGAGTAATTTCCTAAGAGCCTTCAAAAGTTGTGGCTCCATCACTGGAGACTTTCAAAAAGAGACCGGACAACCGTTTATCTGAAGTGGTATAGGGTCTCCTGCTCGAGCAGGGGGTTGGACTAGAAGACCTCCAAGGTCCCTTCCGACCCTGTGTTCTAAGTCAGGATGTATGTGATGGTCTGATAGAATTATAGGCTGAGCTTTAATCAAACCAACTTGGCTTTATGGGGCTATATATGGTTGTGAAAGTTGGACCATAAGGAAGGCTGAGCATCAAAGAATGGAGGCCTTTGAACTCTGGTGCTGGAGAAGACTCCTGTGAGTCTCTTGGACTTCAAGACGATCCAACCGGTCAGTCCTAGAGGAGATCAACCCTGACTGCTCTTTAGAAGGCCAGATCCTGAAGAGGAAACTCAAATATTTTGGCCACCTAATGAGAAGGAAGGACTCCCTGGAGAAGAGCCTAATAATGCTGGGAACGATGGAGGGCAAAAGAAGAAGAAGGGGACGGCAGAGAACGAGGCAGCTGGATGGAGTCACTGAAGCAGTCGGCGTGAGCTTCAATGGACTCCAGAGGATGGTAGAGGACAGGAAGGCCTGGAGGAACGTTGTCCATGGGGTCGCGATGGGTTGGACATGACTTCGCAACTAACAACGACGACGCTGTGGCTACTGCTGGATTTGATTCCGGTTTTCCCACTGAAAATCTGAGTGCCACATGGTAACTGGGGAAGCATTGCTGATTCTAAAGTAGGCCTGCGCAAAGATTTGTAGGATCTGAGATTTATCTGAAAAAGCGAAGCAGCGTTTGTCCTTTCTCCGAGGAGTCATTGCATAGACCAATGCTCCTCAACCTTGGTGACTTGAAGCTGTGTGGACTTCAACTGCCAGCATTCCCCAGCTGCTCATGTTTGGCTGGGGGAATTCTGGGCGTTGAAGTCCGCACAGTTTCAAGTTGTTGAGGTCAAGAGACATTAAAAGAGAAGACTGGAAAGCTCATATTTTACAACCTCACGTCGACCTCCCCAACTCCTGCAAATAAAAATCAGTGGTGCAGCTTCAAGGTGTCACAACATGCACACTTAATTTTTTTTTAAAATTTGATTTATATGCCGCCCTTCTCCGGAGACTCAGGGCGGCTTACAATGCGTTAAGCAATAGCCTTTATACTTTTTGTATATTTTTATACAAAGTCATCTTATTGCCCCCACAAACCGGGTCCTCATTTCACCTACCTCGAAAGGATGGAAGGCTGAGTCAACCTTGAGCCCGGTGAGATTTGAACTTGCAGTAATTGCAGACAGCTGAATGTTAATAACAGTGCTTTAGTCTGCTGCGCTACCAGGGCTCTATCATGGTTAAAGGCATCCTACTTGCTCAGCCCAGCATCTTGGATGCACATGTTATACTCAGCCATAATGCAACAGGACTTGAGGTCAAAGGATACCCCGGGAATTGAAATCCGCACAGCTTAAAGTTTCTAAACTTCAGAAAGTCTATTTCACACAAGTTGTGATTTACTAAATAAACTGTGTACCCTATTAGGTTCATGGTACGTGTTGAGCCATAATTAGAATAGAAGAATAGAATAGAATAGAATAGAATAGAATAGAATAGAATAGAATAGAATAGAATAGAATAATAGAATAGAATGCAGGATAGGATAGGATAGGATAGGATAGGATAGGATAGGATAGGATAGGATAGGATAGGATAGGATAGGATAGGATAGGATAGGATAGGATAGAATAGCAGAGTTGGAAGGGACCTTGGAGGTCTTCTAGTCCAACCCCTGCTTAGGCAGGAAACCCTACATCACTTCAGACAAATGGTTATCCAACATCTTAAAAACTTCCAATGTTGTAGCATTTACAGCTTCTGGAGGCAAATTTGTTCCACTGATTAATTGTTCTCACTGTCAGGAAATTTCTCCTTAGTTCTAGGTTGCTTCTCTCCTCGATTATTTTCCATCCGTTGCTTCTTGTCCTGCCTTCAAGTGCTTTGGAGAATAGCTTGACTCCCTCTTCTTTGGGGCAGCCCCTGAGATATTGGAAGATTGCTATCATGTCTCCCCCAGTCCTTCTTTTCATTAAACTAGACATACATTCCTGCAACCGTTCTTCGTATGTTTTAGCCTCCAGTCCCCTAATCATCTTTATTGCTGTTCTCTGCACTCTTTCTAGAGTCTCAACAATTAAGCAACTTATGTTTTGACTTAGAATTATTTGATAAGCTTGAAGATGTGGGTGAACCTGGCAGAACAATTTGCCCCAAATAAACATTTTGATCTAGGATGGCCTAGCCAAAGGTTACTCACCCTGCCTTGCAAAATGAATATTTCTATAGGTTTCCCTTAATAGGAATTGTTTATGTAACATGTACAAGGCTGCGACAAACCACCGGAATTCGTTGTCTTGCTTCCAGTGTGGCTCCAAGGACAAATCTGAAAGTTGTCAGTTTGTTTTTAAGATGGACAACTCCACGAACAAAACCCAAACTGGAAAACAGAAAGTTGAAATTTCCCTCAGGGTTAAAACAAGCCAGCTTCAGATCGTGGCTCCTGAAGGTGGCTTCTTTTCAGTTAGCCAAATCTGGTTTGACTCAGATTGGCCCAAACCACAATTAGATCTGTTTGCTTTTGACTGGGCATGTTGTGTCAAAGAGATTATACTTTATTTAACAAAGCAGAGATAAACATCTGCCTTACGTTCAGCGGCACAAAATGTTCAACTGTAATTTATTTTAACCGTGTCGCCTTTTTTGCAGTTTCAGAAGCCTCCATAACTTTCATTTAAATTTAAGGAAAGAAAAATCCTGATTGTAATATTTTCACAGCAATGGAACCATTTAGCAGTGGAATTTCAGCTAGTCCTTGATTTATAACAATTCATTGATAAATTCAAAGTCCTCAAACTTACAACAATTCATTGACAAGTTCGGGCACTGAAAAGAGTCACTTATGACCAGTTTTCCACTCTTATGACCGTTTATTTTATTTTTATTTTTATTAATTTAATTTGTATACCGCCCTTCTCCCAGAAGGGACTCAGGGCGGTGAACAGCCAAAATTAAAAAACATACAAATACAAAAGTTAAGATAATTAAAAGAATTAAATAATTGGCTACCCAATTTAAAACCCCAAATCCATAAAATTTAAAATCCCAATTAAAAACCATTTAGGCTAGGCCGGCTTGATGAAATAAAAACGTCTTCAGGGCTTTACGGAAGGTCCGGAGGTCCGGGATCAGTCGTATTCTGGGAGGCAGCTCATTCCACAGGGTGGGTGCCCCCACAGAGAAGGCTCGCCCCCTGGGGGCCGCCAGCCGACATTGCCTGACCGATGGCACCCCGAGGAGGCCCTCTCTGTGAGAGCGTATTGGCCGGTGGGAGGTTATCGGTAGCAGCAGGCGGTCTTGCAAATACCCTGGCCCTAAGCCATGGAGCGCTTTAAAGATGAGAACCAACACCTTAAAGCGCACCCGGAAGACCACTGGGAGCCAATGCAGTTCGCGCAGGAGAGGTGTTACGTGGGAGCGCCACGTCGCTCCCATAATCACCCGCGCGGCCGCATTCTGCACCAGCTGGAGCCTCCGGGTGCTCCTCAGGGGGAGCCCCATGTAGAGAGCGTTACAGTAGTCCAGGCGTGACGTAACCAAGGCATGAGTGACTGTGCACAAGGAGTCCCGATCCAGAAAGGGGCGCAACTGGCGTATCAGGCGAACCTGATAAAAAGCCCCCCTGGCCACGGCCGTCATATGCTCTTCTAAAGACAGCCGTGTGTCCAGGAGGACGCCCAAGTTGCGAGCCCCCTCTGTGGGGGTCAGTGACTCGCCCCCAATAGCCAGCGATGGCACCAGCTGACTATACCGGGACGCCGGCATCCACAGCCACTCGGTCTTGGAAGGATTGTAATATTTTCACAGCAATGGAACCATTTAGCAGTGGAATTTCAGATAGTCCTTGATTTATAACAATTCATTGACAAATTCAAAGTCCTCAAACTTACAACAATTCATTGACAAGTTCGGGCACTGAAAAGAGTCACTTATGACCAGTTTTCCACTCTTATGACCGTTGCAGCATCCCCATAGCCATGGGATCAAATTTCAGACCCTTGGCAACTGACTCATCTTTATGACGGTCTTGTGATCCTCGTTTTGCGACTTTCTGGCAAGCAAAATCAGTGGGAAGCCAGATTCACTTCACAATTGTGTGAGTTATTCAACAACTGCAGTGATTCACTTAACAACTGTGGAAAGAAAGGTCGTAACACAGGGAAAAATTCACTTAATATGAAGGATCCCTGACCTACGCGCCTTCCGTCGTGCTCTGAAGAACCTATTATTTCAGGAAGCCGGTCTGACGGGATAAATGATTTTAAATTGGATTTTAAAATGGTTTAATATGGTTTTAATTGGAAGTTTTAATTTTGGCCAAAGATTGAATTGTTTTAATATGTTTTTTTTAAATTTTGTCTTGTATGTTGTTTTTTCATGGCTGTTCACCGCCCTGAGTCCTTCGGGAGAAGGGCGGTATACAAATATAATAAAAACTAAACTAAACTAAACTTAAGGATTACCTCACTTAGCAACAGAAATTTTGGGCTCAATTGTGGTCGTAAGTCAAGGACTACCTGTACTGTAGGGTTCTTCACCTAGGAGGTTTTTAAGAAGATGCTGGAAAGCGTCTTACCATGGATATTTTCGTTGCAAAACCACCATTCTCTGATTTTAGATGTCTGCAAATAAATACATAGATGACCAGCCTCCATCATAGTATCTGTTTCTTCTCCTCTTCATCCCGTCCCTCATGTACCAATTTTTGAGTCAACACCAACTTTTCTTGACATGGGTTTCCAAACATCCCTTCTTGCGGCGAGATGCTCTCTTTTCAGGAATTTTAGCCTGTCAAGTTTCTGAAATATTTTTTTTGGGGGGGGAAAGTAGGATAGGAGGCACTTGAGACTAGAGTCCAACTTATTTTTAATTTCTCCAGAATTGGGTACAGACGTTGGATAGGTTTTTATAACCGACCGGAGGGGAAAGCCACTAAATGAATGGTCGTATGTCGAGGACGGCCCGTAAGGTGTGAATACAATTAGCTATGGATGATGGAGTTGCAGTTACAAATGTGAGATGAGGAAGGTTGTGTGCTACTAATGTTTTGTACCGTATTTTAATTTTTCCGTGTGTGTGTGTCTTGTGTGACATGGTTTTTCTTTCCATTTGCAGGCTGCCACGATAAAGCCGTCCTGTTGTATGAATATGTAGGGAAGAGAGTGGTGGATCTTCAACATACGGAAGTCCCAGATACCTACCGGGGCAGAGGAATTGCAAAACATCTGGCCAAGGTATGGATCATTAGGATTGCCCTTCCTGAAAGAGATACATGGGGTCTTTGGGGGCCTTTCTGCTTTCCCATTTAATTAATTCTCAGTTGTCTTGTTCTGAATACACCCACAAAGATTTACATCAGGGTGGATTTGATTTAAATCGAGTTGATTTAAATCACAATTTAAATCATGATTTAAATCACTAGTAAAAAGGCTTGATTTAAATCAACTCGATTTAAATCATAATCTTTAAAGAGCAACTGTCATCTCTGCTACTCCTTTACCTGCTGTTGACTCACCGATAGTCCCAGTGTTGCAGAATATGCAGCCTCATGCTACATAACTAAGCTCCATTTCATGCTGAATAAACTAAATGTATCTTAAATAGAAAACTATCTTACGATAGATTTTTACCCCAAAAGTTTTTTATTAAAATAAATTCGATAAAAATAAAAAAAATCCGATTTAAATAAAAAAATCTGATTTTTTTTGATTTTTTCAAAAAAATCAGATTTTTATCCACTCTGATTTACATACAGAGAATGTAAAGGTTTTGTAGGAGAAGGAGTAGTTTAGTTTAGTTTAGTTTAGTTTACTTTACTTTACTTTACTTTACTTTACTTTACTTTACTTTACTTTACTTGCACATGGTACAACGAAATTAAATGCCGTCTTCATTGTACATTATAACTATAAAAATAAAAACACAAACCTACATCTTTTACATTCTATATAATTGAAATTGAAAACCCGGTATTGCGCTATACCGTAGAATTCAATATGGTTATTGCCCTGGGGTAGAAGCTGTTTTTCAGCCTATTTGTCCTTGTTTTTATTACCCTGTACTGTCTGCCAGATGGTAATAGTTCGAAAAAAGAGTGCCCAGGATGAGATGGATCTTTAAGATTGTTTTGAACTTTCTTAAAGGCAGCAGGAGCTATAGCCGAACCTGAGGGGGTGGAGTCAAAAGAGGAATCGGACTAGAATCTCTACGTAGTCACAAGCGGACTAAGTCCAACCTCCCTTGAATTCCGTGGCTCCTGATTGGATCATTAGTTGAGTCATTTGCATAGACATCATAGAATATCAATAAATCAATATAATTGGACCTTCACGCCTGACACGTTTGCATTAAGCCCTGGATTGTTCCATACGGTAGCAATTACTTAAACAAGAACCAACGATTAGTATAATAATCATCGTTCAATCATTGTTTACTATTTTAAAGTAATTATTTAGCATGCCTCCCAATTAACAGATAAGAAATAGATGCCTTGTTTAATAATACAGTGGTACCTTGGTACTCGGCTACTTTGAAACTCATCGAACCTGGCACATGGAACGTAGTTTTGCAAAATGTTAAAATCTAGCTTTAACCTTTCTCAACCTTGGCAAATTTAAGAAATATGAAGTTCAACTCCCAGAATTCCTCAGCTGTCAATTGATGGCTGGAGAATTCTGGGAAGTGAAGTCCACCACACACCTCAAAGTTGCCAAGATTGAGAGACACCGATCTAGCTAATATTTTGCCAGTTTTTAGAGTACCACTAGTTTTTTTTTTCTATTTGTACTTTGGTGGATTAACTCTATTATATCTTTGACAGGGGTGGATGGGGAAATAAAATATTATTGTATATATTTTTGGCATTTTTCTTTTGTAGATCCGGAGTATTAAATTGCTAGAAAAGTGCGTTGGCAGTCAGAAAAGAGATTAAACTTGGCATTTGTTAAACATGTCCCTTCCAAAGACATTTCCCCCAAATGGAAGGTGTTTTTTTTTAATTATTATTAAATCCATTTTATTGTCACCAACTGAAGGAAAATTCACCCGGTAAGATTGGTGACCCAAGGTTCATATTGATGCCGTCTCAGCCAAGCTCGTTGGCTGGCTGAAATCCGCAGATAGAATAAAATGTTCTCTTGGTGTATTGAAACCACCACGATGCAAATCTGATTTTTCCAGCTCTACCAGTCTTTCCTTTAGAGCGATTGTTTAAAAAAATATAAATTGTAAATCCTATTGAAAGCGATTTTGGCCAGGCAACTCAGATTCTCCAGGCCAGTGAGAAAAACTGGAAGTGAAAATCCCCACATATCTGGAGCAAGCTGGACCAGGGGGCGCTGAATTTGTGGGGAAATCCCACTTCCCTCTGAAAAAGAAAATAATAATAATAATTCTTGGTTTAATTTCCATGTACGCGCATGGATTTTACAGCTGCTGTTGGGCAGCATTTCAGCCGGTCCCATCAAAATTGCCTCGCTAGGCTTTTGCTGACGATTTCTTTTTATTATCCTCCGGCTTTTGTTTGTTAAATTAGCGAATAAGCATGGAGAAACCGGCACAGAGCTGATTACAAGCTGGGGACTCCAAAGGGACAGATTGAACTTGCTTTACAATCTGCAGTTTATGGATAAGCGGCTTTGGCTTGCAAATTCTCATCCTTAAGAGGCCCATTATGGTTTTGCTAGAATCTTGATTCTTCTCTGCATTCTGGTTTTTCTTTATCTCCTCTGGGCTGCTCTGTTCGTCTTCCCGAGGACAATCGTACGGTTTCCTTGGTCTACCTAAAAAGCAGATTTCTTCTGCCAGGAGGGAATTCTCCCCCAGGTGAACAAGAAAGCAAAGGAGAGAAAAAAAATCCACTTTTATGTCTCCTCCTGCTGATGCTGCAGTTAGTTTTTAGAAGGCTGAATTGGGGGCTTCATTTTTTGTGTTGTTGTTTAAAGAGTCCTGAGCAGTTGTTTCCAACCTCCCATGTTCCTTGCTAAAGATATACAGATACTCCTCGACTTACAACCACTGTCGTGCCCAAAATTTAGGTTGCTAAGTGAAACATTTGTTAAGTGAAACATTTGTTACGTGAAAGATTTGTTAAGTGAAAGATTGGTTAGGTGGAACATTGGTTAAGTGAGTTTGCCTCATTTTACGATTTTTCTTGCCACGGTTGTTAAGTGAATCATTGCAGTTGCTCAGTTAGTAATCTGGTTGCTAAGTGAATCTGGCTTTCTCCCATGACTTTGCTTGTCAGACGGTCACAAAAGGGGAATCATGTGACCCCGGGACGCTGCAACCATCATAATATGAGGTCAGTCGCCAAGGATCTGAATTTTGATGGAAGCAATTATGAGATGCTGCAACTGTCGTGTGGAAAAAAACGGTCATAAGTCCCTTTTGTCAGTGCCATTGTAACTTTGAACGGTCACTAAATGAACCGTTGAGGATTACCTGTATGGGTCAGGAGTCCTCTGGTGCCAAGGTGGCTCTATCTTCGATTCTAGATAGTAGGTGGCACTACCCTGTTTCCCAAAAAATAAGACCCGACTGGAAAATAAGCCCTAGCATGATTTTTCAGGATGCTTGTAATATAAGCCCTATCCCAAAAATAAGCCCCAGTTAAGATCTTCAGCCAGACCGACACAATTAGCACCGTATTTTCCCCAAAAATAAGACATAAAACCAGAAAATAAGCCCTAATGCATCTTTTGGAGCAAAAAATAATATAAGACCCGGTCTTATTTTCGGGGAAACACGGTAGAACTGGAAGAGGAAGTATGCTGAAGTCCTCTTGAAGTTGTAGTTCCTCTAAAATAGAGGTGTTAAACGGGGAACGGATTCGGCTCGCGGGGTGCTTAGATCTGGTCCGCGGTGCCTCTGCCAGTGAAAATTGAGCTTGCGAGGGCTGCATGCAGCCCCCTGAGCTCCGTTTTTGCTGGCAGAGGACTGCCATAGCTGAAAATGGAGCCCAAGAGCCCGTTTTCACTGGTAGAGCTCTCAGGCCACCACAGGTGCCCCCAACATGAGTGACATTGAGCTGGCCACTCCAGGGGTGGGTTCTACTTACCTTTACTACCGGTTCGCAATGGGATCGCTTCTGATGACATCAGGGTCAGTGGGCGGAGCCTCCTGCCAGTGTTACTACCGGTTCTATAGAACCGGTCTGAACCGGGGGCAACCCACCACTTGAGGTCAAACCCAACTCTGATGCGCCCCTCAACGAAATCGAGTTTGACACTCCTGCTCTAAAAGCTTGGATGGAAACCATGACCTGGGATGACTTTTGCTTAGGGTTGGCTAATGCTTGTTGTAGCCAAGAAGAAGATTGGGCAACAGTGAGTCACGCCTTTCACGAACATGTTTGGATTATTTATGATGATTCAGAAGCTGGAGTTGGGGCAGAAGGAGTCCACACCTATGCTTCCTGGCTAGCAGAAGCCAAAATTGCTAGAGATTCTTGGGCTCCTGGGTCTAAGCCAAGATTCTTATTATGGCTCTGCTTCTTGATACCTACCCTAGCATCTCCTCCTTCAGTTCTGCTGATGCCCCTCCTCCATTTGGCAGAAGGCATCCAAGGATCATAAGAAACCTCCAAGCCGGCTTCCAACAAGCAAAGTGACAGAATAAAAGAGTTGGAAGGGACCTTGGAGGTCTTCTAGTCCAACCCTGCTACTCAAGCAGGAAACTCTATACCATTTTAGTTAAATGGTTGCCCAATCTCTTCTTATAAGAATGACGTACGAAGAATGGTTGCAGGATATGTCTAGTCTAGTGAAGTGAAGGACCAAGAGTGACATGATACAGTCTTCCAATATCTCAGGGGCTGCCCCAAAGAAGAGGGAGTCAAGCTAATCTCCAAAGCCCCTGAAGGCAGGACAAGGAACAATGAATGGAAACTAATCAAGGAGAGAAGCAACTTAGAGCCTAGGAGAAATTCCCTGGCAGCGAGAACAATTAACCAGTGGGACAACTTGCCTCCAGAAGCTGTGAATGCTCCATCACTGGAGGCTTTTAAGAAGAAATTAGACAACCATTTGTCTGAAATGCTGTAGGGTTTCCTGCTTGAGCAGCGGGTTGGACTAGAAGACCTCATAGGCCCCTTTCAACTCTTGTTATTCTGTTCTTCTTAAAAACCTCCCATGTTGGAGCAACCACAACTTACTTATTTATTTATTTATTCAATTTATATCCCACCCGTCTCCAAGTGGACTCAGGGCGGTGCACAGCCAGAACTAAAACCTCTGGAGGGCAGGTCGTTCCGCGGAGTCAATGTGGGGGGAGCCGGAGTCGCTTAATGAGTATGTGATTCGCTTAACAACCGCGGCAAAAGGGGTCGTAAAATCAGCCACGCTTCATTTAATCATCTCCTTGCTCGGGCGACAGGACTTCTAATGCCGACAGTGGTTGTAAATTGTGAATTTACCTCTATTTCAGACGCTAACTCTGTTTCTGGGGGGTGGGGTGGGGTCTTTCTCGTCTTTGTTTTCAGGCCGCCTTGGACTTTGTGGTGGAGGAAGATTTGAAAGCCCATCTCACGTGTTGGTACATCCAGAAATATGTCAAGGAGAACCCACTACCACAATATGTGGAACGTTTACAGTCTTAACCCAGAACCTTGCTTGAAGATGGCAGCCCGGCCCTTCTAGTGACTCGCCCCGGCCTCCAAGCTGTCACGGGGGACCCCCTCACCTGCCTCTGTACATGCTCAGAGGTTTGTACGTTTGAAAAAGCCCAAGACAGCGTGATTTTGCAACCATACTTCCAAGCCATTCGGCTGACCGGAGAATTTTACAGTTTGCATTTGCCGTTTTTATTTTTGCATTTTGGCGAGGGGGGGGGGGAGTGCGGGGGGGGCACGGAAACCCTCAGGGGCAAAATTCAACCTCCTGCCAGTTGGATGGACTCGTGGCCGTAAGTAGAAGGCATGGGGTGGGTCTGGTTTTCAACGAGCAAGTTCATTTGGCCACTTTTCTTCCTGGAGCAGCACGGAAAATACAAGAAGCCGAGCTACTCTGGGCCTTCGAGGGCATCTTTGAACCCCTTTGGCTAGAATAATCGTACGGCCATGCGCAGGCTAAACTTGGAGCCTTTAACAAGAGGTTAAATAAATGTTTGTGCTTCTGCCATGCGATCTCACCACCCTGGGTGCCCCTACCGAAGCGTGGACTGAAATGAAGAAAGGACTTTTAACCTGGGACACTTGCTCGACTGAGCTCGCAACATCATGGCAACGTGTTGGGTGTTTTGGGGTGATGGTGTGTGAAGGAGAGGCTTAGATGGATTCTAGGGACATTTTGAGGAATGGGCTGGCGTGGGCTATTTATCCCATTTTGGTGGGACCTTCCTCCCTTTTCAATCTCCTCGGGTGGGGACTGTTTCCCATTCTACGCAAGAAGAAGAAGAAGACATTGCCAAAGAGCGAGGGGCTAAGAAGGATGGACACAAGAAAGGGAAGAGTGTTCGAAGAGTGCTGAACAAATGATGGGCACCTCCAACCAGAAGAGTCTCTCTACTCCAGCCAGTTTTTTTTCTTTAAAAAATAACCAGATCCATAATGCAGATAAGAGTAAGTGAGGTGGAATCCTATAAACTGAATAGCCAGGGATTTTGCGGGACTGAAACGAGAGATGCAGTTAGAAGGTTGTCTTTGAGATGAGTTGGCGCACACCGATTCAAGAAAGGAGGGAGTGAAAAGAAAGGGGTCTACTCCAGGGAGGAAATGGTTAGCTTTCTAGCTTTGATCGAACGTTTTCATTTCTTCGGCCCTTCGCTTCTGGTGAGGATGGCTGGGGATCGTGGGAAGAGTGGGTCATCGGAAAGAGAGAGAAGGGTCCCTGATAGGATGGTTTAAACGAGGAACGTTCAACCTTGGCAAGTTGAAGAGCTGTGGGAATTCTGGAAGTCCACCAAACTTCGGGTTCTCCAACTTTTGAGACGGGTGGACTTCGACTCCCAGAATTCCCATAGGCCTTACAGTTTGCCAAAGTTGGATGCTCCTGTTTAAACATGACCTATCCAAGAGTGCGATGATTGTCAAAGTTCCCTCTTTAGATTGCAATGACTTGCAAGATAATACAATAAGATTTTGCAGGAAGCTCTAATCACCTTCTGTTTCCTGCTCTCTTCCTCCCCGCTCTCTCCTGAATGGGGGAGTTATTTAGTTCTATTGCCCCTAGCCAAGCATCTCCCAAATATCTAGAACTACAGTTTCCATCACCCTGGGCCAGTACAGTACAGTACAGAGGGTGCCCGTTCTGGGGAAACTTGGTTTAATAGGAGGGTGGCACGCGGAAGGATTTGCTTGGGTTAATTTTGCCACAGAATTTGAATTCCTTTGGGGATCTAAGTGTCCCTATCCCCTTTTTCCACCCCCCCTGCCCAGTTCAGTTCCTTAGGTGTGTCTTTGGGAATTTCAGCAGAAATAAAGGGAAGAGATGAGATAAGATCATTACCTAAACAGAGGACTCCAACCTTGGCAACTTTAAGCCTGGCGGACTTTAATTCCCAGAATTCCCCAGCCAGCTTTGCAAAGCTGGCTGGGGAATTCTGGGAATTAAAGTCCGCCAGGCTTAAAGTTGCCAACGTTGGAGATCCCTGCCCTAAAGGGTGAAATCTGGAGCACAAATCGTATTGTGTGGTTTGATTCGTGGATAGCTCTATAGCAAACATTTCTCAAACTTGGCAACTTTAAGATGGGTGAACTTTCAACTCCCAGAATTCCTGGCTGGGGATTTCTGGGAGTTGAAGTCCACCCGTCTTAAAGTTGCCACGTTTTGAGAAACGCCATTCTAAAAACATCAGTGAGAGTCCAGCTGAAGAGGTTTTGTGGGAGGACTGGTATTTTTATACATACACCACATACACAGCTTATCTGATGGACATCTGCCCTCCCAGCAGTGTTAAGACCGCTTGTCGTACCATTCGAAAACTTGAACTTCTCCTTACTGTTCACTAACTCGTCATGGCACCTTCATTGTCTTCAGTGGTCTCTGCCTGAAGACGTCCTCCCTTATCTAGAAAATACTACTGGGCGCTGAGGAGGCGAAGAGAGATGATTTATCCTAAATACGATGGGGATATTTTCCTCGGCTAAAGAAGGAGGCTTGCAAAGGTCAGAGTTAGTCTGAGATGCAATATTTAGAAATGCTCCAGCTTTCTTCCATGATGCCCCAACAAAAGTTTGTGGAACTTAACTGAGATTTTTTTTTTTTTAAGTAACACTGATGCTTTTATTTTGGGGGTGGGGGAAACCCCTCACTTTTCTGCAGTTTTTAATTTTTGCATTGCAGAGGGACAAGGGTCTCCAAGGATAGCAGGAGGAAGACAGGGGTGATAGCAATCAGGTCCTTTATCCTTGAAGGACGCAGAGGGTGGAATGGAGGCTCCCCCCCAACCCCCTTTTTTCTCTATTGAAGTATCTCAGTTGTAAGTGTCTCAGTGCAGCTTTGGTCTGTCCCAGAGGTGGTGAAATTCCAGCTGTGGTTGAACTGGGTAGAGATTCTTGAAAGTCCCAACTTCTCTGGCCAAATTGGGGGAATGAAACTTTTCGCAGATCTTTTGAGAAGGAAAAAAAAAATATTTCTGAGATCTGCTGGAGGAAGAACGGGGCACGGATAAAGCACCTCTTTATTGTTAGATTGGGGATGGGAAGTCCATTAGGTGGGCACACAGAGCTTCAAGAACCACAGGATGGGCCCAACCTCAAGAACCATCTGCAATTTCAAGAGCCATCAGTTTAGACGATTCGGAGGGCCGGGGCGGTGGAACGACCTCGTGTTTTCCACCAATGTGGGATTATTTTCACCCTTATTCTATGTGCCTTTCTGACTCAGGACTTCTTAACAATGACCTCTCTGGTTGGTGTACATGTGTGTTTTTAATATTTTGTTTCCTTCTTGGGTTGTGTTATTAATAAAAATCTGACCCTGTTGCATGAAATATAATTTTTAAAAGCGTGGCTAAGCTGTTTGGTCACTAACGATCACTTGATTTGGTGGGGTTGGGGCAGGGGTGAAATCTACTTACCTTCCTTACCGGTTCGGAAGGACACGTGCCACGCGTGTGCGCATGCCTGTGGGTGCACAAAATCTGCGCATGCACAGAAGGTAATAAAACATTACTTCCTGGATAAAACCAGGAAGTTATGACACCCGGGCAGTGATCGCTACTGGATCGCCAAACCACAGGGAAAAAATCACTACCGGATCAGGCGATCCGGTCTCATCCGGGAGCATTTCACCCCTGGTTGGGGGACTTGTAAGACAATGGAAAAAGGCACAGATTCACTTATGCCAAAGACTGAAATCAATCAATCACTCTCTTTTCCTTTCCTCCTTACTTATTTATTGGTTCAATTTATATGCCGCCCTTCTCCGGAGACTCAGGATGGCTTACAATGCATTAAGCAATAGCCTTCATACTTTTGTATATACCTGCTTAGTAGGGATTTCAGGCACCCCTAAGCGGTGTTCTTTTTTATACAAAGTCAGCTTATTGTCCCCCACAATCCGGGTCCTCATTTTACCTTCCTCGGAAGGATGGAAGGCTGAGTCAACCTTGAGCCTGGTGAGATTTGAACTCGCAGTAATTGCAGGCAGCTGGCAGCGAAGTGCTACTTAACAGCACTTTAGTCCGCTGCACCACCAAGGCTCTTCAAACTTATGCCAAAAACATTGATCAATCAATCTCTCTCTTTTCTTTTCCTTTCTTTTTCTTTCCTTCCTTCCTTCCTTTTTTCTTTCTTTTCTTCCTCTTTCTCTGTCTCTCATCTATCAATCAATCAATCAATCATAAACCAATCATTATCAACTATCTGTCTATTCTAGACAGAGCAACTTTTCAAGCCGAGGTCCAGAGGCAGCAGAAAAAGCAGTTTCTTGGACAGATTCACAGGCAGTGCTAAGCCATCATAAGTTAATTCAAGTCTATTGCAACAGGCTTTGAAAATCATAAGGGTTGAGGTTCAGTTAGTACAGTGTTTCCCAAACTTGGGAACTTTAAGAAGTGCGGACTTCAACTCCCAGAATTCCCCATCCAGCATGGCTCGCTGTGGGATTTTGGGAGTTGAAGTCCATACATCTTGGAAGTTCCCAAGTTTGGGAAACACTGAGTTAGTAGGTTATTCAAACTTGATCAAAGCTAATATGTTTTTTAATTTTGGCTGTTCACCGCCCTGAGTCCCTTCTGGGAGAAGGGCGGTATACAAATTAAATTAATAAATAAATAAAAATAAATAAAATAATAGCTGGCAGGAAAATTCTGGGAGTTGAAGTCCAGGCTTCTTAGAGTGACCAGATTTACTTGCTAACTTGGGTGTTTTCCCATGTTCTTTTCTGGCTCAGTGTGACTTTTGGGTCGTTTTTTGTTTTTTGTTTTAAACAAACCATGGTTTATCGAGATGTTGGTTTGATGATCTCCCAGTTAGGACTCTTCCAGCAAAAAAGTCCCACTGACTAGGAACTTTGCAATGGCGATCGCCGCTTGCAACGGAAAGCACGTGCTTCGCTCCATTTCATCTATTTCATTTTATGATTCATTTTCCAAGCCAAACGAGCGCTCGGAATCCGAAAACCAGAGAAAACGAGGTGCCGGCCTCCCATTGGCTGAGCCGCGCAAAGTGGGCGGAGCCAGAACTCCGGCCAAAGCAACCCTCCTCCGCTCTCCGGAGTGTGGGCTAAAACCTTTTTTTTTCTCTCTCTCTCCGCCCCCTCGCGCTCACGTGGGCCCGTACCTCTCCCCGCCCTTCCCTGGGAAAGGTAGTTTTTCCCCTCCCGCTCCTCCTCCCGCTTTCCCTGGCCGCGGGACTTCATTTCCCAAGCGGCACTGCTCGCGCTCTTCTCCACCACCACCACCCCTTGCGTCCCTTTCCCCGCCAAGATGGCCGGAGTTTGTAGTTTGTGCGAGAGGAGGCGCCCGTTGCCAGGGCTTCCTCGGCGCCCTCCTGCCGGACTCCGTTTCCCGTCAGCCTTCGGGAAGCGGCTCCCAAAGCCTGCCTCTCCGCCCTCCGCCCAGCCCCGCCATCCGCTGCCCCTTTCGGCGGAGACATTTGCGAAGCCTTTTTCCAAGATGGCGGCCTGGGGAAGGAGGCGAGCGGGGCCCGGCAGCTCCAGCGGCGGCGCCGCCAGGGAGAGGTGAGTCCCGCGGGGCCTCCTCGGTCCTTGGAGCAGGGCCTGGGGGGCAGGGAAGCGGCTCCTGTGAGGGGGGGGGAACTGGAAGCCCCCTCCCCGCCTGGGGGGGGTTATTGGGGGGGAGGAGAAGGGGAGAGCAAGCAGCCTCCAAGGACTACAATACCCATCGTCCGAAACGCCCCCCCCGCCGCCGATTCTCCCCCTTTTCCAGGCTTTTGAGACGTATCCCTCCACCCCCCTCCTCAAAAAAGACAAAAAAAAGCCAGCCATTGAATTGCAGGTCCTAATTTGGGGTGGGGGGTGGGGTGGGGGAAGGGAAATCACATTCATAGTGAGGAGGGGGAGGAGAAAGGTTCAGGAGGCCCCCAAACCCCTTTGAGTTGAGCTACACCAGAGCTTTTGAAGCTGGAAATGTGGGGAGGGGGGAGGTTAAACCAGGTTTGGGGGGGCAGGAGGGAGGGAGGGAGGGAAGAAGGGGGTGGGGGTTAAACCAGTCTTGGGGGGCAGGGGGATGGGGGGGGTCAAAGCAACCTGGGGATGGAGGGATGAGGGGGGGGGGGGTTAAAACCAGTCAGTGAGGAAGAAGGAAGGGGTGGGAGTGGGGTTTAAACCAGCCTTGGGGCAGGAGGGATGGGGGGGGTCAAAGCAACCTGGGGGAGAGGGAGGAAGGGATGGGGGTTTAAACCAGTGGGAGGGGGAGAGAGGAAGGGGTGGGGGAGGTTAAACCAGTCTTGGGGGCAGGAGGGATGGGGGGTCAAACCAACCTTGTGGGGGGAGAGAGGAAGGGATGGGGACGTGGGGTTAAACCAGTCTTGGGGGCAGGGGGGATGGGGGTTAAATCAACCTTGGAGGAGAGGGAGGAAGGGATGGGGGTTTAAACCAGTGGGAGGGGGAGAGAAGAAGGAATGGGGGAAGTTAAACCAGTCTTGGGGGCAGGAGGGATGGGGGGGGTCAAACCAACCTTGTGGGAGGAGGGAGGGAGGGATGGGGGGGTGTTAAAACCAGTCGGGGGGGGGAGAGAGAGGAAGGGATGGGGGCATGGGGTTAAACCAGCCTTGGAGGCAGGAGGGATGAGGGACGGGTTAAACCAACCTTGGGGGAGAGGGAGGAAGGGATGGGGCGGTAGGTTGGGGCTGGCAGTGTGAACCAGTCAAGGGTTGTGAGAACGACCTTGGGTGGACAGGGGTCAAAGGAGAGTTCAAAGCAGGGATTGAGGACTGAGGGGTGGAGGAAGGAAGCGTCTCCAGAAGGGACCCTCCTAGTTTTGGAGAGAGTCAAAGTAATGGGGGGGTGGGTGGAGGGGAGAGAGGAGAAAGACTTCCAGCCCTCCAAAATTCTGTTGGGGTAACTCAAAAGTGCTTTTTTTCCCCCCAAGAGGCAACTGGACTTTCAGGTTTTTCTTTGAAGACGTTTCGCTTCTCATCCAAGAAGCTTCTTCAGCTCTGAATGGATGGTGGGGAATGGAAGGATTTATACTCCTTGCAGACAGAGCTGGTCGTTTGCATTCTTTTTAGAGACTCCTTGAGGTCACTTGGAGGCTTATCTGTGTCCTCAGGGTCATCGGAGTAGTGCAAATGGGGGTGTGGAGCCTTCGACCACTTCCTAAACGCATGGCACAACATAGGGGAACACATCGGGACTAGATTCGGCAGTCCATCTGCATTTCAAAGACAATTTTGACATTTTGAAGACAGCAAAGTCCATATTTTGGACAGAGAGGACTGCCGGTTTGAAAGAAGAGGGGTCAAAGAGGCCACCTATGTCAAAATTGAACAGCTCTCTCTCAACTGAGGGGCAAGGATACAACATCTTCTATTTCCAGCCTACAACACAGTCCTTTCAGCAGTTCCAAGAAGGCCCCGCATCTTCGCAACTCAGGTAACCCTGAGGACACTGATAAACCTCCAAGTGGCCTCAACGACTCTCTAAAAAGAATGCAAATGACCAATTCTATCTGCAAGGAGTATAAATCCTTCCATTCCCCATCATCCAGTCAGAGCTGAAGAAGCTTCTTGGATGAGAAGCAAAACATCTTCAAAGAAAAGAAAAAATCCCAGAAAGTCCAGTTGCCTCTTGAAAAAAGCACCTTTGGGACAGCCATGACCTGGATGACTGAGAATCTCCATAGACACTGTTGGGGTAACCTTACAATAGATATAGATTGAGTTCTCCTGTGTGTGCTTTCTCTGGACTACCTAACAGGGCTGGTAGAAGCTGGGAAAAGAGGGATTTGATGAAACAACCCATGGAAAGGGGGTCTATCCTATTAATGCAGCTGCAGGGAAATGACATGGGTGGGGGGGGATGAGCTGGGGTCCTGGGTGGCTGTGGCTGCAGGAAAGGAGGGGAGGCTGGGAGCAATGAAAGGCATAGATATGAAAAAATTGGGGCTTTTTGGAGGCGAGTGTGAAGTTGCATTTGTCCTGGGGAACTGCTGGGTGGGAGAGGAAAGAGTCCGGCTGTTTTGGAAAGGCTCAGGTTTTGTGAAAAAGGGTTGGAAGGGGGAATGATGATGATGATGATTAGATTTTTATCTCTGTGTTTATATATCAGTCAAGGCAGTGAGCACATCTCATTGTGGGTTGGGGTGGACATCTGGGGGCAAATGTGGGAAGGGAAAAGTCAAGATCCATCCTCAGCTCAGGAAATTCTCGTCTTTCTTTCCTACATGTCGGTATCAGGGAGACATAAAGTGTCCTCGTTCGCTTCCGAAGGTGGTTCCTCAGTGCTCCCAATTTTTTAAAAAATTGTATAGACATTTTATTAAAAAGATTACAATTAACAAGATAAAGAACAAAAGAAAAAGACAGAAACTGCAAGAAAGAAAGAAAGAAAAAAATATAGTAAAGGAAGATATATATATATAAAGATATAACGTCTCTCTTCATCACGAGTACAAACTATTTTAGTAACTTATCACCTTCTTTTAAAATATAACAAATGAACTCTTCTTCCCAATTCCCATTGCTTACTTTCCTTAAAAGCCTCATTCTTCAGTCTTGATGTCCGCAAAAGGCCCTTAAGAATTATCAGTCGTAAGCATCAGATCTATTTTAAGCTTGATCAAATAAACCAACTTTACATTCTTCCTTTTAACAATCTTGATCTTTAATCCCATCAAATAATGTTCGAGGATTTGATTTCATCTTTTTTTAGTCCCTTCTTACAAAGTCCTTCAAAGCTTTAATGAGTATTTTTTTTTTTTTGTCAATCCAGTATAGGAAAGTTAGCCAAGTAACTCCTTTGATTTGTTATTTGTACATCGCTTTCAATTATAAAGGTATCAGCCACTTTTCATTCGTATTATCCAGCTTAGCATCTTTTTCCATATCATTCTTGTAGCTGGTCATTTTGAAACTCACTTTCAGATCAGTTTGGAGAGGAATTACAAAGGGCCCCTTCGTTCTTCAATTCACCATTTCTTCTCTGCAAGTCTTAATTTTTTTTTGAATTTTAGGTTGTCGTTTCTGAACATTCCCTTGAATCTTTCAAAAGTGACTTCTGGGTGCACAATTGTTGATGCTGGTTGATTTGTATTTTTTGTTGTTGTTATTGTTTAGGTGGGTGAAGTATTGCTCTTGGATTTGGAAAATTAGTTTGGGAGCTGGCATGGAATTAATGGAGTTGTGGGTGGGCTCTTAGCTTGGGAACTTTTAAACATTTCACCGTTGGCTTTTCTAGCAAGATAGAAAAATGGGCAAATGGATATATTTTTGTTGGCATGGAAAGTAAAGAGTCTAAATACGGTTTGGAGGAAAGTAGGAGGGGAGGGCTTGAGCTCCTGAATGAAAAGTGGGAAATAAATATTTTTATTTTCTTCCTCTTGGGTTACTTTCTGAAAGAAAAATAGTTACAACTCAACTGTTGTAACTATTGTTACAACTGTTGTAACGAAGTCAACTTAATTTTTATTCTACTGCCCCAGTTTCAAACTTCTCGGTGTGGTTTGCTGCAGGATGGGGCTGTGAGGGTTTCTTTTATTGTTAAAATAGTTGGATCTGCAAAGGAATGAAAGAAAAGGAGCTTAATTTTTTCAGGAAATGTGTTAGAGTAGGGGTTCTCCAACCTTGGGCACTTTAAGACTTGTGGACTTCAACTCCCAGAGTTCCTCAGCCAGCTTTGCTTAAAGTGCCCAAGGTTGGAGACCCCTACTCTCAAGAACTTGGCTACGAACACTTGCATGTTCTCCATTGTCCCTCAACAGATTGGATCAATCACATGTAGATTTTGTTATCAAGGGGTTGCCAGTCAAAAGATGACATCGTTTATCAAGTTTGCATTTCTTAGGTTGCTTGTTCAACAGGGTTAACCATTAAACCACAGTGAGGAAATGGTGGTTGAAGCAGATGCTTTATTGCTCCAGTCTCTAGTTGATTTATTTTTATTGATTTACTAGATTTTTATCTCGTCTTTATAAGTAACTCACAGGGGCAAACATATCTAATACTCCTTCCACCTCCTGTTCTCCCCATGACAACAATCCTATGAGGTAGGTTGGGCTAAGAGAGACGTGGGGCGGGGGGGACTGGTCCAAAGTCACCCAACCTTATTTCATGCCTAACGTGGGACTAGAACTCACAGTCTCCTGGTGATTGGCCCAAAGTCACTCAGCTAGTTTTCATGCCTAACGTGGGACTAGAACTCACAGTCTCCTGGTGATTGGCGCAAAATCATCCAGCTAGTTTTCATGCCTAACGTGGGACTAGAACTTCCGGTCTCTTGGTTATAGGCCCAAAGTCACTCAACTGTCTTTCATGCCTAACGCAGGACTAGAACTCACCATCTCCTGGATTGGCTCAAAGTCACCCAGTTGGCTTTCATGGCTACGGCGGGACTAGAACTCACTGTCTTCTTTGGTGATTGGCCCAAAGTCACCCAACTGTCTTTCATGCCTAACACAGGACTAGAACTCACAGTCTCCTGGTGATTGGCGCAAAATCATCCAGCTCGTTTTCATGCCTGAAGTGAGACTAGAACTCACAGCCTCCTGGTGATTGGCTCAAAGTCACCCGGCTGGCTTCCGTGCCTGAGGAGGGACTAGAACTCACAGCCACCTAGTTTCCAGCCTGGTGCTGGAAACTAGGTGGCACAAAAACAGCTCTAATGCAAGGCAAAGAGTACATTTTATTATTAGTCCTCTACATACTCTCCAGAAGCCGGTCCCAGCTCTAAAGTATGTTTCCATTGTATTCTGGGATCCCATCCAGAATTACAAGGGCACACCCTTGCATTTATTAATATTTATTTGCTCCATAATAAAGTTTCTTTCTCCCCCTCCCACAAATTGTTGGAAACACCCCCTTCCTTCCTCGCCCTAAAGTAGAATTAGCGGTGGTGTTTTTACAGTTCACCCTGGGAAACATATTCGCTGGCTGATACATATATATTTTTCTATGATCCATATTTCTGAAAACGTGGGAGGGTTGATAGGCATTTTTGTCCTGAAGGCTTCCAAGCAGCTGTCCGAGAAAAATTCTTCTTTGAACCATGTGGCGAATTCAGATCTCATGTTTCTAAGCAAGTAATAATGGCATCCTAGTTAGATTCTTTCCTTTAAGAGTATCTCCCACATCGTTTTTCTTCCCCCTGCTTTTTCCGGAAACATCTCCCAAGAGTTGCTGGCTGCAGTTAGGAATGTAGTTTAGATACAATGAATTACATTCACACCCATTATCAGCCTGTTTTCACAAGGGTCCAATCCTCCTTATCCCAATTTTCTGGCCCTTTTCCTTGACGTTGTGTTTGGACTGCTTTGCAGGCAAGGCTATAGGTATGAAAGGACTAATATTAGTGGGATTAATAATGCATTATTGCAGGGGTGTCCTCCATCCTTGGCCGCTTTTAAGACTTGTGGACTTCAATTCCCAGAATTCCAAAGCTCGTCGGAGCTGGCTGGGGAATTGTGGGAGTTGAAGTCCATAAATCTGAAAGTTGGGCACACATAACCCCCTCCCTTGTTGCATTGTTTCTCAACCTTGGCAATTTCGAGATAGATGGGACTTCATTCTGGGAGTTGAGGCCCACCTATTGTAAAGTTGAGAAACTTCTTAAATTTGTTGAGTTACAGAAATTGGAAAAGGACTTGTGATTTGGCTCATCGTAACCCCTTTGGATGTGGGAGGCCAAGTCCGTTTTGTCCTCAGCTGCAATATGCGTGGAGCGATAGGGAATTGAACAGCCAGCTCCAATGCTTAAAACTTTCTTGAAGTTACTGCCAGCAATGTTACGGATGATTGTTGGCCCCTGGGTGGGTTGCATAATAAACCAGCGTTCAATTATTTTCCAGTATTCTTTGATCATGCTTTAGGTCCTGCTTTACGTTAATCCAGGGGTTCTGCGACCTTAAACACTCAAAAGAGCCATTTTTTCACAGAAAAGAAAACACCGGGAGCCACAAAACCTAAGTGGGCATGGCCAACTCAAGGTCACTCCCACCCAGTCACATGACACCCACCCGCCACGCCCACCCAGGCCTTCTCTCTCCCCCCCCTCATTTCTGTTTTTCTTTTTCCTCTCCCTTCTTTCCTTCCTTCCTTCCTTTCTCTCCCCTTTCATTTGTTTCCCTCTCTTTTCCCTCTCTCTCTCATTCTCTCCCTCATGCTCTCTCTCATTTCTCTCTCTCTCAGTTGTTGCTCTTTTTTCCTCTCTCATTCCCTCCCTCCATCATTTCCTCTCTCTCGGGTAAAAATCTATCGTAAGATAGTTTTCTATTGAAGATACATAAATAATTTAGTTTATTCAGCATGAAATGGAGCTTAGTTATGTAGCAGGAGGCTGTATATTCTGCAACACTGGGACTATCGGTGAGTCAACAGCGGGTCAAAGGAGTAGCAGAGATGACAGTTGCTCTTTAAAAATTATGATTTAAATTGAGTTGATTTAAATCAAGCCTTTTTACTAGTGAGTTAAATCATGATTTAAATTGTGATTTAAATCAACTCAATTTAAATCAAAACCACCCTGGTATTGATTTTAATTTTTTAGGGACATTTGGTTTAGTATCTTGATGTTTGGCTTGGGTCAATGCAAGTGATGTTCCAGAATCTGTGTAGAGCTTGGTCTAAAGGCTCAATTGTTGTATCTAAAGATGTGTATAATTTTTTTTTAATTTGTTCCATTCAGTATTGTGTGAATCTCAAAAGATTGCCTGCGGTTTCCTTGTGGCAAGGTTTTTCTGAGATGGTTTGCCATTGCCTCCTTCCCAGGGTGGAGAGAGAGTGACTGGCCCAAGGTCACCTAGCTAGCTTTTTTGCCTAAGGCGGAATTGGAACTCACCACCTCCTGGTTTGTAGGCTTACCATTAATCGTTACCTACACCAAACTGATTTTCCACTCCGTGGGTTACATTATCCTCCTTGTGCTCCTGTTTTGTGTAAAACCGGGATCCGTTAAAACTGCCGAGTCATTCGTTTCACAGTTTAAACATTTCAGTTTTGCAATTTATGTTTCAGCCATAAATTATTGCCTTAATTTTTTTTTCCCTCTTGTGAACCTGGGTGCCGGTAATTAACCACAATTAACCATCTCTGGCCTGTTTTAATAAGTACCTTCTGAATGTTCGGAAAGTGCCCAGAAAGCAATAAATATTATTAATTGATCCTTACCCGACTGGTTGGATCACTATATATATATATATATATATAATTCGTTTCCGGGGGTAGTTTTTGTTCCAATATGCATAAATCTTGTGTATGTTGCTGGGCACATTCGTGGCAGGCTGGGGTTTTCGCTTTAAAGGCAGTCAAGTTTGCGTGATTTAAAAGAGAAATTCCGGCCTCTTGTTTGTGTTTTCAAAACTTTGCTTCGTCTAATGGGACAGAGTTGAATAAGAATTATAATGTAAAGCATTTCCCCTTCTTTCGTGCAAGCTCCTTGTTGCATTTCTGCATAGCGATCCTCTACTTAAAAGAACAGAATGTTTCTTGGAAGGGAAAGCACGTTCTAGCTTTCCTGGGATAAGGTAGTGCTCAACTTACGACCACAACTGACCTCAACATTTCTGTAACTAAGCGAGACCGTTGTTCAGTGAATTTTGCCTCACTTTGCAAACTTTCTCGCTCTTTTATTTGTTAGGCAAATCCCTGAAATTGTGAAGTTAGTAACACAGTTCTTAAGTGAATCTGACTTCAGGAAAACACATTTCTGGGCTATTTCCGGTGAAATGCAAAGCTGCAAATGCCATTAGTATGACTGAACGGGGGACACCTGCCTGTTTAGCAACCGTTCAAAGTTACGACGGGGCTGAAAAGAGTGACTTACAACCAATCCTTGCACTTACGAGCGTTGCAGCCACAGGGGGGGTTGTAAACCATTGATGGGGGAATTTGGCAAGTTGTGTGAATACAACCTGTCCTGGTTTCCTCCCCCCCACCCCAAATGATTTAACATAATGCACCAACATGGTGACAAGAAGGCTGGTTGTGTACTTGTCGACTTAACAACCGCAATTGACTCCCAGATTTTTGTCGCTAAGCCAAACAGTTGATAAGAGAGTTTTGCCTCATTTTACGATCTTCCTTGCCGTGGTCACTCAGTGAAGCGCTGCAATTGTTAAAATTCGTCACCCGGGTCGTTAAGTGAATCTGGCTTCCCCATTGTTGGTTAGGAGGTCGCAAAAGGGGATTGCGTGACCCCGGGACATGGCAACCGTCATAAATACAAGCCAATTGCCAAGGGTTTGAATTTTGATCACGTCACCATGGGGACGCTGCAACGGTCATAAATGTGAAGAACGGTCATAAGTCACTTTCTTCAGTGCCGTTGTAACTTGGGTCATTAAATGAATTGTTGTAAGTCTAGGGTAGTGGTCTGCAAACTTAAAACACTCAAAGAGCCATTTGGACCCGTTTCCCACAGGAAAAGAAAACACCGGGAGCCACAAAACCTTTCCTGTGCCTGATTATTTCTTGAGTGGCTACAAAACTAGCAGATGTTGTTGAATTAAATGTTCTGTTTTCTTCTGAAACTTTTCTTTTCTTGGATTCCATGGTTGGCCTACCAGGGGTTGAAAAGCTGAATAAATTGCATGCTGGTGGGTGTCGCATATTGGTGGTCGTGATGCATGTTTTGAGTGACGGAGCCGCAGCAGAGGGGTGAAAGAGCCACATGCGGCTCCAGAGCCGCAGGTTGCTCACCCCTGGCCTAGGGCTACCTATATTCCAAAGGGACGCGGTGGCTCAGTGGCTAAGACACCGAGTTTGTTGTTCGGAAGGTCGGCAGTTCAGCAGTTCGAATCCCTAGTGCTGCGTAACGGGGTGAGCTCCCGTGACTTGTCCCAGCTTCTGCCAACATAGCAGTTCGAAAGCACGTTTAAAAAATGCAGGTAGAAAAATAGGGAATCACCTTTGGTGGGAAGGGAACAGTGTTCCATGCACCTTCGGCATTGAGTCATGCCGGCCACATGACCATGGAGACATCTTCGGACAGCGCTGGCTCTTCGGCTTTGAAACGGAGATGAGCACCGCCCCCTAGAGTCAGGAACGACTAGCACATATGTGTGAAGAGAAACTACCTTTACCTGTATTGCAGGCAGCTTACTTTGAAGGTGTGCAGAAACTGTCAGCCTCCAGTGGGGTGGGACTCCAGAGACCCTGTGAAGTGGCACAACCCATGTACCCTCTCTGGTAGACCTTGTACCGTGTGACTTGAATCTTGTGCGACATCACAACTGTCCACAAAGAAAGCGTTCACCTCTCTTCAGGAGCTATTACTGGAAATTTCGATCTCGGTTTGCTCTTCAAACAGACCATTTATTTTTATAAACAGCGAACAAACCTTAAATAAGCATATTTAAGATTGATCCAGGAAACGGCCGGCAATGCCTCTGCATACAGTTAATGTAGCATACATAATTCATAAGCATGCTTTCCCATTTTCTGTACTTTTTTTTGAAGCCATCTTAATCTTAGGACCAGCTTTTTAAAAGGTATCTCTTTGGCCTTTATAGCTGGAATATTTTTTTTTTTAAAGGTAAAGTTAAATATTTGTCCTCAAATTAAGTGACATCTGATTTTCAGATGATCAGGACTTTGTTACACCTGGATGTGGCACTAAATTTTTTGATGTTGAAAAATGAAATTCAAAAAGGAGTAATAAAAAATTGCCCCTCTTTCTTAGAAAAATATTTTCAGTACAGTATTTTCAAATTCTCTACATGACAGTAGAGTAGGAATCTTGGATGTGCAGTTTTATTTTGCTTAAAGCTGGTAACCTACTAGTTAAACTTAAGCATTAATTGATATATCTACAGCTATGATAGATACACGAACATGAATACAGCTAGTCCTTGACTTACAATAGTTTATTTAGTGACCAAAGTTACAGGGGCACTGACAAAAATGCCTTATGACCAGTTTTCACACTTAATAGAATAGAATAACAGAGTTGGAAGGGACCTTGGAGGTCTTCTAGTCCAACCCCCTGCTTAGGCAGGAAACCCTACACCACAAACGGTTATTCAACATCATCTTAAAAACTTCCAGAGTTGGAGATTCAACCTGGAAATAAGGAGAAATTTTCTGATAGTGAGAACAATCAACTGATGGAGCAGAAGTTGCCTTCGGAAGTTGTGGGAGCTTCATCACTGGAGGCTTTCAAGAAGAGACTGGACTGCCATCTGTCAGAAATGGTGTAGAGTCTCCTGCTTGGGCAGGGGGTTGGACTAGATGACCTACAAGGTCCCTTCCAACTCTGTTAATCTAAATGCAGGATTTCAGCCATCTTTCATAGAGCAGTAGAATTTTCTGACAATGTTGGGATACCCCAACAAATATAATATTATTACAGTTGCTCCTAAAGCCATGGGAACAGCTGGGTGGGATCAAAATTCAAACAGGGCAGCATTACTCTTCCCCATCAGATGTCATCGGAAACCCATAATGTATGTGCATTAGTTTCCCCCCTGCTCACGTTTCTCTTCCCATAGGTATAAATAGCTTCTATAACAGCTATACAGTGGACTTCAACTCCCAGAATTCCCCAGCTAGCATGGAGTTGAAGTCCACCCATCTTAAAGTTACCAAGGGAGAGAATCACTGGACTGGATGGCCTTTCTGGTCTTTCCAACTCTATTGTTCATGGCTGGCTGGGGAATTCTGGGAGTTGAAGTCCACCCATCTTAACGTTACCAAGGGGTGAGAAACACAACTCTAAAATTCTTCTCTTCCAGGTTTAGGATTGTGATAGGGAAGAGATTTGATCAAACCACTAAAATCCACGACTTTCGCCTCTGTCTTACCAACGCCAGCGTTCGAGACAGGCGCTTAAACAAAGGCCGTGAAACCCCAAATCCAGCTTTTGTGAGGGGCCCGAAAGCCCGCGTGAATGAATGCGTTGAATAGAGTCATCCCAAAGCTCGCTCGGATCCTGGCCTGAACAAAAGACCCCTCTCTGTCCGTATGATTTAGCTTTAGGTTTTGTCAATAGCTTTTTTTTTTCCCCCTGACGCAGTGGCTTCAAAATGTGCTAAGTTGATAAGCCCACTTTGCATATCCAAGAGCTAGCAAAATACTCAGGGAGCAGAATCGGATTTGATGCCATTTCCCTTTTGCTGACGTGTTCGACAGAGGAGGTGGGAGCGAGTCTGGCATTATCAAAGCCCCCGAGGCCTCTTTAAAATAACTCTGGAGATGCCATAAAGTCCACCACTTTACAGGTTCAAGTAGACATCACTGCTCCTCAAGGTTTTGAAGTGACTTTCCAGTGGCCCAATAGTCAATTGAGAACGGGGCGCTTCCCAACCAGACAAACTCTAGGCTGCAGAGAAGAGCAACAAAGGTGATTAGGGGACTGGATTAGGGGACTAAAACGTAGGAAGAACGGTTGCAGGAACTGGGTTCTAGTCTAGTGAAAAGAAGGATTTAGGGGAAACATCAGAGCAGTCTTCCAATATCTCAGGGGCTGCCCCAAAGAAGAGGGAGTCAAGCTATTCTCCAAAGCACCTGAAGGCAGGACAAGAAGCAATGGATGGAAATTAATCAAGGAGAGAAGCAACCTAGAACTAAGGAGAAATTTCCTGACAGTGAGGACAATTCATCAGTGGAACAACTTGCCTCTAGAAGTTGTGAATGCTCCAATGCTGGAAGTTTTTAAGAAGAGATTGGATAACCATTTGTCTGAAGAGGTGTAGGGTTTCCTGCCTAACCTAAGCAGGGCGTGGACTAGGATACCGCTGAGGTCCGTGTTATTCTGTACCTCTCCCACAATGGAAGAGCGGATGATGAAGATGACGGAGTGGGCAGAGGTGGATAAAAAAATGGGTATCGTTAGGGTGCCAGTGATGGGCTCCCAAAGGCCATCCTTGAAGGGGAGGGCAGAGGGAGTGGGACCAGGGGTGAAATATTCCCGGTTCGCACAGGTTCAGGCGAACTGGTAGTGATAAAATCTACCTGTTCGGCAAACCGGAAGTTAAAAAAAAGCTACCGGTTCGTCCGAATCGGTATTTCCGATGATCAGCTGCGCCGCATGGTTTATATTCACTAGAAAGCAGGATATCGCACATGCCCGGGCAACGAAGTGGTGGCAATCCGCGGAGGATTTCACCACTGGGTGGGAGGCCTGATCCTGCACCCCCTCCTCTGAATAACTCTTTCCTCTTTTCCTTCCAACAGGGTCTCCTTATCTGCCACGGACTGTTATATCGTTCACGAAATCTACAACGGGGAGAACGCGCAGGACCAGTTCGAGTACGAGCTGGAGCAAGCCTTGGAAGCCCAGTACAAGTATATCGTGATCGAGCCCACCCGCATCGGGGACGAGACGGCCCGTTGGATCACGGTGGGGAACTGCCTGCACAAGACGGCGGTGCTGGCTGGCACGGCCTGCCTCTTCACCCCGCTGGCCCTCCCCGTGGATTACTCCCACTACATCTCTCTGCCGGCCGGCGTGCTCAGCGTGGCCTGCTGCACCCTCTACGGCATCTCCTGGCAGTTCGACCCCTGCTGCAAGTACCAGGTGGAGTACAACGCCTACAAACTCTCCCGCCTGCCCTTACACACGCTGACCACTTCCACCCCGGTCGTGCTAGTGAGGAAGGACGATCTGCACAGGAAGAGACTGCACAACACGATAGCACTGGCGGCCCTGGTGTACTGTGTAAAGAAGGTGTACGAACTCTACGCCGTATGATCGCGGCCGAGAAAGGTGGGAGGGCAGGGGGGAGGGAGGGAGAGAAACCCATCCGAACCGATAATGGTGTATTAAGGACTCCTACAGGAACAATTCAACTATTTTTTTCCTCTTGAAGTGGTGCCTGGAAAGCCGTTTTTTCGGTTTACCCGATTATTATTATTACTATTGTTGCTTCGGTTATCTTTTTTTTCTCTTTTTTTGGAAAGAAACAATCACACGTCACATCAAGGGATTTCTGTTATTATTATTATTTTTTTTTTAAAATGTCTCAGATCTGCGGTGGGGTGGAACAGGACGAGCGATGAAGACAACAGGCGTGGGATCTTGGTGCAAGCAAAACAATACATGGGGGTTTGGTGGGTAGATTTTGGTTCCTCCACCTATCCTCCTCACCCACCCACCCTTGGGAGGAAAAACCGACAACCTTTAAATATCTTGTTTAATTGTATTCTACAGAACCAGCTCAAAGATATCACTGACCATTCATTAAAGGATGAGAATTTCAAGAGGTCCTTTTTCTTTTGGTCGGGGTGAAAAACAGTCTGGTAGGAAACTCTTCAGCGGGGTGGAATAGCAATAGCATTTAGACTTATATACCACTTCATAGTGCTTTACCCTCTAAGCGGTTTCCAGAGTCAGCCTCTTGCCCCCAATGATCTGAGTCCTCATTTTACCCACTTCGAAAGGATGGAAGGCTGAGTTGACCTTGAGCCTGGTGAGAATTGAACTCGTAGTAATTGCAGGCAGCTGGATGTTAAATGCTGCCTTAGTAGGAGGCATTAGCTTCCTACGCTACTCAGGCTCCTTAACAAGCATGTGACTAACTTAACAGCTGGCGGCGATTCACTTAAATGTGGCATGAAAAACGTAAAACGGAGCAAAACTCACTTAGCAAATGTCTCACTTAACGACATAATCGGGCTCAGTTGTGGTTGTAAGTCAAGGACTTACCTGTATGAAGAGAGGGACCCTAAGTAGCCCATTTCATCTGGGCGTGGTTTGAAAATTTCAAGGTACTAAAGAATTGAATGGGGAAAACAAGTATTTTTTTTTAAAAAAAGTCACCCAAGTATCTTATCCTGCCTGTGCAGAAAGGTTAAGATCACCTGTTCAGCGAGATTTAAATTGTATAGTGTGCAGGTATATTTCTTTCCCTGCCTTCTGACTAGCGTTTGGTAAAGGACCCTCGAAATGGCTTCCGACGAGGGCAAAAGCCAGACGTGGATGCTATTTTTTAGCTTCTTTTGGAATCTAGAATTAGGAATCGAGCCCCTTTCAAGCTTCTCACCAATAGGGCCATTTGGTCACCACTCGAGATCCTGTAGCTTTCTGGATCCAGCAGCTGCTATACCGAGGAAGCCCAGTGGATTCACCTTTTTTTCCATGCAAAAACAGTTAGCTAATAGAATACATTTCCTTCAAGTTGTATTTAGCGCGAGCAATTTTTCTTAAAAAAATGAAAAGGCGGAGAAAGAGCAATGGTTAAATAATTCCAGCTTCTGTTTGGCAGAGTCGCTGAGAGTCCCTGATCTCAAAAGTAAACGCACCGAGCGGTTCTGTTATTTATAGCCTATAAATTTTATTTCCCCCAGAATGCACAATCAGATGTTACAAAAGGGTCTGGATCTGAGAAGCAGGGAAGCCAGCAGATGAGGCCATGAATGGATTTAACGTTGAAATAATTTGCATTTCGGAGGGGCGAGCTCGGTTTGAGGTTTCGGCTGATTGAAAACTGCTAAGGTTAGAGTAGAAAAGGCAAAACTTAGCCGTTTGAAAACTGCTAAGGTTAAGAGTACAAAAGTCCTCAACTTGCAACCGTTTGTTTAGCAAGTGAGAAATTACGACGGCGCTGAAAAAAATGGACTTAATGTAATAACCATCACCACATCCCCGTGGTCATATGACAAAAATTGGGGCGTTTGGTAACCAGCATGTAACAGGTAGTCCTCGACTTACGACTATGGGACACTGCAACTGTCATTAATGTGAGTCAGTTGCCAAGCATCAGAATGTAAATCCCACGACTACGGAAATGCTGTGACGGTCGTAACTCACTGCAGATTTCGCCACTGTCCAAACTTTTTGAGATCTTTTAAGAGAGACAAATACATAAACCTTAGTTTTGCATGTCATGCTAAGCCATGGTTTATTGAAGCCTGGGCCACGCTGGCACACCAAACCAGTCAAAAGAAAAAACCCCATTGTAGTTTAATGAGATATATGAAATAGTTTCTCTATCTTATATACTAAAGACCTGTAACTCTCCCATAAATGGCATCTCTGCCATTTTCTTTAACTTGGAATATTTTAATACTGTGTTTCCCTGAAAATAAGACCGGGTCATATATTAATTTTTGCTCCAAAAGATGCATTATTAGGGATTATTTTCCAGTTAAGTCTTATTTTCAGGGAAACACGGCATTAAATGCGTCCGTCTGGCTGATGATCTTAAAGGTAAAGGTTCCCCTCGCACATATGTGCTAGTCGTTCCCGACTCTAGGGGGCGGTGCTCATCTCCGTTTCAAAGCCGAAGAGCCAGCGCTGTCCGAAGATGTCTCCATGGTCATGTGGCCGGCATGATTCAATGCCAAAGGTGCACGGAACGCTGTTCCCTTCCCACCAAAGATGGCCCCTATTTTTCTACTTGCATTTTTTACCTGCTTTTGAACTGCTAGGTTGGCAGAAGCTGGGACAAGTCACGGGAGCTCACCCCGTTACGCGGCGCTAGGGATTCGAACCGCTGAACTGCCGACCTTTCTGATCGACAAGCTCAACGTCTTAACCACTGAGCCACCACGTCCCTTGATCCCTGTTAAAATCCCTGATGATCTTAATGGGGGATTATTTCTGGGATAGGGCTTATATTACGAGCATCCTGAAAAATCATTGCCAGGGCTTATTTTTTTCTGAGTGGGTCTTTATTTTCGGGGGGAGGGGGGGACACGGTACCTATGGGGAACGACTCATGTTTTTTGCCCTCTCCCATTTACAAAAGAGAAGTGTAAAAGATAAGTTTGGAAAACAGGTGTGAAGAACAACTCAAAATATCCAGCTATTAATGGCACGTTGTCTTCTGAAGGTCCACTGAGCGGGAAAACAGCACATCAACCAGCCACCTTCCGTTCCCTAAATCTGCCATGAACTGGCTAAGCATTAACCCCTTGAAATTATATACAGAAAATGTTAGGCAGGGCCTGAAAACTTTGCGTGGGTGAAGCTTCTCGTCTCCAGACCAAAAATCCGCTTCTTAAGTGCACCGAAGGATGAAAATGTTCAGCTCCTGCAGCTCTCCACTGATGTTAAGATACGATACCTAGCAGCTTCGATCCACACTTTGACATGGGTGAAGTCTATGGGGGTGGGTGGGCGGGCTAGGATTCCTTGTCTTTCTTCTCCTTCCGAGCTCTCCTGGCCATGAGGGCGAAGAAGACGGTAGGGAAGAGCGGTCGGAGGTAGATTGCCAGGGCAGCCAGAAAACCAGGCGCCACTAAAACTTCCTTTTTCTTCTCCCCCACGGCGTTCAGGACCAGTCGAGCCACATCTGCGGCTGTCTTGCCTTCACTGGTGGTCTTGTCCATCACTGCATCGCATAGAAAATGAGCACGCAAGAAAGTGAGCATGCAAGAAAGTGGCAGCGAGAAAGCAGAGAGCTTTCTCGCTTGCCACAGACGAGCCATTGCAAAAGACAGCTCGTTCTCGGCCCAAAGGTGCTTTTTTTCAGGAGGCAACTGGGCTTGCTTGCTTTTTTCTTTTGAAGATGTTTCGCTTCTCATCCAAGAAGCTTCTTCAGCTCTGTCTGAATAGATGGTCGGGAATGGAAGGATTTATACTCCTCGCAGACAGAACTGGTCATTTGCATCCTTTTAGAGGGTCGCTGAGGCCACTTGGAGATTTATCTGTGTCCTCAGGGTCACCTGAGCACTACAAATGGTTTCTGTAGTCTGCCATTTTTCCTCTGGAAATCCATTCCTACTCTCGCACCATTCCAAGAGTGCTCATCCCAAATTGTATGGCTAAAACTCTGTAGAACAGGGGTCTCCAACCTTGGCAACTTTTAAGACTTGTGGACTTCAACTCCCAGAGTTCCTCAGCCAGATTGCAAGTCAAAAGAAAAAACTCCATTGTAGTTTAACGAGATATATGAAGGAGTTTCTCTATTTTATATACTAAAGACCTGTAACTCTCCCATAAATGGGATCCCTGCCATTTTCTTTAACTTGGAATATTTTAATACTGTGTTTCCCTGAAAATAAGACCGCGTCATATATTAATTTTTGCTCCAAAAGACGCATTATTGGGGATTATTTTTCAGTTAGGTCTTATTTTCAGGGAAACACGGCACTAAATGCATCCATCTAGCTGATGATCTTAAAGGAAAAGGTTCCTCTCGCACATATGTGCTAGTCGTTCCCGGCTCTCGGGGGCGGTGCTCATCTCCGTTTCAAAGCCAAAGAGTCAGCGCTGTCCGAAGACGTCTCCGTGGTCCTGTGGCCGGCATGACTCAATGCCAAAGGCACACAGGACGCTGTTCCCTTCCCACCAAAGGTGGTCCCTATTTTTCTACTTGCATTTTTTACCTGCTTTCGAATTGCTAGGTTGGCAGAAGCTGGGACATGGAACAGGAGCTCACTCTGTTACGCAGCGCTAGGGATTCGAACTGCTGAACTGGCGACCTTTCTGATCGACAGAAAGGGTTGAGGAACTCTGGGAGTTGAAGTCCACAAGTCTTAAAGTTGCCAAGGTTGGAGACCCCTGCTGTAGAGATTCTCAGTAAAAGAAGAAAGTCCAGTTGCCTCCTGAAAAAGCACCTTTGGGACAACCATGATCTGGATGACTGAGAATCTCTACGGACTTTTAGCTATACAATTTGGGATGGACACTCTTTGAATGGTGCAGGAGTAGGAATGGATTTCCAGAGGAAAAAATGGCAGACTACAGGAACCAGGAGCACCACTCAGGTGACCCTGAGGATACAGATAAAACTCCAAGTGGCCTCAATGACCCTCTGAAAGGATGCAAATGACCAGCTCTGTCTGCAAGGAGAATAAATCCTTCCGTTCCCCACCATCCAGTCAGAGCTGAAGAAGCTTCTTGGATGAGAAGCAAAACGTCTTCAAAAGAAAAAACAAGGAAGTCCAGTTGCCTCCTAAAAAAAAAGCACCATGACCTGGAGGGACTGAGAATTTATACAGAGTTTTAGCTAGTCCTTAACTTAACCGTTCATTTAGTGACCACTCAAGGTTACAATGGCGCTGAAAAAAAGTGACTTCACGGCTGTTTTTTCCACACAACTGTTACAAGCATCCCTGTAAGTCACACCCTCAAAATTCGGACGCTTGGCTACTAGCTTATATTTATGACGGTTGCAGTTTCCCGGAGTCACGAAATCCACTTTCTGACGAGCTAAGCCAAATTCACTTAACAACAAGTCTGGTACTAACTTAATAGCTGCAGTGATTCCCTTAACAACGGTGGCCAAAAGGTGGTATAAATGGGGCAGAATTAACTGTCTAGTCTACCAATGGAAATTTGGGGTTCTGTCGGGCTCGTAAATCGAGGCTTTCCCGAACCAGCTCCGCCTGGAAAGCTAGGGCTCATGAATAAGCCCTCCAAATTCCCTGTTCATTGTACGGTACTTTTCGGAGTATAAGACGCACCTTTTTCCCCCAAAAAAGAGGGTGAAAATCTGGGTGTGTCTTATACTCCGAATGTAGCCCTGTCCAGCTTCTCAAACGAAGGTTTCAGAGACTAGAAAAAGCATCAGAAAAGAAGCTTCAGAAAAGAAGCCCCCAAACAGAGCTTCAGAGGCTTTTTTTCTGAAGCTGTTTCAGAGGCTTTTTTTCTGAAGCTGTTTTGGAGGCTTTCAGAGGCAGGAAAAAAAGCTTTTTCTGAAACAGAGTTTCAGAAGTTTCAGAGGTAGAAAAAAAAAAGCAAAAAAAAGCAAGGCACAGAGCTCACAACCAAGGAACCTGTTGCTAAAATTCACCTCTGGGAATAGCTGATTGGGGGTATTCCGGGAGGCCGATCCACCTGCCAATCAGCTGTTTTCTTATTTTCCTCCCCAAAAACTAAGGTGCGTCTTATACTCTGAAAAATATGGTAATTGTTATTACTTTCGTTATAAAGGAAGCAGCTGTTCTGCAAAGCAAGAAGGCAGCCTCGAAGCTCATCTGCGCTTTGTCAGCAATGCCCAAGGCTCAGGGAGACCCCAGGTGCGTTTAGGCGTGGGTAGCTCAACGGCCTCTTTGCGGAGGAGGGGCGCTACTCAATGCCCGTTCATGACTGGCCCAATCTGACATTCTGAGGAGTGCCCATAATGTCTCTGCCGAATTCCAGATGGGCCCACCAGCCCTCAATAGCTGGGGACAGCCTCCCCTACCGTAAGTCCTTCAGCATCTCAACATCGTATGGATGGTTCAGTGTTTTTTTTACAGCCTACCGTATTTTTCGAAGTATAAGAGGCACTTTTTCCCCCCCTAAAAGGGGGTGAAAATTTAGGTGTGTCTTATACGCCGAATGTAGCCCCACCCACCCACTGGCCCCCACTTTTGGCCTCTGCAATTTACCTCTTTGCAGCAAGCAGCAAGAAGAAAAGCCCACTTCAGCTTCAGCACAGCCTAATTAGCACAAGTTGATTGTCCCTTGGATCGGCCTCCCGACTCTCAGCTGTTTCAGGCTGCAGGGATTGCCATGGCCTATTGCTGCGGGGGCCCTATGCTGCTTGCTGCAAGGAGGTAAATTGCTGGGAGCAGATTTTTTTTTTCCTTGTGATAATCAAGCTGTGCTGAAAACGAAAATGAAAGTAAAGCAGGCTGTTTGCTGCAAGGAGGCAAAATTGCTGGGAGGCGGAGGCAGATTTCTTTTTCTTCTTTTCCTCAATAAAAAAGGTAAGTGCGTCTTATAGTCCGGAGCGTCTTATACTCCGCAAAATGCGGTAATTTGTTGAGCTTTGAGGGAGTCTGGATTAATGAATCCACAAACCGTCTCCTTGACTGGCAGACCGTTGGCACCCCGCCAGGAGAACCGCTCCTCACCTCCGTACTGGGACCCGTCTGACGTGACGGCGTTGAGCGAAAGGTTGGTCTGGATGTAGCCGGGACTGACAACCGTCACTTCGATGTTGAACTGCTCCACTTCGGCTCGCAAACAGTCAAAAAAGGCTTGAGTGGCGTGCTTGGAGGCCGCATCTGAAGAGGGTGAAGGAGATAGGAAGGATAGATCACCAATCTACCCGTGCCTACAGCAGGGGGTGGACAATTGATTTTCCCATATCGGGCTATACGAGGAAATGGGACTGTTGTGAAGGGTCAAGCCAATAGGCTGGACTCAATTCTGATCCATGGTGTGCAGCTTTATTTACATTTGATTTCTAATTTCTGATTGACCTCACGCCGGACAGGGACAGCCAAAGGGCCCGACGTAGCCTGGGTGGGGGGCATAAACACCCATGCCATGGCCTGTCGGCTGCCGGCCCCTCCAGCAACCAAATCAGAGGAGCAGGAGGTATGGGAGTCAGGGCCAGTATTTATTTTTTATTTATTTTATTTGATTTGATTTCTATACCGCCCTACTCCCGAAGGACTCAGGGCGGTGAACAGCCAACAATAAAATCCATGCATACAAAATTTAAAAAGCAGAATTAAAATCAAATTAAATAGTTTTGGCCCAGACAAATTAAAACCCCAACCAATTTAAAACCAGTTTTAAAATTTGAATATATAAAATACTAAAAAATATTAAAAATTAAAAATTCTTTTATAAAAGAGGGAGAAAATTAGGCCAGGCCCGCCTGGTGAAATAAAAAGGTCTTGAGAGCGCGACGGAAGGTACGCAGATCCGGGATCCTCCGTATCTCTGGGGGGAGCTCGTTCCAGATAGTAGGTGCCCCCACAGAGAAGGCTCTCCCCCTGGGGGCCGCCAGTCGGCATTGTTTGGCCGATAGCACCCGGAGGAGCCCCTCTCTATGGGACCATACCGGCCGTATCAAGGCAACCTGGGAGCTCCGAGGGAGAAGAGGGAATGGAGGTGGCAGAGAGAGAGACAGACAAAGGCAGAGCCTGGGACATCCGTCAGCCCTCAGATAGACAGTCAAGAGCCCCCAGGTCTGGAGGTGGCTGATGAGGAAGAGGAGGAACAGCTGGGTCCAGTGCCTGATGCACGAATGCACAGAAGGCAGAGGAGAGGAGAGCAGTGGAAATCAATGGGCCGGTCCTTGGGACAGAAGAGCCACCACTGCTAGCAAAACCCCACTCTAACTCTGGGGTTAAAAGGCAGGAGGGCAGAGATGAATAGATGTGGCGGACAACTATTCATCTTCCTCGCGGACAGACTTGTTCGCCTGCAGTGAGAGAGAAACTTTTTTTCCGGGGCTGCTAATAAAGGAATCATTGATTTAAATACAGAGGGTTTGTCGTGTTTGGGGAGCCGGGTCAGAACAGACCAGATCTGGTTTACAGAAATGTTTTTCAACTTTGACATCTTGAAGACGGGTGGACTTCAACTCCTAGCTGACGAGAGCTAAATAGCTTGAAATAGATCTATGCTAAAGATAAAAGGTTCCCCTCGCACATAGGTGCTAGTTGTTCCCGACTCTAGGGGGCGGTGCTTATCTCCGTTTCAAAGCCAAAGAGCCAGCGCTGTCCGAAGACGTCTCCGTGGTCATGTGGCCAGCACGACTCAACGCCAAAGGCGCACGGAACGCTGTTCCCTTCCCACCAAAGGTGATTCCCTATTTTTCTACCTGCATTTTTTACGTGCTTTCGAACTGCTAGGTTGGCAGAAGCTGGGACAAGTCACGGGAGCTCACTCCGTCACGCGGCACTAGGGATTCGAACCGCTGAACTGCCGATCGACAAGTTCAGCATCTTAGCCACTGAGCCACACTGCTCAGTGTTAAGACGCCGAGTGCCAGTCTCCCTTTATTTCTTTGTCGGTCAACATAAAACTCAACAGCATCCAACAGAAAGTTTTTCCTAAGCCACCACTGTTGCCTCTGTCTTTCAAATTTGATATACAGCTGCCCAGCCCCCGAAGGATTAAACCAGCGAATTAAAATCACGAAACCTCACAGGTTAAAAGACGGCCCTGAAAAGCCACGCGAGCCCACAACAAGGCAGGACTTACACGCCGAGCGGAAAGGAATGCTGATTTTGCCTTGCACGCTGCTGATGGTTACGATGTGCCCTTTCCTCCTCTTGATCATGGCAGGCAGGAGGGCTGGGATGGAAGAGGGGAGAAAAATTAAGACCTTCCAAACACAACCGTAACAACCGCAGGTCGTCCTCGACTTACGACGACCATCGGGGAGCAGCATTGCCATTGCTGAGCGAGGCCGCCATTCAGTCGGCCTGATTTTACCCAGTTTTGCGCATGGTTAAGCGAATCACACGGTCGTTAAACGAATCTGGCTCCCCTCCCCCCCCACTCCTGCACTGACTTTCCCAGTTGAAAGTCAGCTGGGAAGGTCCCAAATGGGGATCATGTGATCGACCGTCATAAATACATAAATGCAAATATAAATATGAGCTGTGGTGGCGCAAGTGGTTAGAATGCAGTACTGCAGGCTGACTCTGCATTCCCACAGCTAGAAGTTCGATCTTGACCTGCTCCAGGTCGACTCAGCCTTCCGTCCTTCTGAGGTCGGTAAAATGAGGACCAAATGGTTGGGGGCAAGAGGCTGACTCTGTAAACCGCTTAGAGAGGACTGTAAAGCAGCGTGAAGCGGTATATAAGTCTAAGTGCTATTGCCCTCCCTCCCATTAGAATGCAGTATTGCAGGCTGACTCTGCCCCACTGTCAGCAGTTCGATCCTGACCGGCTCAAGGTTGACTCAGCCTTCCATCCTTCTGAGGTGGGTAAAATGAGGACCCAGATTGTTGAGGGTAATAGGTTGACTCTGTAAACTGCTTAGAGAGGGCTGTAAATCACTATGAAGCGGTATATAAGTCTAAGTGCTAAGGCTATTGCTTCTTTCCTTTCCTTTGTTTTCTCTCCCTTTTCTCCTTCCTTCCTTCCTATTGCTTCTTTCCTTCCTTTCCTTTTTTCTCTCCCTCCCTCCTCCCTTCCTTTATTTTCTCCCTTTTCTCCCTCCCTCCTCCCTTCCTTTATTTTCTCCCTTTTCTCCTTCCTTCCTTCCTTCCTTCCTTCCTTCCTTCCTTCCTTCCTTCCTTCCTATTGCTTCTTTCCTTCCTTCCTATTGCTTCTTTCCTTCCTTTCCTTTTTTTTCTCTCCCTCCCTCCTCCCTTCCTTTATTTTCTCCCTTTTCTCCCTCCCTCCCCCGTTTCTTTATTTTCTCCCTTTTCTCCTTCCTTCCTTCCTATTGCTTCTTTCCTTCCTTTCCTTTTTTTTCTCTCCCTCCCTTTTCTCCCTCCTTCCCTCCTTCCTTCCTTCCCTTCCTCCTCTCCCCTCCCTCCCTCCCTCGCCACAGTGGCGCAGTAGTTAGAATGCAGTACTGCAGGCTATTTCTGCTGACTGCCGGCTGTGGGTAGTTCGATCCCGACCGGCTCAAGGTTGACTCAACCTTCCACCCTTCCAAACCGGGACCCAGATTGTCGGGGGCAATATGCCGAATCTATAAACTGCTTTAGAGAGAGCTGTAAAAGCCCTGTGAAGCGGTATATAAGTCTATAAGTGCTGTTGCTATTGCTATAAATACAAAAATGGCGGCTGCAACCATCACCAACGCCTTCCCATTGCCAAGCGTCCGAAACAACGGTTTTAAATCCAGGATTACCTGCAGTTTTGTCTCAATTCTATTCTTCACGTTATTTATTTGATTCATGATTTTGCTACATTGCTCAGATCTGATTTTTTTGGGGTGGGTGTGGGAGGGTCCTTTCTCACCTGGAAATGAAAATCAATGTCTTGAGAACTTACCTTTCGTCAAAGCAAGCGGCCCAAAATAATTGGTTTCCATCACTTTCCGGTCCACCTCAATCGCGGTCTCTCTTATGGTGCCCCGGTAGCTGATCCCAGCGTTGTTGATTAAAATATCGACATGATCCACGCAGCTCAAAATCTCCTTCGCAGCACTCACTACCGTTTTGATATCCGAGAGATCAAAAACTACCGTGTGATGTTTGTGGCTCTGTGAAAATGGAGGAGGAGAGGGGGGGGGGAATCAAAACCCCACAACTTTTTGCACCCAAACCTTTTCAGCTACAGGATTTGCAGCCTAGCCTTCTAATTTTTTTTTTTTTAAAATGTTAAAAAATATGGAACCACTTCACGAATTTGCGTGTCGTCCTTGCGCAGAGGCCATGCTAATCTTCTCTGTATCGTTCCAATTTTAGTATATGTGCTGCCGAAGCGAGCACTTTATTCTATTGTTCAGGTAGTCCTCGGCTTACGACCACGACAAGCACAAAATTTCCCTTGCTAAATGAGTTTAAAGGTAAAGGTTCCCCTCGCATGTATGTGCTAGTCGTTCCCGACTCTAGGGGACAGTGCTCATCTCCGTTTCAAAGCTGAAGAGCCAGCGCTATCCGAAGACGTCTCCGTGGTCATGTGGCCGGCATGACTCAACGCCAAAGGCGCACAGGACGCTGTTACCTTCCCACCAAAGTTAAGTGAGTGAGAACCACAAAATCAATTTCCCAACTTGCCTCTTGCCTTCTCTGTCACTACTCACGTTTTTGAGGGGGTCAGCGGCAGCAGATAACTCCTGGAGAACACTCTGGAGCCTCTCCGCACTTCGGCCACACAGCACCAATTGGGATCCTGCAGTGTGGAAAGCTTTGGCGCATTCTGGCCAGGAAGAAAGCAGGAAGAGAGAGAGACTGTCTGTTTGATTGTATAAGCCCAGGATACCCATAAAACCTGATATGCCCTTTAGAAGTGGTGGAGCAGGGGTGAAATGCTACCGGTTCGCTCCGGTTTGGGTGAACCGGTAGTGATAAAAACTACCGGCTGGAGCGAACCGGTAGTAAAAAAAAATGCTTTAAAAAGTAAAAAAAGGTTCCAACAATCACACGGCACAGCTGTGATCGTTGGAACCTGGTTTTTTTTTACTTTTTTAAAGCATTTTTTAGCTACCGGTTCAGGCGAATAGGTAGTAAAAAATGCTTTTAAAAGGGGGGGGAGAAGTTGGCCATGCCCACCCAGTCACATGACCCCCCCCACCAAGCCATGCCCACCAAGCCACGCCCACAGAACCAGTAGCAAAAAATTTTGCATTTCACCACTGTGGTGGACTCCTTGACTTACAACGGTTTGTTTAGTGATCATTGAAAGTTAGAATGGCACTGGAAAAAAAGTGACTTATGACCGGTTTTTCAGCAGAAATTTGGGGGCTCAATAGTGGTTGTAAACCGAGGAAGACTGAATCACTTTTACAAGCTTTTTCTATTGATCATTCTTGATGAATTTCCAACAGGAGCCAGACTATGCCCCCCCCCCCACGTTTTTATTTTTTTAAAAAAATAAGTTTCCAAAGATTAAAATACACAGTACTAAAAGAAACATAATACACACAAAAAAGCAAGAAAAACACACACACACAGAAAAAACAAGAAATATAAGCAACCAAAAACAAACATATCAAAATTCCAATACAAATAACTTTTCTGCATCTGTATCTCTAGCCTATTTAACGTCTTTACACAAATTCTACTTCTACATATCTCTATTTTAAGCTTGACGTCTTTATCTAAATGATCTTGACTTCTATTTACAATTCGATCTCGTAACAAAAACATCCCTTAAGTTTTATGTTTACTCTCCAACCGGGAATACCATTTATTCCATATTAAATAGTACTCGGTGTTCTCCCTCTCCTTCATTTCCATAGTTAATCTGTCCATCTCTGCACATATTTTTTTAAATTATGATTTGATCCGGAGGGGTGTCTGGTTGTTTCCAATGTTGTGCTATCCCAATTCTACTTCCCATCATGTTTTTAATAGATGCAGTTGCTCAGTCCTGCTAATTGGAGCGACAGCACTTCTTTCTTGACAAAAAAATAAAAAAGGCATTTTATGAAGGCAAAAAAGTGTATATTGCCATGCTTATGTAGGTGTTTAAGAAGGTAAATATCTCGAGGGAAATAATGACCTAATTTTAGCCTCGGTCTCCCAGAGGAAAAAAATTCTGCATATTTTTTTTTTTTTTTTTAGAAAGGATGACAGCTAAATTTTGCAAAGAGGTATTTTTTTAAAAACCCAATTGCAAGATTAAAAAAAAAATCAAGTTCCCCTCCACAAATAAAGAATGCAAAACATTTTTTCCCCCTAATTTGGATATGTTTCCAATTATCTTGGATTCCTGCCTCTCAAGGCAATGCACAGACTAGGTTCCCATCCAGAGCTGGTATTCAGCCAGTTCGCACCGGTTTGCGCAAACCATTGGTGGAAATTTGGCCACGGTCGCTAAATCAGTAGACACGCCCTCGAACCAGTCTCCTGGTCATCGCTCGCTCGCTCGCTCACCCTGCCCTGCTTACTGTCAGGTTTCGATGCTATCTCAAAATAAATGAATTTCCAAACTGCCGATCTTTGAGGAAATTTTCTCTTTATTGAGCACAGTGATCTGTCCCTGGCTCTTTCGCGGTCAGCACTGACCTTTGCCCCCCCCCTTTCCGATCCCCAATTCTCTGTGTCTCATTGGCTATCTTCCAAGCCACTCTCCTCATCCCATCTCCGTCAGATCACAGGAATGTTTCCCCCCACATCCTCCCATCTCCGAGGGAACAGAATCTTCAAAGGAATTAAGTAGGCAAAAGTTCAAGCTTCTCCTCTCCTTTTTATATGTCAGCGCTGGAACGCTGACACTTACCTTCCAGACTCTGGACCAGCCGCCGTGGAAAATAAACAGCCTGAACAAAGAGGCGGTGGTGGGGGAGGAAGTGGGGCTAGGACCAGGGCCACTAAAGGAGGGGAAACGGGGGCGACTGGCGAAGGGAGGACAGGGGTAGATAGCTGGAAATTCCAAAAATTTTCCTACCTTTTCCTTTTGAGCGTGGCTAGGTGGGGTCATGTGACTGAGTGGGCGTGGGTGACGTCAAGTTGACCATGCCCACTCAGTCACATGACCCCACCTAGCCACGCCCACTGAACCGGTAGCAAAAAATTTTGAAACCCACCTCTGTTCCCATCCTGTGCTAAGCTATAGTTTGTTCTCTCGTGGTTTATTAGTTAAGCCACCAATGGCTGGGTTGCTTAGCTAGAAACGAGGCAACCATGTGCTGGTTTAGTCTGCAGTGCAGCTCTAGCTATGGAAAAGCAGGAGGTATGTCCCTCTCCTGTGCCAGATCAAAACCTTACCTTTCCCCAGTCCAGAAGTCGCTCCTGTGATTACCACTATTGCATCCTTCAGATAGGCCCTTGCCTGGATTCTTCTGACCAATCGTAAGACAGTGAAGACCCCTGCGCCACCAAAAAGCAGCGGAAGAAGGATTCCAGTGGTGAAATCCATGAGCTTTTGATTTCTCCTGGAGGGGCAGAAAAGAATGAAGGGGGGAAGAAAAAAAAAGGCATGTGAAATAGATGGATTGTTAACTCTTTTAAGTCAGGGATTCCCAACCTTGTCAACTTCAAGACGGGAGGACTTCAGCTCCCGGAATTCCCCAGCCAGCATGTTAAAATTACGATTAGGGTAAAATTTTAAGATTTCCAACCTTGCCATCATCGAGGTTAGCTTCGTTAATGACCCATGCATTCCTTTGATTTCGTTTGCAAAACGCGCTTAGCTTCTTAAGCAAAGTGGAATGCCAATCGTTAAACAAAGCCATCTACAATAGGGTTTGGAAAATAATACAGGAAAACTTAACATTAACACACACACACACACACACAGAGACACATAAAAAGAGTTAAAAATCCGAGAACAGCAGCTTCTGAACTGAATCCAGGACAATCAAGCATGCCTCGAGTTAGGGTTAGGGTTAGGATTAGGGTTAGGGATATTTTTGTTGGGCATTCTACCAGAAAAATATGATAAAAAGATTACATATTTGATTTTACATATACCAGGGGTCGGCAATCTTAAAACACTCAAAGAGCCATTTGGACCCGTTTCCCACAGAAAAGAAAACACCGGGAGCCACAAAACCCTTCCTGTGCCTGACTATTTCCTGAGCGGCCACAAAACTAGCATACATAGTTGAAATAAACGTTCTGTTTTCTTCTGAAACTTTTCTTTTCGTGGATTTATCCATGGTTGGCCTACCGGAGGTCAAAAAGCTCAATAAATGGCGTGCCGGTGGATGTCGCACATTGGCGGTTGTGACACATATTTTGAGCGACAGGGAACCACAGCAGTGGGATGAAAGAGCCACATATGGCTCCAGAGCTGTGGACCCTGGCATATACTAACCCCAGCTAGAATTGTATTTGCACAACAATGGAAAAGTGATGAGATCCCGTCTGAGGAAATATTAGAATGTGCAGAAATGGATAGACTAATGCTTATTAAGGACAAAGAAGAAACTGAATATTTTCTGATATGGGGCATATTTTATCAATGGCTAGACAACAGAAACAGAAGGGAGGAGATATAAAAAGAGGAAATGTTAAAGTGGAGAGTTGTTAAAGAAGATGATTTAAGTATTACTGTTACCCTGTTTCTCTGAAAATAAGACCCAGCAGGAAAATAAGTCCTAGCATGATTTTTCAGGATGCTTGTAATATAAGCCCTGCCCCCAAAATAAGACCCAGTTAAGATTGTCAGCCAGATGGGTGCATTTAGTACCATATTTTCCCCAAAATATGGGGAACAAGAGCCTTGGTAGTACAGTGGTCTAAGGCACCGTTATTAAGCTGGTTATTAAGACCAGCTGCCTGCAAGTACTACAGGTTCGAATCTCGCCAAGGCTCAAGGTTGACTCAGCCTTCCATCCTTTCTAAGGTAGATAAATTGAGGACCCAGATTGTGGGGGCAATAAGCTGACTTTGTATAAATATACAAAAGGATGAAGGCTATTGCTGAGCACATTGTAAGCCGCCCTGAGTCTCCGGAGAAGGGCGGCATATAAATCAAATTTAAAAAAAATAATAATAAGACCTTACCAGAAAAATAAGTCCTAATGCGTCTTTGGAGAAAAAATTAATATAAGACCTGGTCTTATTTATGTTAGCATATTAGCAATATTACGGTGATAGATATCACAACGAAGTGCTGTATTACGATTATTTAAATATAACTTTTACCCAGATCGCACACCGTTTGATCAAAATTGAACGTTATGTAAATAAAACAAGTAAAACTTGTAAAAAAAAAAAAAAAGCATGCACCTCGAGTTCATGCTGAAAAGTTTAAGAGCCTGTGGGAGCCAATTTTGCGACGGAGTTATCACGTTATCAAGCGAGCTCCCATTCAAACAGGAGGCAAAAACCACACACACGCCAAACAAATCAAAACTCGAGAAAATGCCAAGACCACCTTGCCGTCCGTTGCGTCCACCTGAGACCAGCCCCTGGATCCAGAGTCAGACAACAGGCCTTACTGTCCTTGAGACCGCCTGGTTCTGGAAGGTGGTTTGCTGCTGCAACTAAACCCGGTGCCAAGTAAACCATTTCCGATCTTCTCACTTGAAAGAAAGTTCTAACAGTAAAATCTCTACAGGGAGATTGTTCGGGGACACGAGAACAGCAGCGGAAATTCCAAAAGCTCTTTGAAATGACATATACATACATACATATACATATACATATACATATACATATACATATACATATACATATGAGTATATGAAATCCCATGCACCGCCTGCCCCACCACATACATCGGACAAACCAACAGACGAATAAGTGCACGCATAGAAGAACACAAGAACTCAGTCAGAAAAGAGGAACCAACTTCTTCCCTGGTCCAACACCTTAAAGCCACAGGACATGATATTGACTTTAAAAAGACCAGAACTATCGCCAAAACTGAACACTTTAACAACAGAATAATCAGAGAAGCCATCGAGATAGAAAAACGCCCACACAGCATGAACAAACGAGACGATACCTCCCGCCTACCAACCATTTGGAAACCCGCCCTTATTGACAAACGGGTCCCTAACACGACGAATGACACCAGACCCACACTCACGAGAGCCACACAGGATGTCACCACCACACATCCACGCAGAAAGCAGACTCAAACCCACACTGATAATGAGCCACGACCAAGGACCAGAAGCCAGACTGCAGCTGCATCATTAGCCACTTTAAACCTCTCCAATCCATACATGAAGCAGATTGACACCCACCATGAAGAGCTCGCACGGCCACAAACACGAAGCCAAACAACAACAACGCAGCTCACCAGCTCAAATCCCCCTGCAACTCAGACTAAGCTGAGCACAACCAAGCCCCCACCCAAACAGAACACACCCCCAGCCAATCAGAGCACAACCAACCCCCCAGCCAATCAGAGCACAGCCGAGCCCCTAACCAATCAGAACACACCTCCACCCAATCAGAACACAGCCAAGTTCCCACCCAATCAGCTCACACCCCCACTAGCAGTTAAAAGGAAGAGACAGCTGCGATCTCACATTGCTCCTGGAAGCACGAAGCCGAGAACACCAGCCTGAAGATGACGAATGAGACTTCGTCGAAATGTCGCCAAGACACTTCCAATTTTACGTGGGAGAAGACCCGAATAACCAAAGACCTACATATATATATGCAAAAAATTAAAATCTCGGGTGTTTTCCTGCGTCATGTTAAATAAATTAGATTAAAATGTTTAAAATTTTGGTTCAAATCCCAGCTTAAAATCTTCTAAAAATCCTTACAGAGCACTCTGCAAGGTCCTTTAAAACCTTAGCTAAAATCCTACCAGAACCCTAAAAGTTTTTCTTATAGCAACGTTTCGACAGGCTCACAACCCTGTCATCTTCAGGCTGTTATCTAGTTTAGAAGCTGTGGGATATATGTTAAAAAGACATTTTAACATATATATGTTAAAAAGACATGTGTGTGTGTATGTATGTATGTATGTATGTATGTATATGTTTTCTCAGGTTTTCGCGGGTGTTTGTATGTAGGTCTTTGGTTATTTGGGTCTTCTCCCACGTAAAATTGGAAGTGTCTTGGCGACGTTTCGACGAAGTCTCATTCGTCATCTTCAGGCTGGTGTTCTCGGCTTCGTGCTTCTAGGAGCAATGTGTGTGATCGCAGCTGTTTCTTCCTTTTAACTGCCAGTGGATATTGCAAAATCTCCATTCCCTCCCCACTCCAGGGGAAGGATACTGCAAAATCCCCATTCCCTCACCACTCCTGGGGGAAGGATACTGCAAAATCTCGATTCCCACCCCACTTTGGGGCCAGCCAGAGATGGTATTTCCCGGTTCTCCAAACTACTCAAAATTTCCGCTACCAGTTCTCCAGAACCTGTCAGAACCTGTTGAATTTTACCCCTGGAAGAGATCCATTTTTCCATTCCATTTTTCACTTTGCACGTAAGGCATATACTCATAATTACATGTGCCTATTTTCCATACATCCATTCAATTGCCGGTATTTACTGACATATTTTTGAACTTGCTTGAAGTGATGGAACTAAATTAAATTGCTCAAGAGTTTCAGATCAAGACACAACAAGCGTCTACTTGTTAAGCATCCCAACCCAGCAGCAATTAGAACTCAAGAGAATCCCTCAACTAGCTTGATCTTTTTTCAACATCGTCTTGGATTAAAACACCACCCGCTCTGAGAAGTTCAATTCTATGGATCTTGATTCCAAGGAGGAGGAAAAAAAGCAGACTCTAGCGGCAAGCCTGCTATGTTAATATTACGAAAATGTTGAGATTCCAGTTTGGCTTTGAGGCAAACATAATTAAGGATGACTCAAGATGACAAATGTTCTGGATTTCTCAAACCAGCTTTTCTCACCATAAGAGCTCGCAGTTGGGTGGACTTCCAACTCCCAGAATTCCCCAGACAGCTATGGGAATTCTGGGAGTTGAAGTCCACCCAACTTCAAGCTGCCAAGGTTGAGAAACACTGTCCTAAATGAATTCCAAGACCTTTGTGGACAACCACTCAAAGCCAAAATGCAGCTATTTCATCATCCATGGTGAATATAGTCAGGGAGTTACAACAACTAATAACCGTTAATTAGTAAATCAGATAAATAAATACCCCAATCATGATCCTACAAGGTAACTTAGTCTGACAGATGTCAACTGCCTTAAGATCAACTCCTAGTCTCACCTTCCAACCCAGAGATTCTCAACCTTGGCAGCTTTAAGAAGTCTGGAGTTCAATTGTGGGCTGGGGAATTCTGGGAATTGAAACAAATGAATCAAATTGAGGTTGCTGAGATTGAGAACATTGCTCTAAACTCTTCCTCCCCACCCATGTCTGGAGGAATTCCATTACCCATTCCATTATATTCCTTTAGCCTAACATGGTTCCCATCCATTGCCTTCCATAATCATTGGACTACAATTCCCATCCTGACTGATCCAGCCATGGCCTCCTACATCCTTTCCATCCACCAACTCTGCAACCAGCACACTCTGTTTTGGACAGGAATGTCCATCATGCCCAGCTATTACACTTGCTGTGGATAATGGGCACTGCAATCTAATGCCCAACCGGAAAAAGTTGGGAAAGAAACGCAATCCCTCTTCCATCTACCTTCTTTCTGGATTTATATAACCAGGCTCCCCACATTTAGCAAGAATATATGAACTCTCTCAAAGAAGAACACCTCCCATCCAGCTATTACACTTGCTGTGGATCATGGGCACTGTAATCCCATGCCCAACATGGAAGACTTGGAAAAGCAACTCTACCCCTCTTTCTGGATTTATGAAACCAGGCTCCCCACATTTAGCAAGAATATATGACTGCCCCCCCCAAAGAACAACACCCATCCCAATCCAGCTATTACACTTGCTGTGGATGATGGGCACTGTAACCCCATGCCCAGCATGGAACACTTGGAAAAGCAACTCTACACCTCTTTCTGGATTTATGTAGCCAGGCTCCACACATTTAGCAAGAATATATGACTGCCCCCCCCAAAGAACAACACCCATCCCAATCCAGCTATTATACTTGCTGTGGATGATGGGCACTGCAATCCAATGCCCAAGGGGAAAGAGTTGGGAAAGAAACACTATCCCTCTTTCATCTACCTTCTTTCTGGATTTATATAACCAGGCTCCCCACATTTAGCAAGAATATATGAACTCTCTCAAAGAAGAACACCTCCCATCCAGCTATTACACTTGCTGTGGATGATGGGCACTGTAACCCCATGCCCAGCATGGAACACTTGGAAAAGCAACTCTACACCTCTTTCTGGATTTATGTAGCCAGGCTCCACACATTTAGCAAGAATATATGACTGCCCCCCCCCCCAAAGAACAACACCCATCCCAATCCAGCTATTACACTTGCTGTGGATAATGGGCACTGCAATCCAATGCCCAACAGGAAAGAGTTGGGAAAGAAACTCTATCCCTCTTCCATCTACCTTCTTTCTGGATTTATGTAGCCAAGCTCCCCACATTTAGCAAGAATATATGAACTCTCTCAAAGAAAAACACCTCCCATCCAGCTATTACACTTGCTGTGGATGATGGGCACTGTAACCCCATGCCCAGCATGGAACACTTGGAAAAGCAACTCTACACCTCTTTCTGGATTTATGTAGCCAGGCTCCACACATTTAGCAAGAATATATGACTGCCCCCCACCCCAAAGAACAACACCCATCCCAATCCAGCTATTACACTTGCTGTGGATAATGGGCACTGCAATCCAATGCCCAACAGGAAAGAGTTGGGAAAGAAACTCTATCCCTCTTCCATCTACCTTCTTTCTGGATTTATGTAGCCAAGCTCCCCACATTTAGCAAGAATATATGAACTCTCTCAAAGAAAAACACCTCCCATCCAGCTATTACACTTGCTGTGGATGATGGGCACTGTAATCCCATGCCCAACATGGAAGACTTGGAAAAGCAACTCTACACCTCTTTCTGGATTTATGTAGCCAGGCTCTACACATTTAGTAAGAATATATGACTGCCCCCCCCAAAGAACAACACCCATCCCAATCCAGCTATTACACTTGCTGTGGATGATGGGCACTGCAATCCAATGCCCAAGGGGAAAGAGTTGGGAAAGAAACACTATCCCTCTTCCATCTACCTTCTTTCTGGATTTATATAACCAGGCTCCCCACATTTAGCAAGAATATATGAACTCTCTCAAAGAAGAACACCTCCCATCCAGCTATTACACTTGCTGTGGATGATGGGCACTGTAACCCCATGCCCAGCATGGAACACTTGGAAAAGCAACTCTACACCTCTTTCTGGATTTATGTAGCCAGGCTCCACACATTTAGCAAGAATATATGACTGCCCCCCCCCAAAGAACAACACCCATCCCAATCCAGCTATTACACTTGCTGTGGATAATGGGCACTGCAATCCAATGCCCAACAGGAAAGAGTTGGGAAAGAAACTCTATCCCTCTTCCATCTACCTTCTTTCTGGATTTATGTAGCCAAGCTCCCCACATTTAGCAAGAATATATGAACTCTCTCAAAGAAGAACACCTCCCATCCAGCTATTACACTTGCTGTGGATGATGGGCACTGTAACCCCATGCCCAGCATGGAACACTTGGAAAAGCAACTCTACACCTCTTTCTGGATTTATGTAGCCAGGCTCCACACATTTAGCAAGAATATATGACTGCCCCCCCCCAAAGAACAACACCCATCCCAATCCAGCTATTACACTTGCTGTGGATAATGGGCACTGCAATCCAATGCCCAACAGGAAAGAGTTGGGAAAGAAACTCTATCCCTCTTCCATCTACCTTCTTTCTGGATTTATGTAGCCAAGCTCCCCACATTTAGCAAGAATATATGAACTCTCTCAAAGAAAAACACCTCCCATCCAGCTATTACACTTGCTGTGGATGATGGGCACTGTAATCCCATGCCCAACATGGAAGACTTGGAAAAGCAACTTTGGCTCCTCCCATCTTCCCAGATTTATATAACCAGCTCCCCATATTTATAATTGTGACCCCCCCCAGACATATATCCCCCCCCAACTCCTCCCCCCCTTTTCTGGTTTCATGCAAACTACCTTGCAACCCCCATCAGCGTGATCACATACCCGGAAGTGAGATGACACCTTTTCCCCGCCCCTCTCTCTCCGCTGTGTCCAATCAAGACGCACCGTTTCAAACCAGACGCCGGGCGGAGCTATCGGACCAGCAGCCAATCAGAGACGGCGCGTGGTCGAACGCCCCGAAGCAATCGATGCGATAGGTGGTCCGGTTGCCTTTAAATTCCCTCCGGAAAATTTGACCGTAGGAATAGCGTTCCGCCTGGTTTAGAGTTCCGACCCAGTAATCTCTCTAGCCTTAGAGCAAATCGTTTTTTATCTTATTTTTTTAAGAGTCCAAGGAAAGGAAAAAAAAAAAGATAAAATGCGGTTTGCTGGTTTTTTAGGTCAGCAAGGGAGATAAGCAGTGAAAAAGCAGGAATGGAGCTTTCATGAATCTTGAATAGGGAGGGGCCAGTTGAAGATTTAAGAGGGATTTTTTTTTCTCATTTACCCATAATAATGCTCTTAGAGAGTTTTCGCCTAAATATTTGAGTCCTTATTTTCAAGGAAAAAGCATCTTCTTGCATAATATTTTGTTGATGAGGGTTTCTTAAAATGAATTTTTGGCCCTGAACATGTTTCCTAGATCAGCTGGATATATATTTGGAAGCAGAAAACTACTCTAAAGAAAACAATGGAACCGTTTCTATGTATCGCAGGAAAACTGCTTGGATTTGTCCAAGTATATAGTACCAGGAATTGACTCAATTCTTCAGGTCTGTAATATTAATAGTTTATTATCCTATTGTGATTTTCAGGGAATGTTTTTAATATATACAATTTCGAATTACATTTGCTTTGTGTACTTTTTCCTATGTGTGTGCATGCATGTGGCAATGCTAAATAGTGACGTTGATGGATTTTTTTTTCTATTCTCAATGTTCTAAGTTATTTAACTAATGTTAATGCAGTAATGTGTAAACATGTTACGCAAACATCAACATACAAAAGAACACAGTTGCTAAGATTTATAAAAATAAATATATATTTTATCCATTCAACCTGAGAGAAATCCCACTAAGAATTCACATAGTATTTGTAAAAGTAAGGCAAGTGAACAATCTTTTTAAAATCATATTCTGAAACCAGGTATGTATTGTGATATTGATTAAAATGGATTCTTTAATAAAGACTGGGTTGTATAATTGACTGGAAAAGCCCTGGCCAGGAGTTGAATTCTAGGAATTGATATCCATTCATCTTAAAATTGCCAAGTTTGAAAAAATCCCGGACTATTTTCTCTTCCATTCTCACTTTCCTACCAACATCTGTGGTGCTTTGCTTCACAAAAGCTTCTGTGTAGCTTCTGTTCCTATACTCCATTGCCATCTGCCTGTCAGTGAAAATCTGCAATGCCCCCTAAGGGCTGTTTCCCCCCAGCAGGATGCTCCTTATTGCTGCTCTTTTAGCACTAGCCCAGGAGGGAAGCATTAATTCCAGTGGTGTTCACCGTTTGAAATGAGAAGACTGCTAGACAAAACACAGTAACTCAGAATATAATGGCAATGCCCTCCGCGCCTCTTTTTAAAGATCAAGTTCAAGGAATAGGAAGCTGTTCAGCCTCAATTGTCCAATATTTGAGTTAAATCTAAAACCATTCACGCAATTTGGCTGTTTCGAAAGATTACAAAACTAGAAAGAAGGAAAAAAATGCATGAGGAAATGTGTAGGTGGTAAGCTTTTAAAATTTATCCAGTATTTCTTACGGTTAGGTTGGATTTATATTGTACAAAATATGATTAAGGCGCACCAAATTTTTTGGACTGTGATAAAAGCAGACAGTGAAGTAAGTTATATGTTACTTAATTCAAAAGTTTAGGTAGCTGTTTATCTTCTAATTCAGAAAAGAGAGGTCAAAGCTGAAGTAAAATTCTTAGATAATTGGCAAAAAAAAAAAATGTATTTACAAATTTAAACCATGCTAAAAATTTGAACAAATGAATGAGGAGATCATGAAGTTACCAGCTCAACTTACACAATACTTTAATGTTTACACCTTGTTTTAGGTATCATTTATCTCAACTCTGAATGAAAATAATATTCAAGCTTGTTAAAATCTCAACCTCTCTCTGACCTAAACATATTATTTAAGCTTACATTAGAAAGAGGGGAGAAAAATCTAGCCAAATCGTGTAAAACAGACGTCACAAAATGATTATCTGCATTGATGGCCCTATGCTCCTTCCAATATTGCTAGATTAATATTTCTCATTATTCATCCCTCATTGAGCTCGGTTGACAGAAGCCGAGCAGGTCTGCGTTTAGTCGCAAACCTCTTCCCTGCTAAATGAAGCAGGAGCAGAAGATAACTTTGTCCTGGAAGGATTGTGGGTTGCATTAAGCATTATTTCGCAAAACTGATGACTGGATTTCAACTTAAGCACAGAGGTAAATTCAAGTATATGATAAAGCCACGGACCATTAGGCAAAGTTTTAACGTGGAGCAAGAGGCAATCAATACATTAATCTCTGCAGGTATAAGACAATGTGTTTACTCTTTCAGTGTTTTTCTCAACCTTGGCAACTTTATGATTTTTGGGCTTCCAACTCCCAAAGTTTCCCCAGCCAGTCAAGTTGTTATGACTGCCATCTTTTTTTAAAACACCCCTTGGTCAAAGCAGTGCATATAGCATGCCTCCTTCTGTTTATATATTTGAATATATTAGCCACTCCACTCCCATTGTCAGTTGCAAAGTCATGTCTGCCTCATTGTGACCCCATGGACAACGTTCCTCCAGGTCTTCCTGTCCTCTATCATCCTCTGGAGTCCATTTAAGCTCACGCCAACTGCTTCAGTGACTCCATCCAGCCACCTCGTTCTCTGCCGTCCCCTTCTTCTTTTGCCCAGCATTAGGCTCTTCTCCAGTGAGTCCTTCTCATTAGGTGGCCAAAGTATTTGAATTGCATTTTCAGGATCTGGCCTTCTAAAGAGCAGTCAGGGTTGGTCTACTCTAGGACTGTCCGGTTCGATCGCCTTGCAGTCCAAGGGACTCGCAGGCCCCACTCCAATAGATCCCAATATTTTTTCAAGACAGGTTTCTCCAAAGTCATGCAATGAGGACTTCCCTGGTTGACAAGTGGACTAGGATCTAAAACCATCCCATCTCCAGAACCTTGGACAGCACAGGTTCCTCCTTATCAAATCTCTCTTTTCTTATCATTCCATGCAATGGAAGAAGTTACTAATCAAATCCGTAGAAGTTTTCTCCTGTCCCCATTAAACACATCCCTGAATCCCCCAAGGGCTGGTTTGCAAAGCCCAACAAACCTAGGAACAGTTCATGCTGTCAAAGCCCTTTGTGTATGTGTTTTTTTCCCTAAGGGCCAGGGGAAAAAAAACCACCTCCCGTTTCATTTGTCCGTTTTGTGTTTATTGCAATTGCTTCTTTGCAGAGCCTATTAACCAAGGCTCAGTCCTTACATTGGCCAGTAGATGTTGCTGTTGATCCGTGCACTGGTGCAAGCCGCTTCTTCCTCCCAATGCGCCTAAAAATAAATAAATAAATAAAATCGAACCACCGCGAAACGAAACACACATTGCTGTCCAGGTGTCCTTTCCTTCTCTGCTTCTCTCCCTCTCTCTCTCTGACAATCAGTTTGGGAAGGGGAGGGGAGGAAAAAAAATACTTATTGATGCTGGAGAGGAAAACAAAGAGGACGTCATTGGCTCCCCGGCTGAATTAAGCAGCTCACCCCAAATTTGTTCACACCCATCATCAGCTTGCTTTTTAAGGCTCTGGTTTCCAAAATGAATGTATATCGCTGGCTGGATTACTGCAGTGAAAAAGAATGGAATTTTCTCCGTGTTTCCCATGCCTGCAAACACAGACACACAGACACAGACACACACATATGGAAAACCTGCAAGGATTTTTTTAAAAAAGCAACCCACCACCATACTTTCTGTTGATGGTGTCAGGTCTCAGAAAGCTGTGGATTGTAAACCTTCTTGGTTTAGCGCCCAAGGCTGTTGGGAGAATTTAAACAGCCGCCGGTTTTAAATTCACAAAGCCCACCCAGCCCCCTTTCTCAAGGTCAGGGCGTCTTCCTGCTTTGCAATCGTCTTCCTCTTTGCTCAACATTGATTTTTCTACCCCGTGTTGAAAGAGTCCTGCCATCTGCTATTCCGTGATCCGGAGACTGCTAAAAGGAATGTATTATTTTCTGTCCAGTCTGAAGGAAGGAAAGGAAAGGAGAAAAATCACACACCTCCAAAATGAGGACAATACCTCATCAAGGTATTACCTGCTTTTTTGGGCCTACCTGCTGGTAATAAAGTCAAATTTCACAATGGCTTGTTTTTGCTGATGTACGAATTCAATCCTATATAGTTTATTTTATATATTAAATTTATATTCCCCCCCCCTCAATCTCATTGTTGGCGAGATTCTGGTGGCTTAAAAAAAATTATAGTTGCTGCTAAGTAATACGTTACAATTCTGGACATTTGGGGCTTATTCAATAAACCAGGATTAGGCAACGGCTTAATTTAGTGCCCCAAGCCAAGTGGAGATAAACAGGAAACTGTAGACTTGTAAACAAGGCTTGATGCTTGTGGTGGGAAAAAGTTCCCCCAAAAAGATGCTTTTACTTATTAATTGTTGATCTCACCGATTACGGGAAAATGGCTAAACAAAGAAAAATTTGCACTTTTGAACAAAATATAGTTAAGTCCTCGACTTACGACCACAATTGAGCCCAAAATGTCCATTGCTAAGGGAGGTGGTTGTTACATCGAGATTTGCCGCATTTCATGACTTTTTCTGCCACAGTTGTTAAGGGAATCATGCGGTCGTTAAGCAAATTTCCCCATTGACTTTGCTTGTCAACAGTGCAACCATCCTAAGTACATGCCAGTTGCCAAGCATCTGTATTTGGGGATTTGTTTTGTAAGTGGGAAAACTGGTCCCTAAGCCACTTTTTTCGCTGCCATTGTTTGCCGATCGTTTGAAGTTACAAACGATCACTAAACAGACGGTTGCAAGTCGAGGACTTCCTGTACATAACAGGGGAGCAAATTGGCCCCACATTCTGTCCCTGGGAAGCCAGAGAGTTAGATACAAGTAGTCCTCGAATGACGACCACGATTCAGCTCAAAATTTCTGTGGTTAAGCGAGACATTTGTTCAGTGAGCTTTGCCCCATTTTGCGGCCTTCCTTGCCACAGTTGCTAAGTGAATCACTGCGGTTGATAAGGTTAGTCACCTTATGGTGGTTAAGTGAATCTAGCTTTCCCCGTTGACTTTGCTTGTCAGAAGGTCACAAAAGCGGACTGGATGATCTAGGGATACCGCAACGGTCGTAAGTATGAAACCAGTGGCCAAGCATTTGAATTTTGATCATGTGGACGTTGCCAAGGTCGTAACTGTGAAAAAAATGGTCGTATCACTTTTTTTCAGTGCCGTCATAACTTTGAACTGTTACGAAACGAACTCTTGTAAGCCGGGGATCACGTGCGTTACAAGAATGTAACTGGAGCCCGACAGTGTGTGAATTCCAGCACTTCCCCAAGGCCACACACAATCTTATGTTCACTCGCAGGCTGCTGGCATCTAAATACACATTACCAGCCCCTTAATGGCCTTGCTTGGGGAGACCCAGAAAATCCTGGAAGCTAATGATCTAAATGCTGGGAATTAAGGCTTGTCATATTACCGGGGGTGGGTTGTGTTAGCCTCCCCATGGAGGTGGGACGGGGAATAGAGTCTGCCCAGGTGTGTAACGTGATAGCTGGGCACAAGAGGGGGGGGGGGGAACGCTTTTCAGCTGCTTGTTTAACCACATTCTTCCCCTGAATGACTTTAAGAGCTGTCGTCTTGTGGCTGCTTGCCCCACCGAGGATTATTACAAGTTGTTCTCGCCTTATGACCACAACTGAGCCCAACATTTATGTTGCTAAGTGAGAAACTGGTTCAGTGAGTCTTGCCCCATTTTATGACTTTTCTCACCATTTTACGACTTTTCTCGCCATTTCTCGCCACGTGGATGACTCCAAGTGATTCCTGGTGAGTCTATATTTGATCTTCCAATCTCTGGACCCACGCCTTTGAAATTAAAAGCCTAGGGGAATTGAGGCCAAAGACATCTTGAAATCCCAATTTGGGGTGGGGAGGGGGGGGAAACCTGCATTAATGTACCGGAGCCCCATAAGAATAGAACTGAGCTGGAAGGGACCTTGGAGGTCTTCTAGTCCAGCCCTCTGCTCAAGCAGGAGAATGTATACCATTTCAGATAAGTGACTGCCTAGATTCTTCTTAAAAAACCTTCAGTGATGAAGCACCCATAACTTCTGGTGGCAAGCTGTTCCATTGGTCAATTGTCCTCACTACTATTGTAGGAAGTTTCTTCTTAATTCCAGCTCGCGTCTCTCTGGTTCATTTCAAGCCATCCTTTCTTGTCCTGCCTTCAGGTGGCTTTGGAGAATAATTTGATCCCCTGATCTTTGTGGCAGCCCCTCAAATACCAGACTACAGCTATCCTTGTCCCCCGCTAGTCCTTCTTTTCTTTAGACTGGCCAAACCCAAATCCTGCAGCCATTCTTCATACGTTTTAGCCTCCAGGCCTTTGATCATCTTCGTTGCTCTTCTCCGAACTCTTGAAAAAAGAAGCAGGAATCCTCTGGGAGGTTCAAAGGCTTGTGCTTTAATTCCAAAGTAGGAAACCAAGACAGGGAAAGGATGTTGTTGTTTGTTGTTGCCCTTGGGAAGGAAAAAAGCAAGCAAAGCTGCATTCTCACATTACATACATCCGAGCCACTGAGTTGAACTGAATGTTTAGTCTATTTACTCGACACGGATCCTCTTTTTTGCCTGATTGCATTCTCAAAACCGGCTCAGCAGCACAAGGCTGTGCGATTCCATCTGACCCGAAGGTCGTGTGAAGGCAGCCCGGGAGTTGCACGTGTTGCACGGGTGGTGCAAACTGGGGATCGGTTTTTGCAGGGGAAGGATTCGGGCTGGGCAAAAGGCTGTGGGAGCGGAGTCAATGGGAGCAGCCTCCAGGCAGCTCCGCCCCTCCTTGCAGGGAAATCGCTGGGGGAACGGAGAGCCTGCAAAGCCTCCAGCGGATGTGACAGCAGCCCTGCCCGCCGGCTGACTGGCTGGCTGGCTCTCGCCCCCCTCCCGTCTGGTCTGGGCTCCTCGGGTGTGGGCGGCGCTTAACCCCCGTGACCCTCCTCTCAGCCAATCCTCCGCCGCGGATGAAAAGAGCGGCGGGCGGGCTCACCAATCGCCGCCTCTTCTCTCTCTCTCTCTCTCTTCCACTTTCCCCGTCGCCAGAACTTCCTTTGTCAATCAAAGGCGGCGGAGGGGGTGGGCCTCTCCTCGCCATTCCCCCGCTGTAAGGGAAGGCGGCGCCCGCCAATGAGAAGCGGCCGAAGGACGGGACGTACGTCTCGCGCCGCCAATCCGAGGCCCTCCTGGGCTTAAATCAAGGCAAGGCCGACCTCCTCCTCCTTCTTTTTTTTTTTTCCTCCTCCCCTTCCTCCCCCCCCAACCCTCTCTAGCTTTTTTTTTTCCCTTTCCACTCCTTCCTCCCACCCTCCCTTCCTCCTCCTTACCTTACTTCTCTCTCTCTCTCTCTCTCTTTCCTCCCCCCCCGATCCTTTCCCAATTGGTTTGTCCCGCTCGGGCCCGGCGGCGGCGCTTGAGAGGAGTCTGCCGCGCTCGCTCTCTCTCTTACCCAGGACGGGCTCATTTCAGGGCGGCGCGGGGGGGGAGGTGGGGAAGAGGGAGAGCACGCGCGGCGACAAGGAGGCGCGATTTAAAGAGACAGGCGAGCCCGGGTGGGGGGAGGGAAGGAAGCGGCGGCGAAGAAGAAGAAGAAGAAGAAGAGGCGGCGGCGGCGGCGGCGGCCACAGCCCCGGCACACACCCCTCTCCTCGCCCGGCGCGGCTGCCAGGGCTTTCCCCTTCTCCCTCACCACAGCCGCCGCCTCCCCTGAGGCCTCCATGAGGTAGCAGCAGCGCGCGCGACCCGGCAGCGGCGGCGATTCTCCTCAGGAGATTCTCTCCTCCTTTTTCTCTGAGGAGAATCTCTGAGGAGAACCTCTGAGGAGAATCGCCCGCCGATTCCTCCCCTCAAGCTTTGTGCGGCGCTGCCGCTGCCGTCGTCGTCGTCGCTTTGTTCGGAGCGGCGGCGGCGGCAGCGGCAGGAGGAGCAGCGGCGGCAGCAGCAGCAGCAGCCGGGGGCGGGGTTGAGGCGAAGCGGCGGCGGCGAGGGAGGAAGCGAGCGGCCGCTCCCCGGCACTGCAGTCGGCCGCGCCGCCCTGAGGGAGCGCGCCCGTGAGGAGGAGGAGGAGGAAGGAAAGAAAGGGGGGGAGGGGGATCGGCCCGCAGTGGCCCCCCCCTCCCGGGGGAGGAGGAGGAGGAGGAGGAAGAAGAGAGACCCCCCCTCGCTCAGCCGCCTCTTCTCCCCCCTCCCCCACCCGCGAGACCCTCCCCCTCCCCCGCCGCCGTAGCCGTAGCCGTAGCCGCATCGGCGGGGCGGGCGGGGGATTGATGTGGGGGCTTCGGAGATGAGTCCGCCGGCCGCCGGGTGCTGCCATGTGACCGGCTTCAAGGTGGAGAACTGGAAGCAGAACCTGCGGGTGATCTACCAGTGCTTCGTCTGGAGCGGCTCGGCCGAGAGCAGGAAGCGCAAGGTGAGAGACCCACCGACACTTTACCCCACCCTCCTCGCAACAGTGTTTCTAGTCCTCATGGTTTTGGGGCGGGGAGGATGGAGGAGGAGGAGGTGGTCCCGCGGGGAGATCGCGCCTCTTCTCCGCCTCCCTCCCTCCCACCCACCTACCTACCTACCTACCTACCTAGCCAGGTGCGTTTCTAGTCCTCAGGGTGGCATCTGCCTCCTGGCCTCTTCTTCTTCCCCCCTCCCCCCTCTAAAAGGGCCTGCCCCTCTCTTCTTCCTCCCCCCCCCCAGGAACAACCACCCAAGTGCGTTTCTAGTCCTCAAGGTGGCATCTTCCTCCTGGCCTCTTCTTCTTCCCCCCTCCCCACTAAAAGGGCCTGCCCCTCTCTTCTTCCCTCCCCCCCCCCGGAACAACCACCCAAGTGCGTTTCTAGTCCTCATGGTTTTCAGGATGGGAGGAAAGGCGACCTCTCCTCTTTTCCCCCCCCTCCCTCCCGCCCCCACGCGCGTTTCTAGTCCTCAAGGTGCATCTTCCCTCTCCCCCCCCCGCCCGCAGGAACAGCAACCCAAGCTTGTAGTCTTCATGGTTTTGGGGCAGGGAGGCAAAGAAAAGGGGGGTGCTTCCTCGTCTCCTCCTCAAGGGAGGCTTCTCCCCCCCCCCCACGTAGCCCAGGCGTGTTTCTAGTCCTCAGGGTGCATCTTCCTCTAAGGCCCCCCCCCCTCTCCTAAGGGGACTGGTCCCACGGGGCGACCTTTCCTCCTTTTTCCCACAGCAGCAGCAGCGGCATGTTTCTAGTCCTCGTGGTTTTGGGGCAGGGAGGAGAAAAGGAGGCATTCTCCCCAAAGGAGCAGGTCCCGGGGGATGATGTCCCCTTCCCCGCAGCATCAGCAGACGCGTTTCTAGTCCTCCTGGTTTAGGGGAGGAGGAGGAAGAAGAGGGGATCGGCTTCCTCTTCTTCCTCCTCGCCCCCTCCCTAAAGGGACCGTTCCCCTGCAGCAGCAGCAGCATCCCAGGCGTGTTTCTAGTCCTCATGGTTTGGGACAAGAAGGAGAAAAGCGGGGCAGCAGCCTCCTCTTCCACCTCCTCCTCCTGCTGCGGGCGGACTTTCCCGGAATCGGGCGGCTGCACAGCCGTCCTGGAGGAGGAGGAGGAGGAGGAGGGAAAATGGGAGGGCAGAGCCGGAGCTCCGGGGCCAAAGAGCGCGCCCGGCCTGCCCAGGTTGTTCTGGAGGGGGGAGGGGGTCTGCTCGGCCAAGGAGAGCTGGGCTTTCCTCTTCCCCCCTCCCCCCTTGCAAGGGGAAGGGGCTTTCGGCAACCCCCTCCCTCTCTCCCAATGTCCCGTGGGTGGGTAGGTGGGCGAGGAGCGCGCGGGCGGAGGAAGGGGCGCGGTCGGAGAGTGGGGGGGGGGTCTCGCCGCTCCTTGGTCCCTTCTATGGGGAGCGGCCGCGGCTGGAGCTGCCTGTTTCCCCGGAGGAAGCCGGTCGGAGTTGCCCACCACACAATAGGTGGAAACGGCTCTCCTGCTGTTAGGCGAGCAGGGATGTTTCTGAAAGGGCCAGGCGTCCACGGTCAGCGTGGGTGGGTGGGTGGGTGGCGGGAAACATGATCCGTGGGTGTTGGAGGAAGTCAGAAGGGAAATGCAGAAGGGAGATCTGTTTCAGCAAGCACAGATTGCCCTCAAAAGATGCACCAGGAAGGAAGGACCATGTAACAACACAGGCTCTCCTAACGCAGGGATTCCTCCCCCTCCCCTCCTCTTTCATTCAATGGGTGGGTTGCAGAGTCGGCCTTCTCTATAACACAATAACACAGGAAATACAACTAAAGTGTCCATATGGGAAAGGAGCATACAAAAGGCAGCTCCTGTTCTGGTTTTTGATTTAAAGGCCTTATTTTTTTTAAGGAGCCAAGCCAAGGTCAGAGTTGAAGGGGCAGGGCTGCAGCAATGAAAGGCTCCCGTGTGCCAAGTTAAAGAAATGTAGGGCAGGGTAGAATGTTAGAGGGGATTGTTGGTTGCACGTGGATGTCATTGGTAAGTAACATCAGGAAAATGGTTTGTAGGTGGTTGTGGATGCCCATGGGGCAAATATTTGTGGGGCAGGCATATCTCCAGATGTTGCCAAAATCATAGCATTGAGGCCTTGGTAGTTGCTCCCTGCTTAGGTTACCTTAGTTTCCATTAGTAATTAGCAGATAAATCTGCATATGGAGAAAAATAGGAGAGAATGGTGGTAGAGCAGGGTTTCCATTTTTAAAAACTTTGAATTGCCTCCATTCCTCTTTAGAAAATACCCACCTTTTCTTGCAGATAGCAAATGCGTATTGTAAGCCTTTGTCCAGTTTTCTTTATGTGGTGCTTTTTAACTAGAGGTTTCAGTACATGCAAATCCTTTCTTCCAATCTGAAATGTCAAAGCCTTTCAGTAAAGTGTCTTTATGTGCAAACTGTTAAAACAGCTAGTTTCCCCCTCATAGCATTTTAAATAATTGGGTAGTTTGACATTCACTATTCTGGCGCTGGGGATGAAAAAGTAAAACATACAAGCATTTTCTTCTGTGATGGCTTGCAATCTAATATTGCTTTGTAGAAGGATGTTGTTGGATGTCTTGATATGAATTTTCTGGCCATGCTTTGTCAGAAAGATCTCCATTGCTTTTATCTGAATTGGTACATTGGTAAAGAGAGAAAAGAAAGCTGAAGATAGCACTCTACTCAGGCACTGAGAATTCCAGAGAGAGGAGATAATGTAGAAATTCGATAGAAAAGCCGTTGTATGGAGTATTGATTTTATAAAATGCAGTAGCGAAAACTCTAAAACCAGTGCTGGCAAAGAAAAGCAAATTACTATGGCTTATTCAATGAATAAATGAAAAATGGTGTCATTTGATGTTCAGGATTAACCTCCCATTTTTATTTCTGGGTCTTGTGTCTTAAACATCCAACTAAACTGTAGGGGGCAGAAGGGGTCAATTTTTATTTCTGACTTGGTTGTCTACACTGCTTATTGCCTTACCTTTTTTGAAAGGCTGCTAACTGTATTGTGTTGCTTTTTTATTTCTATTGTTCTTCCCTCTTCCCCATGCAGTATGCCTGTCTTAGTTGTTAATCCATTGCTTCTTTATATTACGGAAAATGAAGGTTGCCTTTCACTTCAGGTTTTTTTGTTCACGCCAATGTTAGTGCAAGTCACTACATGACAACTGCAGTGTGCTTAGAATGGATAATAGCAATCTTTTTTTGACGAGTCAGAGAATCTATTTTGAGAATACATATATACCTCAGACTAGAATATTCAGAATATTTGCTTCTTATTTTGTCCTGTCTTGGTAATATTTAGTAAGCATTTACAAATTTAAATTGGCAGCCGATGCACTATGATAAAGATTTCATGATTTCACAGATTTTAAGAAATGTAAGGGGTTGACATCTGGAACAAATGCATTGCATGGTTATGTCTATGGTTTGTCTCTAAAAAGGCTTCTGATTGGTACTTCAGAAAATCAGTGCTTGATCCAAGGAGAAGATAATAAAGCTTGGCCTGTTTTTCAAAAGAATTTTTTTCTCAGATGTTTCAATTAGAAAGCTAGTGTACTGCATATTCTTAGTGTAACATTTTAGTTTATTGACAATAATATTCCATCTAAGGATAATAATTATTTTGATAGGTTTGGAAGTCTGCTTCTGGTATGAATTGGGAATAGTTGTATATTCATGTAGGTTACTTCTACCACAACTGAGGCCATTGTTAAAAATACAATCCAAATAAGCAACTATTTAAAATGCATAAATTTAAGTGGTTGCCCTCTATGAGACAGAATTGATTGTGTACTATTATTATAAGTTTGTCACATTGTTGTTGTCTTTAAAAAATTATATACACTGACCTTTTTGAGTAGTGGAAATAGCTGGTAATCTCAGGCAAATTCTAAACAAGCAATCAATTGTAACAGCCTTTTGTATTCCAGCACTCTCTTCATGTAAAATATTCATTTTATTTTAGCTCTAGCTTCATTGCCATGTAGGGATGTCCAGATTAGTATCTAGAGCTAACACCCTAAGTTTGGAACCCAAAGAGAGATAAAATTTATATGATTTCTTTGTACTTCAGCATAGGTTGGATTCTATGTGTCCTCATAAACTCCTTTTGCCTGACTAATATATATATATATATATATATATATATATATATATATATATATATATATATATATGTCTTTGGTTATTCGGGTCTTCTCCCACGTAAAATTGGAAGTGTCTTGGCAACGTTTCGACGAAGTCTCATTCGTCATCTTCAGGCTGGTGTTCTCGGCTTCGTGCTTCCAGGAGCAAATTATATATATATCATATTTCCTGGATTTCCTGGATTTTTGGCATAATTTTTGGGATAGGTAGAAAAAAATTCAAAGTGCTGCTATATTGTTCTTTTCTTTTTTATATAATAATTATTCCAGAATTCAGTTAATAGCATATCTGTACTTTACCAGTGGTAGGTTGCTCCTCACATGGTGAATCAAGCAGAATTTGTTAACCTGAGTACCGTAGTGTTCATCATCAGGTATGAAAATACCATAGGATGACTGGATGAATTATGAACATGTTTAAAAGTTTAAGGAGACTTTAAACCGTAGCAGAATTGTGAACTGAGGATTGTGTTATGTCTGTCCTTTACTGACAGCCTAGGATTTTAAATGACAATGTTTATTCTTTTATTTATATAATTTTGCCTCAGAATTGTTTAAAGAAGGTAGCAGCCATAGTGCAGGCAAATGAGTGGCTTCATTCATATGTATTCTAGACATTAGAATTAGAAGGGTTTTTTTTTTTTACATTACAGAAACTATTAGAGCAATAGCTCATCTTTAACTTTGTTATGTTTACTTGTTCTTGCCCAAGATAATTCCTTTTTTTTTGCATCAGTGCAGCTCTGTTCTTTCTATATGCACATCTTTGTTTTTTTTCTCATATACATTTCTAGCCCTCTGCTTAGTTTTGCAGCTATTTCTTTTCACTTGCTAATAAACGATTTTCACTGTTATGTATAATCAGATTAATTTGGTTAAAGGAGATAAGGGAACATTTTCATTCTTGTCATTTTTAATTCCTACTCCTTGAAATGAAAGGACTGAGCCCAATTTGTCTTCTTGGTTTTCTTTGTGTGGCAGTTGAGAAAACGCATGTATTCCTTTTGTAACTCAACTGTGTGCTTTGTTGTAGGTAATAGGTTTGGGGCATAACTCTGAATCTGCCCGCATTGTTCAATTATAAAACATTTTAACAACTGGAGGCAAAGATGGGAGTTACTCCACTTGTAAGAGAAAGTAAATAAGAAAAAGTTGTGTCTGTAGTAAAATGATAGCAGCCATTAGGTTATGAATTTACTGGAACGGAAGTGTGGCCTAAGAAGTTGTTAAGTATTAATACTTGTGTGATTAGAAAAGTAATACAAATGGAATTAATTAGTAACTGTACAAGCTACACTAAAAATTAACCTATTTGTCTATAGCAGTGACGGCTAACCTTTTCAGCACCACTTCAGAACCCAGAAGAGAGCAGCTGGCCAATGTGCATGCGTGTTGTGCACATGTGCGCTGGACAGCTGATCTTTGCACGAAGATCAGCTGGCTGGTGCTCACGCGTGTGATGGAACCCGGAAGAGAGGAGCTGGCCAGTGCGCAGACGCACGACAGAACCCGGAAGAGCAGCTAGCAATGGTGCGCGTGCCCACAGAGAGGGCTCTGTGTGCCACCTCTGGCACACATGCCATAGATTTGCCATCACGGGCCTATAGCTTTCAGAATTTGTCTTTCTTTTTTTCTTGAATTGAGAGAGTAAGGTCTTTCAGTGACTATTTTTCTGTGAGATAGTTATTTTGGGGGAGTTTGTCTTTATTGTGATATTTGTATTGTGTTTTTACCTGGCTGTACACCGCCCCGAGTCCTTCGGGAGGGGGGCAGTATAGAAATAAAATTATTCTTATCCTTATCCTTTATGTTCTCTGGGTTCTGAATGTTTCTATTAGATAGAGTTGATAGATACAGTCCATCAGATATAGTAGGTGTAGGATGAGGATAAAGGCAACCTCCTATTTGACAGACTATTATTTGGTGAGATACCTGACCATTGTGAAAGAAGGAAAAAAATTTCCCCACCTAGCATGTGAAGGATATGATCTGCATTAAATGGTGTACTGTCACTGTTTAGGACATTAGATACACCCATAGCATAATTGTTATTTATATTGGGTTGTTGTTTTTTTGAGATGTAAGACATGAGTATTGATGTCTTCCACAGTGTCTTCTTTTAAAGTAGGAGAGAGCATTCATACATCTAACTTATTTGAAACATTTTGTTGAGCAGATTGCTTTAATGTACAAGATTCCTATTTGAGTCTTGATCATCTGTTCCATGTCTTGTTTACTTGTAATGTACTTTTAAATATCTGTATATAAATGATGGTTTTCTTCACTTGCCTACATGTTCAACTCTGCAATTAAGAGTACGTCTTTGTGGGACTTTTGCATACCAGGGAGACTGACATCTTTGTATCTTGTTTATTAATATTTTTTCCTCTGGATCATTATTCCTGTTAAAAGGAATTGATTGTTTATTTGTAGTAATGTTATGGAAGTTGCTATGGACCAGATGCCATAATCCCCAGTTTTCATTTTTCCTTAAAAGTTTCTGGTCTATACAAAATTCAAGATGGAAGACAAGTATGTTACCACTATTCCCACAATGTAATTGAGCGAAAACCAGTCCTTTTCTGCTTTTTTGCTTTTTCATCCAACGAATTGGCATTGGTTGACTAAACAATTACTTAAATAACTTCCTGATTAGCTCTTAAATTGATTTTAATTGTTTCCAATCAGAGAAAGCATTATACAATATCACATAACAGCAACTAAGAAGTAAAGTTGGATATTCTTTAATTTAAAACATGTATTTACCAACTCTGTAAACATTTAAAATTATTCTGTCGGAGTAGATAAAGTTCATTCTTACCTGAAAACTGACAATAGACTTGGTTATCTTGAATTGGGAAATTTATGCATTTTAACTGTTCTGTAACTTCTAGAATAAGTGTGTCCTAGTTAATCTCAAACTTCCCAAAACTGAACCCTGCTCATAAATATAATGTGACTCAACCCATGGACAGTACTCAACCTCCCCAAAATATTAAAAATAATGCTTAGCCACCCAACAGGAGGTCCATTCCTGCTTTAAAACTTTTTCCTGAACCCAGCAAACCACTTGGATCCCAAAAACACAAACAAGGTAACAAATTCAAGGTATGGGGGCTAGTTAATGCTGGCAGAATGGTCCTATTTGATGTTCTACTTCCTCTGACACAACATTTTTCTGTAGTCATCTTAAGAAGAAAGAAGTAATTTTCAAAGAGGTACTTTTGTATCCTATTCTCACACTTTAGTGCTATCTTTCTCCTGTAGGCTTGATGCATTGGGACCTGGGCTGGCAGGGGTGAAATTTATGTGCTCCAGAACTACTGTTACATGTTACTGACTTCATTCTGAAAATATAGAAATTGGCCATCCTTAGATGCATAACAGTCTGAGTGGATGTGCCTAAAATAGTACTACCTCAGGTTTTTTTCCCCTTTGTGTTGCTAATGAACGCAAAGTATTGCAGCTGGTTTCCTAAATGCCCATTTACATTAGAAATTTTTAAAGTTTTGTCAGAGGACATACAGTAGTTATCAAAGTCACAGCTCTAGAGAGTTTGAGGAGGCTAAATATAAATCCTTAAGAATAAGCTTTAGAATTACTACTTCACGTTTCATTACAGTTTGTTACATCATTTGTAGTTATATGAACATATTGTAGAGCTGACAGACTTGTAGCAATTGTTTACACCCTATGTACAGAGAAGCTCTATGTAGTATAGCTAAGTCCAGTTGTGTTTGTGTGTGTGTGTCCATTGTAGTAAAAGTTCAAACTGGTAACCAATGGCTCTTTTTAATTCCTTCTTTCACACGAATTATAATATTTAGTAATGTTAAAAAGAAGACAGAATTTGAACTAATGCTGCTATAATGCTAAGTACAGTATAATATATTTAATCTTCATTATGTCAATTGCAATGGTTGGATCTTATTTTCTGTAGCATATATCTCTTATCCAGAGATAACAACCTGATAGATCAACATCACTCATCCATACCATATATCATGACTGTGCTGCTATATTATTGAAAAGCAGTTCCTTAATGCATGAACCTAATCGTTTGTAGGGTTACATGTTGCCCAAGTCTGTAATAAAACAATGAGTGGAAGCTTACCTCACGGAGTTTTAAGAACTGAGATTTTGGATTTATTGCTGTTTCCTTTTTGTGTTTTTAAAGTTAGTTTTATAGGTTGTCAGAATGGGATAATTCAAGTAATTGAGGGCAGCATGATGCAGTAGAAAGCATCCAATAAGCCTTAATCCAATGTAAATGCATGCTTCCTTTTTTTTTTTTTTAAAAAAAAATAAATTTCTAATATGAAGTAACCTTTTTTCTTTTTTCTTTTGCTCTTTTGGGCTACCCAAGTAAATCATTTCATATCAGATCTGCATTCCAGTTATCATTTTCACTAGTAGCACTGCACTGACTTTGATGTGGGCTAATTAAATTTACATTTCCTGCAGAGAGTTTGCAGTGTTTAAATGAATCAGAGTTGAAGAGTTTGCTTGCTTGCTTGAAAAACATGCAGTAAATTTCTAAAGGTTTGATCTACATTTCATTTAAGTGATAGGATGCAACCTGAAGTAATAGGCAGGCTCCTAAAAGCATAGCTTTCTGTTCCACCCCTCCCCAAATCCTAGGAAAAGTACTATTTTCCTGCAGTGTGATCTTATCTTGTAAATAACATTTTAGCAATATGGGCAGCATTAAGTGAACATCCCGCTCAGTGGTTAGGTAACTAAGGCTGCTTACTTTGTCTGCTGCGTTACTAATCAAGTCATGTGTATGTGAGGATGCTATTGGTACATTCCTTAATAGTGTTAGGGGTGGGGTTAATAGAATATTTTAAAACACTGTCATGACTTGCTGACACAGAGAAATGATGAAGTCATCAATTTTTATAATCTGTTTTAGAACATACCACTGGCTATTGCAAGTCATCGTCTCCCCATATGAAAATTGGCTACTGCAGTGATGCATTGCAGGATAAAGTCAGCCTACAATATGTGTACATTAAACATGGTTCTGAAAGCAGCAGGATCTGCAGCCCGAACTCTTTTTCTGCCTCGTGGTTTGCAGAACATATCCTTTCAAAAATAACAGGCAGGCAAGGCAGCCTTTTCAACCTTATTTAAATCTGCAGCCATGTTAGTACATCATGCCCAGCCTAACGTGTCTTAGCTGGGGCTCCTCCTGCAATTGGGTGTGGCTAATGGGTCATTTTTTTTTTCACCATTGAGAAAAAAATTGGGAAGTGTAATGTAACCTCCTATTATAGATAGAGGTAGTCCTCGACTTACAACCACAATTGAGCCCAACATTTCTGTTGCTAAGCAAGACAGCTGTGAAGTGATTCTCTCTCCCCCCCCCATTTTACGGCTTTTCTTGCCACAGTTGTTAAGTGAATCATCACAGTTGTTAAGTTAGTATAACATGGTTGTTAAGTGAATCTGGCTTCCCCATTGACTTTGCTCGTCAGAAGGTCACAAAAGATCACGTGACCCCAGGACACTGCGACCGTCATAAATACGAGTCAGTTGCCAAGTGTCTGAATTTGGATCATGGCACCATGGGAATGCTGTAACAGTCGTAAGTGTGAACCATGACCGTAAGTCACTTTTTTCAGTGCCGTTGTAACTTTGAACGGTCACTAATTGAACTGTTGTAAGTTGAGGCTTTATCTGTATTGCTTGATTCTCTGGGGCAAATCTGGTATGTATGTGATAATGAAAGTGAGTATCTAAAACAAAAGTGTCTTCACTTTCCTCCCCAAATTCTTTGTCTAAATTTTAATTGATAAGATATTTTATAAGTGCTAGGAATTGTGAACTCTGGCTTTTTTTTTTTGTATCATTGTTGCTTTTATAATACACAATGTTGTATTTCTACTATAGCGTACTGCAGTAGAACTGAAATTCAGTATGAATCAAAACGCTTTTAAGATAATCGTGAATCTTGGCAAATAAAGCAGATTTTCAGATAAGTGCCTAGGCTCATCTATTTCTCATTTCTGTTTTGCACAGAACAAAGAAGTTGATATAATTTCTTGTTAAGTGAACTGCTGAATTCACATGCATCCACAGTTCCCTACCCCTAGTTTATGTGATCATAATTTAAGACTTCCCAGTAGAATGATGTAGCACCCTTTTCTCCAAATAGGTATCCTCCTGATAAATTGAGAATATAACTCTCAGAATTTTGTGCCTAGAAATTCTGGAACTTGTGGTTCTAACTTACCTTGTGGACACCAAGTTGTGGTAGTGATATTTGAGACAGTGACTGATTTCTTATTATAGTAAGACAACTAATGATGGTACTGTACATAGACGCCTCCAAAGCAGCCTTCATAAGTATATTCCTTCATCTGAGTGGGTTAAACCACTGAACAGTGTTGGTATTTACTAAGAGGAATGTTCTCAATTTAGTGCTGCACTGCAGGCTAAAAACATTTCCTATAAAACCATAGTTTTGTGAGAAGAGGCACTGCTAAATTTCAGAAATGGAAACTGTTCTACATTTTAAAACTCCTAGGTAACATTTTATAAGAATTTATCACAAACATTTATCTAATTATCTTTTTGTATAAAATTGCGACTTAATAACAATATTAGGATGGTATTTTCAATAAGCATTTTAATTTACTGTGGCTTATATGCTGCTCCAGTCCAGAGGGACTCCGAGTGGCTTACATTCCTTTCTTTCGGTAAGAAGATTAAAACTCAAAACAATATCACAAAAAAGAAACACAACTTACAATAGCAAGTACAATTACAAATAAAACTCTGGCAGCTGATGAATAGTAAATGCCAAATTCCTCTCTCAGGGTTTTCTTTAAAGGCCAAGTTTTTATCGGCTTCCTAGTTTGGTGTAGTGGTTAAGGCATCAGTTTAGGAACTGGGAGGGTGGGAATTCTAGTCCTGTCTTAGGCGCATATCCAGCTGGGCCAAACTGATCTTGGGCCAGTCACTTTCTCTCGCGCTTTCTGAGAATTGGACATAATTGAAAGGAAGAAGGAAAAAAAGCAATAGGATGGAAACTAATCTGATTTGAAGGTAAATTATTCCATAGAAGAAGAGTTGCAGCTAATACCCTGTTCCCCCCCCCCCCAAATAAGACATCCCCTGATAATAAGCCCAATGAGGCTTTTGAGCGCATCGCAATAAGGCCAAGTGCTTATTTCAGGGTTCAAAAAAATATTAGACAGGGTCTTATTTTCGGGGAATACCGTTTATTATAGTTGTGCCAATTTTTCTTTCACGTTATGCTCTCTGATCCTTGTTCCCACCTATTGGGAATCTCTGCATCTGGAATTTTAGGGGGCATTAATGTTTAAGACACTGTTTATGATCTTCAAGCTGTTATCCCTACTTCATCCGTCTATATGTGTGGTTGTGCATGCCTATGGCTGCATTAAGTTAAAAGGAAGTTTTACTTTCCCTTATATTTTTTTAAAAAAGTTTTGTACAGTACTTTCTACTTTTGCTTGAAGTGCCTGAAAAAGGGAGTGGGAGTTGTTTTTCTTTGGGCCACGTAAGTCAAAGCTAGGATGTGATACTGCAGATTTTTTTCTTTATCATCATCATCATCATCCTCAGTTTATTAGTAAATAAATGCTCAGGATATGAGTTGCCTTATCTCTCTCACAAACCAGCATTAAGAGGAAGGCTGCCATTGCGTTGTCCCCCTTCCCCGCCCCCCAAATAAATGGTGGCACTGGAAGCAGAAGGACTACAAAATAGCTCTGTCACAGCAGAAAGTCAGGATACAAAAGGCTGTATGGCAGTCGAGGGACAGCCCTTCTCCCTACCTAAACATACCAAGTTCTTGACCCAACATTTTTCGAATGGAATTGAATTCACAATCCCGTCTGGTTTTGTTTTACTATTAAAAAAATAGAAATAATATCTAAGCTTAGCGTTCGAATTAAAGCCCGGTTGTAGATTGGAAAAATGATGCAATGTTTGCTGCTTTTAATAAACATCTTGTTTATATTTTAGGCAAAGTCGTGCATCTGTCATATGTGCGGTGCCCATCTGAACAGACTTCATTCTTGCCTGTACTGTGTCTTCTTTGGCTGTTTTACAAAGAAACATATTCACGAGCACGCAAAGGCAAAGCGACACAACTTAGGTAAGTAATTATCCTGGATTCTTGCATTAAAATTATTTGTTTATGAAGGCATGAGCTTTACAATATGGAAAATTCTGCAGGTAGATCGAATAAATTCAGACAGGTTGTTTCTTCTGGCTAAGGGGAATATTCCATATAATCCACGCAGGAGGGTTTTTGAAGAAAAAAATAATATCGAAGTTACCCTGTAATTATGGCCATGATTAATTGAAGCTAAATATGTATAAATAACCAAAGAGCAGGCTAGTGGAAATAAAAGTTACATAGTTTCTCATTTTTATATTCTCTACTGTTATAAAATCTGAAATTTCAGAAAATGTTGCAATTCCTGGGGATTCATCATTTTAACAGAAAATAGGGAAACGAAACACAACTCTTGATTTGAATGGGATTTCCATATTCATTAAATGATGCAATTTTTTTTGTCTGAAGTCAAGTGGCCTGCAGTATATAGAAACCTTAGCTAGTTTCAGATTTTTTAACGTCCAAAATTTCATTTATTTGTAAAGATAAGCATTTTTTATCGAGTTCACTTCAGAGCTTTCCCTCAAGGTTTTCTTTAACCCATCTATGATTTACATATTTTATAATTGCTGTATTTTGACTGAAATAGACATTTAGCTGTAGAACCTCCTTGTAGGTTTCTTTTTACTGTTGTGTATTTACTTTGTTAGCCTCATCTTCCTGGATTGGCAGATGCTCAGCCTGATAGGATTCAGCCAACAGTATGTCATCTTCTTATCCATGTCTATGTAAATGCCCTACTGTTTAAACAATTTTATATAATTCCTTTTATTTTTGATACCAATCTGGAAACTCTTAGAAGCCAAGAAGCCTGAATTGTTCATCCTTAGGTTCAAATACTTGCATTCTGTATTGAAGAGTAAACCCAGTAATGTTTGCAGTGGAAGCCACCATATCTACTTACTGTGATGTGGCTGTTGCTGCTACCACCACCACTGCCCTTTGGCTCCAGTCAGTTACAGGTAGTCCTCGACTTACAACAGTCCGTTTAGTGACTGTCCAAAATTACAATTGCACTGTAAAAAGTGGCTTATGACCCATTTTTCACATGACCATTGCAGCTTCTCTGTGGTCACGTGATGAAAATTCAGACAATTGGCAACTGATTTATATTTATGACGGTTGCTGTATCCCAGGGTCATGTGATCCCCTTCTGACAAGCAAAGTCAATGAGGAAGCCAGATTCACTTAACAACAATGTTACTAATTTAACAACTGCAGCGATTCACTTAATCACCATGGTGGCAAGTTAGGTTGTAAAATGAGACAGAATTCACTTAATAAATGTCTCACTTAGCCATAGAAATTTTGGGCTCTATCGTGGTCGTAAGTTGAGGACTACCCGTACACTCTGACAGCAGTGGTTGCAGGACGTCAGGCCCCAAATACAAAATCACTATTGCTCAGCTCTGCTTCCAGTTCATTTTCAACTGGGCACATACCAGAATGAACAAAATTTCTTCTTTGAAGTTCTTAGTGACTCTGCTTAGCTAACAGCAGTCTCCATGGAGACAAAGAGAAATTCAAACTCCAGAGACCCAAATGCACATCATTAGCAAAAGCAGTTATATGTATATTTGCAAAATGAAGTATTTGCACGTTTTGCACCCAGAGGTCCAAGAAGGAAGGAGTGAACATTTGAGGGATTTGCCACCTTGTTTTAAAGGGCTTGTCACTGACAACCTTCTTTCATAGATCATAAGCATTGGGCTCACATTTTTATATTCAGAATTGTGTTCTTTCTTTTTCCACATGGTTAGTTTGGCTGGTATTGAACCTTGCAGTAAATACTCTACATCTCCTGATCTCTGTGGTAGCTGGAGATGAACTTTGGTTAAAAGCTCAGTTTTTCTGGCTATGGGTAGCCCTTGCTCCATTATCCCTTGAATTAAGGAAGATATTATTTATGGTGCAATTCTCAAGGCAATGTCAAAAACAAGTTTGTCTTCTTCAGCGGTTTACCTAGCCAAAAAGGAGAAGAAAATTGAGCTCCTAAACTGTTATCACACCTTTATTGCTCTTTTGGAAAAGCAGGCCAGGTAATTTCCATATATTTCAGCAGGCCATAAACTTGCCAATAGTAAGAATCTTGAACCCTGAAGGAACTTTACCCATATTTCAGACATTAGCATCTCTTACAATCTCGTAACCATCTGGTAGCAAATGAACCCAAGTCAAAATCGCTTTACCTGTTTTGAACAGGTGCAAAGGCAAGGATGCTAAATTTGGATGTGGGAAATTAAGATTCCAGTCTTTACCCAAGTGGGGCAGTTGTGAAATAGCTACAATTTCTTAACCGTTTATTCAGCGCCGTCATAACTTTGAATAATCACTGAACGAATTGTTAAGTGCGCGCCACCTGTAGGCATACTAGTGCAGGAATCCACCATTATTTTCTCTGTTAAAAAAACCCTCAATTTGTTTAATATATTAGCTACGTATATATACATATAATATATATACATAGATAACTCAGTCTTGCAAAATCTGTCTCAAAATAGACTTTTTAGAATCTGCATTCCAGCATCCAGATTATTTTAGAGTGTAAACTGTAAATCTTTCTGGTTTAGGAACTGAGTTTTGGGTATTCTCATTACTGGCAAATAGAAGGCTGGATAAGTGAGCCCAAATTGGAATGGAAAGAGCATAAGCAGACTCCTCAGTGATGGATCTGTTATGTATAGGCTACCATAAGAAGCCATCTCAATGATTGCTTCCAGGATGTGAATTAATAAAATAGTTTAATCACTGCTAAAACATCCCTTTTGATGCAAATTAGGTTGATTATCCTAGATGATTTGTACAAGGCCTTTATACAAATATAAAGACATAAAAGTACATAAATACAAAAAGGAAAACTTGTCAGTGAACAGGAATTATGTGATTTGATGGTGGACGTGTAATAAGAACCTGTTATTCTGCCATTTTCATATTTTTATCAAAATCTTCATGAAGATTTTTTTTTGCACTCTATTTTCAAATGTCAGTTACACCATTTTTATACAAGAGAGTTTTGGGATAACTGACACTGCTGTTTTTTGTTTATTTACTTTTAAATATTATTGCAAAATTACTTTGATTTGTAGCCAAATTGCAGAGTAGAACATACTTTAAGATCTATAAGAAATTGTCCATTTTTAACAACACTGAAGCTTTATTTTAGGGTATAACATTCAGATAATCATATTGTAAGGCTCTTGACATTCATCCACCCATTATATTGCTATAGCAACAGTTAACGTGGATGGGTTATATAAGCAAGAATTGCATTCTATGCTATAGTTAAAACTGATGTTTTTCATTTTAAAAATTATTCCCAACTTCTCGTTATATGAAGAGAAAGGAATGTATGTGTATGAAATTAAGATAAACAAACCTTCTCATTCATCTTTTATGTTATTGAACAGCTTTACCTGTTAACTCTAGTGTGCATAAGTTATTTTGTAAGCAAAAGCAATTCCAATTTGGTACACACAAAGATTGTATTTTTTTTTAAAAAAAATCAGTCTGCTTTAAAGCGAAACCTAGTATTGAAGCCCAGTTATTGGGTGAACTGCCTTTTCAAATAACAAGTCTTCACAAATCCATTTTAAGATGCTATGGGACATGGGTGTCCCTGACCCTCTTCCAGATCCATTAGTAAATTGCCAATTAATGATGGGAACTACTTTTATAAATATCCCCTTATCTAATATTTGGATTTCCAGTTTAATCTAGTGGAGCTAATGATTTCAATTTCAGCAATGGAATAGAACATTTATTTGTAAATTGTAATAGAACAGTATTAAGCAGAAATTTAACCTAAGAGTTTTGAAATCTTTGTTCTTAGTTTGATATGATTTAGTAGAGCCATCAGACTTCGTTAAATTAGAATATGGAAATTAGTTTGATATGACTTAGTAGAGCCATCAGACTTAGTTAAATTAGAATATGGAAATGTTACAAGATCAGAGTTGTATGTCTTAATTAATCTAATCTTCTAATCACATGTAACTGAATAGTTAAACAAGGAAAATAGATATAGCCTCATTTTAAAGAGGTTTTTTAATCTTATTTTAAAATTTAGTAACCTTTAGAAGGCTTTTCCTAGTGAAAATAGATTTCCGTTTTCTTTGTATTAAAAGATACATAGCTCATTGTCAAATTGGAGGTCCATTGATTATAAGAATACATAGGCAACATGTTTTGAAGCTTATAACTAGCCTTGATCTATACCTAAAATTGTATGGCTTTGTAGATCTAGCATGTGTACCATTCAGGGCTATCAGATAATTCTTGATTTAAAATTCGCTTTTAGAAATTTGAGATTTAGCTCTCTCATATTGTTTAGAAACAGTACAATCCACAATTTATATCTCTCCTTAACACGATGGAATTTTTTGAGGCTTGCAGAAAAGGTATGTCCAAGCACAAAATAATTCTATATAGAAGTTTCTTTGCTTACTCTTACTCTCTGCAGGCTGATGAACATAGAACAGTGACATAGAATCGATTTTCACAGGGAATGTGAAGCTGTGCCTCGGCTGCTGAGAAATATTTTCATATCATTGATTGTGTCGGAGATTCATACCTTGGAATCTGTGATAATTTAGGAAGATTTTTAAATGTTGCTGCTTGACTGAGGCTTGGCAATAGACATATAAAAGTCAACATTTGTCATGTGATAATAGTCCAAGTTGCTAATAAGGAGAGATTAATTATAGACAATTCTTTATTTTCTTAATTTTTTAAAAAAATGTTTCTTTTTCTCCATCCCTTCTTCCGCAGCCATAGACCTTTTGTATGGGGGTATATACTGCTTTATGTGTCAAGATTACATATATGACAAAGATATGGAACAAATTGCCAAAGAAGAACAGCGGAAAGCTTGGAAACTACAAGGTTTGGTTTTCTTTAAGTATCTGCTTGAAAGAAGTTTTCATTTCAAGTTGTACCTAGCCCTTTTATTCTTGTAAAAGAAAAATAAGAAAACTTAAAACAGAAGTTTTGGGGGAGAGAGAGATGTAGAGATTATTTCTCTTCAGTAGTTAAACTGAACACATCACGAAAGCATAGCCAAACTAAATTTAGGAAGAATATTTCAGTAAAATACTTTTTCCCTTGTGATTGTGCAGAGTTAACGATAAAGCAGAGTATTCAGATCTTTTTGGAACATAGTAGACAAAAATTTATATTCTTCATACAAAATGCCACGCTTTCCCTAGGCAGTTACTGTGCCAGCTTAACAAAAATGTCACTTTGTTTGCACATACAGTATGTATATATGTAGATATTAACACACAAATATATGTACACACATTTGTTTTATTATTCAGTTTTCTTTCCCTAATTCTTTTCTTTTTTAGCCTTCACCCCAACAATGATTTCTCACTACCAGTGTACAATGACAGGTAAGAAGTGTGAGCTGGCGACATGTTTCACTAGCAAGCGTCCCTTTACTGATCACCCGCCATTTTTCAGCAAGAGACAGAATTTGCAGTGTTTTCCTAATGTAAAGAATGTATTTCGTGATCCGGGAAATAATACATTCTGCTGGACCTTCCTGTAGCTGAGTTGCTGCTCCAAAATATTCCCCCTTCACAGCAATTAAAGATTTAAAAAAGATATATATCCTGTCTATCTAGAAGGAATTGCACCATTTTTAGGTGGCTGTTAAAAATAGACATGCACGTTGCCATTGCATTGTTCATCATTCTCAACTGGCATTTTAAATCTTATTTTTAAAGTAGCTCAATCAAAGGAAGAGAGGGAGGGATAGTGGATAATTCTAACATATTTTCTTGGAACAAGAAAATAATGTCACAAAATACTTGGCAAAGTATCGTTAAACTTCCTCTACATGACAGTCAAGTAACCCCTTATCAATGCCAAGTTGTGCTTATTATTTCAGAAGCAAAACAGCTCTTTTGTTGAAAATTGGCAGTGATACCTCCAATACTTGAGAGTGAACCCTCAATTTGCTGTATATGTTTCTCTAGTAAAACAAGGCATTTTACAGGAAGCCTTTTCAACTTGCAGCCCTTTTGATGGCTGGGAGGGCTGTTTTAACTGTTAGAGGTGACATATATCTAAAAAGTTAAATGAAACCTTTTTCTTCCTCATTAAAATAAATAGTTGATAATTATGTAAGTCTTTGTCTTGTAAATATTTGTCCATGTATTTAACGATATGTCTTTATTGTTTGCTCCTTACTTACAGAATCTTGTTTCTGCCATTAGCACTAATCCAAACAAATATGTATGCAAATTCATCTTGATATGCCATGTCTAATACACGCTTACTATGCAGAGTGGATATAATTCTCGAGATCTTCTTTAATCCACCCCTCTGGTTGATTTGTGCTAAGTCCTTCCCTTCGTGCCAGTTTTTTCTGCATTCTAGTTCTATAAGATTTCAAAAAGTTAACGTACTAGTCCTTTGAAAGAGCTGATGGGTTTCTTGTGAAAGCTCAATTTTTGAAAAGCTTTGCTGAAGTCCCTAGCTGAGACTTTTTATCTGTCGTGGTAACAGTGCCTCATTCATCTTTGCAAATGAAGACTTCATATTGTATTTGTTTATAGTTATTCCATCCAATGTTTCATGGAAATCTACTTTAGCTTTATTTCCTGTAAGGTATATTTTCCTTTTAGTGGTTAGAATATTATCTTAGTAGTAATAGAAAAGCACAGGAAATTCTTGTTATTTGAGGCGAAGAGTAATCCCTCCTCTTTTTTGGGGTGTGGGTGAGATTGTAGAATATTTTATTATTTATTTATAAGATAATGTATCTCTAATTTGCATAGTCATATATACAATTGCATTGTTGGTGTATCAAATTGAAAATTTAAATGCCCAACAGGTATCATTTTATTAATCTGTTTTACTAACATCTCTCATTATAATAATTAGACTCAGAAAGCCACCAAGATGACCCATTGCTCCCCTTTCTTCAAATAGGTATCTCTTTGAAGCAAATTCATATCCAGAGTGTGCATGCCACACGCATACCTGCATACATGTAGATATACACACATATTCTCATAGACAGATAACAATCATCTGTTTTTCAGCAATATGTTGTTAACTAAAACTTATAACCAGGATCCAAAGAGCTGCTTATACTCAGTGGCTACGTACAGTAATTGCCCAGTAGAATAGCTACCTTTCCTTTCATATTTTCCTTTGAAGCTGTTCACTCTTAAAAAGAGACTTGCCAGACTCAGGAGCTATTCTTTCAGGCAGATAAGCTTCAGCAGCCTTACAGAATTAATTGCAAAGTTTCTCGGCTCTCAGCCTACATAATTTATGGTCCAGATTGCAGAGACAGACTGAGGGGGATATTAGTTTTTACATACTAAGGAAACGGTTTGAAATATCACCCACCTTGTATTGGTTCTATACATCAGCTTTTCACAATAGCACATAGCTGCCTAATGAATTGGATTATTTATTTTTGCTGTTGTCATCATATTTTTAAAACATCTCTACACAAAGGTCATGCTTCAGGGGTGGTTTCGCTGACAGCATAGCTGTCTTAACTCAAATGAACAACCTATATGAAGGGCAACCTGCTACTGTGTTTTTAACTTAAAAGTATTTTGATCCACTGCTAGGAATAAGAAAAGGAGAGGAAACTGTTGCTTTAAACATGGTTAAATTGCCACAAGCAATAAGTCTTGTATGTTTTTAACACACATTTGTGATAACATATTTAGAAGCTCAGAACTGTAGAGGAAATATATAAGGAAAACTATTTAATGAATGGTACAGTTTGCATTCCAAAGTACCGTTATAGCTACAAGCAGTCTTCTGAAATACAGTCCTATATTTCTTTTCATTATCCAGGTATTGGAGAGAAGTATTCAACTTGGGAGCCAACCAAACGAGAGTTAGAGCTGCTTCGACATAATCCCAAGCGACGAAAAATAACCACAAACTGTACCATAGGTAAGGGAGAGAATTGCATTCCTCACTAAATTCTACAATCATCTGCAGAATTACAGGTAGTCCTCGCTTACCAACTATTCGTTCAGTGACCGTGCTGCTAAAAAAATAACTTTACAGACCACGTATGACCTTTGTAGCGTCCCTCAAGTCACGCGATTGCCATTACAATACAATGCGCCTTGGTCTGTGTCTGATGTGTTTCTTCCTTTCTTTTGCTCTTTGCAGAGCAAGAAAGAGTTGAAAGAAAGGGATTACAAGAGAGTAAGCTGTTTGCTCTTCTGTTCATCAAAAGCAATGTGATCATACTGGCGGCCCAGGGTTGAGAGCCACGGGTATACTATACAAGCTTGCAGTACTCTCTTGAAACCGCTTTCTCTCCAATCTCTCCACTCTACAGAGGGGCGGGGAAGCAAGAGGTTCTCTCTCTTGTGGCGCATTGCATTGCATCGCTTTTGATGTATACAAGAGAGTAAAAAGGCCCAGACACAACAGCTTTCTAAAGCAAGGGGGAATGGTTAGGAGGCAAACACAGGCCCAAGGTATGAAACTGAGTAGTCCTATCTCTTTCCTGCCAGAAACCCAAGTCCTCACCATGGTATTTGTAACTTAGTGGCAGAACTGCTAGTCCCAATTAGGGTCATTAAGTAAGAATTAATATTCATGCTTTATTAGTCTTTTATGTATTGATTTCCCATGTATTGTACTTTGACTTCCCTATATCAAAATATTGATATAGTCAATCTCCTTATGAAGTCTTCAAAGTTGGGGACTTGGATATTGTTAATACTTTGAAGGGAGCCAATTTTATCTTTTTTACTTATCCCTTTGGTGATACTTACCTATTTGTCTTCTTTTCTCTCTCCTATTTTATGATCCTCTTCTACTCTTCCCAAATGATTTATCTTTTGTTCTTTCATCTTTTATTTGGTCTGACATGTTTTTGTTGCTCAGATGCTTTGTTGTTACTTTATCAATGTATTCTTTCCCAAAGAAAAAACTGAAAAATGGGCAAAGTCCTTCCCTCCCTTCCCTTCCCTCCTCTCCCCTCCCCTCCCCTCCCTTATATTTCATCCAATTTCTTTCTTGTGTTGCTGTTCCTATTTTTCTGCATAAATCCCTTGTGGGCAGGGTGGGTCTTAACTCTTCTTGGGTGTAACTGTTGTTGGCGTTATATGCTTTCAAACTACAGTAAGTAAGGTATACATTCCATTTTTTTCTCATGTTTTTGCAACTTTTGGAATCCAAATAACATAAAAGTACTACAGCCTTGGAGTTGGGTAGACCTCGGTTTTGAAGACAAATGTTAAACTCAAGGTCTTGGGAAAGTGGCTTATGAAGCCAATCTGTATGCTGAAAATGATGAAAACTTGGTGGAAATAATTCATTTCACATGCCACTAGGAAACTTAGGACAGAGTTTTCCACAGAATGTTCCACTATTGTAAAGAAAGTCCAGCTATGTGTCAAGTCAATAGCACTGGACAAGATTGCATTTTGATGAATTGAAAGTCTGAGTAGGATCACTGAACAATGGAACCACTTTGCTTGTTCTGCTGGCTGTTTTGACTTTCATTGAAAGGTTTCTAGCTTTTCTTAAAATAGAAATCCCTACACTCAGGAAGGTGTGCTGAATCAAAAGGATAAGAGAAATAACAATTCTTCATTCTTCTGCATGCAAAATATTTAATCATTTGTATCATCTTTATGTCACACATTTTACTTGGGGTTTTATCAGTGAATATGGTTTGCAGGAATTTTTATTCATTAGGAATCAAGCAAGCAGGTGAATTGCTTATATTTTCACTGTCCTCTGTGAGCAATTAAACTGTCCAGGATACCCCATTTCAGGTGGCTATCTACCCCTTAAAACTGCTTATTTTTTCCCATAGGTATCTGTGTTACCGAATTCATTCAGGAATACACATCAGCAATCTAGCTCCATCAACATCCTTAGAACTACCATATTTTTCAGAGTATAAAATGCACCTTTCCCCCCCCTAAAAGGGGGTGAAAATTTAGGTGCGTCTTATACATCGAATGTAGCCCCGCCCACCCACTGGCCCCCATCCTTTGGCCTCTGCCTCCCAGCAATTTACCTCCTTGCAGCAAGCAGCAAGAAGAAACAGCCCATTTCAGCTTCAGCACAGCCTAATTAGCACAAGTTGATTAGATTGGCTTCCCGACTCTCAGCTGTTTTGCTCTCAGCTGTTTTGCGCAGAGCTCTGCTGCTTGCTGCAAGGAGGTAAATTGGAGCAGATTTTTTTTTTTCCTTGTGCTAATCAAGCTATGCTGAAAATGAAAATGAAAGTAAAGCAGGCTGTTTGCTGCAACGAGGCAAAATTGCTGGAAGGCAGAGGCAGTTTTCTTTTTCTTCTTTTCCTCCCCAAAAAAGGTTGGTGCCTCTTATACTCCGAAAAATATGGTAACTGGGTTTCCTTTAAAATTGGTTGAATATTTTCCAGCAATACAGACATTTAATAATAATAAATGTAAGCCTTTATCATTAATCCTTTAGAGTTGTTTGAGAGTCTCTAGAAGTATTTAGTTTGTTTGTCTGGGGTCCGTAGGCATGAAAGATCAAGTAGATTGTATATACCTATATTTTGTTTTTTGAATAAATGATTACATGGTTAGACATACAGGTAGGCCTCTACTTATAGCAGTTCATATAGTGACCATTCAAAGTTACAAGGGCACTGAAAAAAGTGACTTATGGCTGTTGCAGCATCCCCATGGTCACCTGATCAAAATTTGGGCACTTGCCAACTGATTCATATTTATGACGGCTGCTGTGTCCTAGGGTCACACAATCCCCTTTTGCGAGCTTCTGACAGGCAAAGTCAACACAGAAGCCGGTTTCACTTAACAACCATGTTACTCAGTGGTGAAATCTAAAATTTGTTACTACCGGTTCTGTGGGCGTGGCTTGGGGGGGTAATGGGTGGGCGTGGCCAATTCTTCTTTTTTTTTAAACTTTTAAAACCATTTTTTCTACAACCTCTTCGGCGAAGAGGTTGTAAAAAAATACTTTTAAAAGGCTCTGATGATCCCAGCTGAGTTGCCTGATCGGCAGAGGCTTTTTTTCTTTATATGCCTCTGACGATCAGGCAACTCAGCTTGGATCATCAGAGGCATTTAAAAGAAAAAAAGGTTTTTTTTTTCTTTTAAAAGCCTTTGACGATCCCAGTTGAGCCACGCGATCATCAGAGGCTTTTTTTTTTTTTACTTTTAAAAGCATTTTTTCAGCCGAAGAGGTTGTAGAAAAAATGCTTTAAAAAGTAAAAAAAAAGCCTCTGATGATTGTGCAGCTCAGCTGGGTAAGGGGGGAGGCGCAGGGATTTTTGCTACCGGTTCTCCGAACCACCCGCCTCCATCGCTACCAGATTGGGGGATCCTGTCCGAACCGGGAGCATTTCACCCCCGGTGTTACTCATTTAAGAGCTTCCATGATTCCCTTACAGATGTGGCAAGGAAGGTCATAAAATGGAGCAAAACTCACTTAGCAACTGTCTCACTTAGCCATAGAAATTTTGGGCTCAGTTGTGGTTGTAAATTGAGGATTACCTGTACGGAGATATTTCAGCCAAATTTCTAATCCCGTCTTAACTAAAGGTAGCACTTGTAGCCTAGGCTATTTACCCTGTGAGTAAGGCTCAGGAGGCAGAACAGGAATGCATAGATGTCAAAGCAGAATTAAGCAGGACATGGGGTTTTCTAGAGGGTCAGCTTATACTTAAATGGTCTGACATTAGGAGTGAATTGAAAGTTGGCAAAGTTTGTTGATAACCCCAACTTTTTCAGGATAGTGAAAACTTAAATCGGATTTTGAAGAGCTTCACAAGAATCTCCCCAAACTGGGTGAATGGGCAGCAAAATGGCAAATGCAGTTCAATGTAAGTAAGTTTAAAGTGATGCACATTGGGGCAAAAACGTTACTTTCACACATAATCAAGGGGCTGATTTAACTTCCTAATCAGCAGAGGGATTTCGGGATCACGGCAGACAGGAACATACTGTTCCAGTGTACAGTGGCTGTGAAAAGGTCCCTCTTCCCTCGAGAAATTATTACGAACATTCAAACAACTTTGTTATATATTCAGGAAGATTTGTGGTGTGATCTCTTGGAATATGTGCTGTTCTGACAAACCTTCAGATCAGATTTGTGGAAATGGGAAACGAGCAATACAAATACCGGGAGTCTGGTACAATTTCCTTATAAAAAAATAAGCTTTGGCCAAGAGCATTTTAATTGAAAAGAGTGATGAGAGATTGATGTGAAAAGAGAGAGAGAGAGAGGTATTTCTTTGGTAAGAATTTTATGCAATGAACTAGACAAATGGGAAATAGATTCTGCATATAACACTCTGAATAACTTCTGGCTTGTAATTCAGGACATTTCTGTTCTACTGTATCATATAAACCTTATTCGAAATCAGAAGCCTGATAATGTTTTAAGTAGATTAATTTTGAATGCTTTCTAATTAAAAGGGAAAAAACAAAAAAAAAGCCAGTTCATTCTTCCTATTGTGCTGTATCTTATTCATGTGATGTAAATGAGCACATCAGATTAATTTCAGATACCAGGGATTTAAGCATGGTGTTGTGTATATGTGTGTGTTTTTTCTCTTTCCTTGCACAGCTTGTATTTTGTTACCCTTCCCCTCTTTTTTTCCCTCTGTAAGAACAGTCTTCCTGAGCAGCCTTGAGGTATTAGCTAGAGAACAGTCTGCTTCTGATTAGCATATGAAGTTACTTTGTGGCCGAAGACTAATGTTTTCACAATAGGCAGAATTAGGCTTCCAAAGTACAGGGGTAATTAGTTAAAGCCACCTGGGATTCTCATTTGTTAAGTTGCCAAAAAAATAAAATAAATAAAAGGAGAAGAACGACCTCTTTTTTTTTTTTTAAAGAGAAATGGAGGAGGAAATAAAAGGAGGAATGGAAGAGATGCCTCTGACAATAGAAACAGAACAGTGGCAGGTGTCTTTTGCAGCTGTGTGACATTTGGCAGCATGACCTGGGGTAGGAAAACATGAGTGGAATAAATATTGTAATAGTTCTTCAGCCTAAAAGTGGCACCAAGAAGGTTTTGTAGGCTGAAAAGTAATTAAGACATTACTTCTGGTTCTCTAGGCAACATCCAGAAACATTGCTTGATCCTTCAATATAATGTAAACTGAAGCATGAGTGTCTGAGCACGAGGACAGAGGTGATGGGAGGATGTTGAAAATTGCATGAATGAATAATGACTACTTTTAGACTAGCTGGTTGGTGAGCATGGCCAAAAAAAAATCAGCACTGGCTTACTTTAAACTTGAGAAAGCAAGAGTAGGCTTTATTATAGTTTTGGTCAAAACGTAGTGGTCTTTAAAAGCCCATGGTTGAAAATGGATTTCTGTTAATTATAATGAACATACTGTAATTCAGAAGTGATATTCTGTCTATATGAGGCAGAAGCTAAATGAAACATATAGCCTCTCCATTAGTGAAAAATGGAAAGAGTTCTTGCTAAACAAACCTCTTTCTAATTTAATGCCAATTAACTGTCTTGTTTTCAGTTTACTGAGATCAATATGGTAAAAAAAAAAAAACTCTGCAAGTAAATTGCTCCCAGCGTAATTGGCTTGTATGGAAACAATCAGAATCCCCTATCTAAATTATTAACAATAGTACCAGAAACCCATCCATTTAAAATATTTGTGTGTGAATCCAGTTCTACCATTCCTATTTTAACTCCCTCCTGAATTAACCCCCTTCTTTCTAATGTCTCAATAGAACGGACCAATGAAAGAATAACTTTCAGTATTTTATACACATGTAAGTCACAAAAATCTAAACCTCTTCTCTTATTCAATGCCTCCCCCCCAAATTTGAAAAATGCAGAATCATGACCTTGGTTTTAGACTGTGGTTTGTCCTTTTCACTTATAATTGTGTTTTCAATTCTAATACCCGGGGCCTTTCCTTCTGGTACTTGATTCATATAAGTCATGAGAAAATGTGAAGCTTTGCTCTGTATTTTTCCCCCCTTCCTTTCTACCCTCCTTCTGCACGCTCCCCAAAAGGCATGTGTAGAAACCGCCAGAATGCTTTTCTGAAATCTGGCTGCTCCAGGAGGCTCAATTGTACCAGCCATCTGTGAGAGAAGAATCACACAGCTGCTTCCGAATTCTCAGAGGTTTGTTGGCTCCTAGAAATCTATGGACGACATCGACTTTTCGATCAAACGAAAACTCCCAGATTTGCTGCCCAGCAGGCTGCATCTAATCTGGTGATCGGGAGGCAGTTCTCTTAAATTGCATTCATAGGTCTGGGGTGATCATGTGCCTTAGTGATGCTGCTTGCTGATTTCTATTTACAGGATGAAATGATAAATCAGAACTTGGATAATAGGCTTCAGGAAAGGATGCCAAGTTAACATAAGAATTTGTTGCCTTCTGAATGAGCGCTGCTTCTTTTTTCCCCCAAGGATTCATATTCCCTCCTTAACGGACGGGGTCCTAAAAATAAAAACTCATCCCTTTTCTGTTGCTCTATCTTGGTTTTTGTGTTTATTTTTCACCAACACAAGGAATAAAACCATTGAGTTTGACACTCACTTGCTGAATAAATTCTGACAGAAAAACTATAATGTAGGTGCTGTTCTTAAATTGATCTGCTTCATTTTTCTGGGTTTCCTATACTGTATGACTGATTTAAATCAAGTCACCTAATCTTAATCCATATCTACTAAGCAATTCTTTCAGGGACTGCTCTTATAATGTAAAGAAATTAAGAAACTTTTTGGTTTCATTTATTTTGGGAGTATTTAATCTGATCTAACAAGTCTTGCATAATAAACATGGAAACAAAGAACAAAAGAACATGCCTGCGTAGACATATTGCCTTACAATACATATAGTCCTTGACTTACAACAGTTTGTTTAGTGACCGTTCAAAGTTACAACAGCACTGAAAACTGCGATTTATGACGGTTTTTCAGAGTTACGATCTTTGCAGCAGCCCCATGATCATGTGATCAAAATTCAGATGCTTGGCAACTGTTTCATGCTTATGACCGTTGCTGTGTCCCAAGGTCACATGATCCCCTTTTGTGACCTCCTCACAAGCACAGTCAATGGGGAAGTCAGGTTCATTTAACAACTGACGAGTTACTAACTTATCAACTGCAGTGATTCACTTAACAACAGCTATGGCAAGAAAAGTCGTAAAATGGGGCAAAACTCACTTAACAAGTTTCTCGTTTAACAACAGAAATTTTGGGCTCAATTATGTTTGTAAGTTGAGGACTACCTGGAGTTTCTTCTTAGGGATCCTATTCAGTTTCTTAGTTTATAAATAAATAGATATATAACTCTTAATAGGACCTGATCCTATTAGATGTCACAGTGATAGTTAGGCTTGCTCATGCATTCCAGAATTGCTGTCTAGAAGGTTCCTCTGAAGAAAATCATTGCTGAAAAATCTTAGCAGTCCTATAGGATCAGTAGTTTAAAACCCAGCTCTTTGAGGCAGAAATTTTCACTAAACCACTGAAATCTCTTCTGCGTGATATGTATGAGTCAGAGAAGCATATCTGCATGTCTTCAGTTATCTGGAGACAAACTTCAAAGATGAACTTAACTGCACTGCCGCAGCTTTTGATTATGCTTCTTAATGAGTCACCAGTTATTTGAATTCAGATAACGGGAACGTCTTGCATCTCAAATAAGGATTCACTACACATTTCTATTTGAGGTGTCTTGGCTCTGACCAATTCATAGGGGCTCGGTTTTCCTTTCCCGCCAAGAACATCAGCTTTAGAAAACTGTTTTATTTAAAGAAAAAATTGCACGCATTTCTCTACTCCACCCTGATTTTTCTTCGCCACTACTGAACAGGCTGTACAGTCTAAGCTTGAGAGAGTCAGTGGCAGGAAATCAGATTCAACAGCTGTGTGCAAACCTGCCAGCCTAATGATTAATGCACATTTTTTTAAAAAAGCAACTTTTTTGTAAACTAACTTCTCATGATGATGGCCTTCCATGTAGCAGTCTAACCCTTTTCAAAGTGCTGCTTTCCAGATGCATTGAACTTCCATAAGCCTTAGATTGTGGGAATTGTAGTCTGACTCATCCCTAAATTGGGCAGCCTAGCAAAAGATAATTTGCAAGCCACAGATCTCCACTTCATTGAAAATGACCAGGATTAAAATGGATATGGCAAGCTAACATATGTGATCTGTTGGGTTCCTGCTATTCTGTGCCATACAGTGTATGACAGAGTCTCCACCAGATGCTTTGCATGACTCAGCAAAAGGATCTCTCTTGTGGGAAACACAATACAGACATGACTAAACCCTTTCTTGGGGACTCCAGATGACCACAGCTATTGCTTCCCATTAGCACTTTGCAAAAATTATTCACGTATGACTTGCCTATTTTTCATAATTCATGAAATTAAACTTTACTTCAAGTTTATGAACGAAGGCCACTAATGATGCTGCATTTGTGTGGTTGTAGATAAGACGAGTTCCTGGTAATATTTAAGAAACTCAAAACCCCAAATACATTTGATTTGTTTGCTGGTTTGCAAATAAAGGCTGCGATTGCCTTTATTTAAACACTGGCATTGGTAGCAGAAGCTGGCAAAACAGTAAGAGTGGGTGATTTTTTGCTTTGTTTTATTATTGTAATGTTAATGAATGCTCTTCCATGCAGCTAAGCAGCATTAGTCCCTTTCTTTTCTTTTCTTTTTTGCAGCCAGCTTTGTAAATATTTGAAAACATTTAAGGAACCTCCATATCATGGTAGTGAAAGCAAGAGTGTACTTTTCCAGCTGTGTTAGAATATTTAAGATGATAGCTGTTAACTAATTGCTAGTTAAAGAATGAGAGCTGCTGCATGTATTGGGATCAGTGTTACTTGTCTGTAAAAATTGAGTAGGATTTAATGTTCATTTTCATTTTAAAAAAATCTTTGCCCTTTGCCAATCCAACAGAAAAGGGATTGGCATGAACTATCATCCTGTCTACATTTGTGGCCCCTGAATAAAAAGTAAAGGAGTAAAGGACTTGTATAAAATTCCTATTGATATATAGATAGATAGATAGATAGATAGATAGATAGATAGATAGATAGATAGATAGTTTTGTACTGATGGAATATTTTAATGGCTTTGGATTTTTTTGGTTTGTTTGTTTGTTGCAACAACCTACTTGAAACACCCTGATAGAATATTCTGGGCGTACATTCTTTGTTTCAAATGTGAACCAAAACACATATCTGTTTGTTTCTTACCCCAGTGCCCAAGGAACTGTTACAGGGTACCAATATTCATGATTGCTGGGCTTCTGGAAGAGAATTAGAACATGGCCTGCTTAATTTTATCAAGTTAGCTAAAAAAAGTTGCTGGACATAGACAGCAAAATTGTCTTTCAGACTGCAAATCTCCTTAAGACATTAAGACAAACTTGCAATAAATACCTTAAGTTACAACCAGGGGTGGGATTCACTTACCTTCATTACCGGTTCGCAAATGGGAGCCCACCTTCGTGCATGCGCAGAGTGTCAAAAACGGGACGCGATTACATCCGGGCGGGTGGGCGGAGCCTCTCTCGAACCGGATAGAACCAGCTGAATACCACCACTGGTTACAGCTAAAGAAATGTAAACTTAGATGGTGAGGGAGTATAGCAACTAAATACCTGGTTTTAGTACCACCAGAAATGTAAGAATTGCACAGTGTCTGTTTGACATGCTTTCGTATATAGTAATATATAATACATAGGGTTGGCTTGTAAAAACTATCGGTAGCTGACAGTGTACTTTTCTTCCCATTTTTTGAAACATGGACCCTGTTGTGAATAGTGATAAGAATATATAAGCAACATATGGTGAGTTACTGGGATGAAGGAGAAAAGAATTTATGTATGAACTGTATTTCGTCAGTTTAGTAGGAGTGAATCTCATTTTCTAACGATGCCATCTGCACAAATTTAATTCTGGCTTCAGAACTCCAATCGAGTTAATATAAAATCTCTTTTTTATAAAATCTTCATTCTGGTACAAAAAATACGTGCAACACGAAATACATCTATATATTATCTCTTTATTTTGCCATTCAGAAAACTTCTAATTTCCACGCCATCCAGAGGAAACACCCCAATCTTTAAAGAATAATTGAATACTTCTATACTGCAGTAAGAGTTCTGTGGGTGTGGGTGATAACTGAGGTTAAAATTGACAATTTTAAAAAGGGATTTAAACATTTCTTACTAAAACTGTTCAAACTGGAAAAGTATACCTTAAACAAATAGGGTTTTCTGCTAAGCAAAATGTTTCTATGAATGGGATGGCGATCTATGTATGTTCTCATTTCTAGTTGAATGCTCAGTTGACTCCGTTTCACCTAAAAATAGGAAATTGAAACTGCATCTCCTTGGCTGGTTTGTTTATTTATTTATCACATTTCTAAAACCTCCTGACATCACAACAGCTCTCTTGGAATATTCTCTGCCTACAAGACATTAACTCTTCTCTTTTGCTTTAATGTCTGAATTAAGAGCATCCGACTTTCATTCTGTTATGTCTTCTTTTGCATATCCTATCAGCCCTGAAAGTGAAATTCCAACTAATATTGATAAAACATCCTCTAATTCCAGCAAGCGTCTCTCCGTTTTGGTCTTTGTATCTTTTGCCTTCTTATTTGTCACTTGCAGCCCTTCTTTGGTGACAGGAGGCTTTCTTTGTTTACAGCTTTACCAAAATATTTTTAATCAGGGCAGTTGGATATCTTCAAAATACAGATAGGGTAGGGAGTTTGTTTCTTGAGCTTTAAGTTTCTTTGCAACTTGTGATTCTGATATTACCATTAGTAGCAATAACAAGTTGGTGATAACTGGAGAATTCCTTGACCCTCTTCGCGGTGATCACTGTTTTCAGCCCAACCATGTTCTTAATCATCACTTGTCTGTCTGATTCCTGACTTGTCAAGGAAAAGGATTGGATTATTTTAATTATCTCTGCTGGAGAAAAACTCAATGCTTTATCCGTGCAGTTCTCGGAAAACTTCCCTTCTTCCCCTTCTGGGAGAAGGGCGGTATACAAATTAAATTAATAAATAAATAATAAATAAAATGTCCCAATCTGTCCTGGAGTCAAGAAATACCAATTTGCTTCTGCATCTAAGTCCCTACAAGGATTGGTCCTGGTAGCTTCCAGGTTTATTCTTGGTTGTCTATGTGGTGCCACCTGTCATTATTCTTAGCCTTCCTACTTCACCTTCTACGTAAGACAAAAACAGTAGTAATATATTTCTTTCTGCACCCCATTTGATAAATTGGTAAAAACAGTCGGTGGTCTTATACACGAGGATGTACGGATGTACCAAAGGAAGTTGATTTTAAATAAGGGAGACAATTTGATGCAAGATTACTGCAGGACTCTTTCCTTATTGATCTCCAGGGTTGTTCAGGGCTGCAGAGTTGAATCACTTCCAAAATTTCTGGCAGAAAGCTTGGCGCGAGTTAGACTACAGAAAGTTTAATGACACTGCATTTGCAAGTCACTGTTGCCCTTTTTCCCCCTTTAGGTCTGCATTTGCTATACATCACATTTAGAGGCCCCCAACCTGCTATTAATCAAGTTACATCTCATCGTCAAGAGAGCTTCTCTGCGATATTCCTTCTAATTCTGCTGTAGGAATTTCCCGGTATGGAAATAGCTTTTGGGGCTTCAAGCAGAGCTCTCCAAACTTGGGAACTTTTAAGACTCGTGGACTTCAACTCCCATTCTGGCTGGGGAACTCTGGGAGTTGAAGTCTACGAGTCTTAAAAGTTCCCAAGTTTGGAGAGCCCTGGCTTAAAGGCTAAGCTCTGAAGAAATGCTTATGGAACTGGTGATGTTTAGCTCAAGGAGAAGACAGTTTGGTGATCATTATTTTATAAATGTATTGATCCCATCAAATCCTGGGGGCACCTTAATATAAGCACATTGAATGAAAAGTAATGCCCCCCGCATAACTTTACTTTAAATATGGATAGTTGAAAAAATGAAACGGGGAAATAATGACTGAAACTAATTCTTTCATTACTTGTATGTAATTGTCTACCACCATTCGCTATGCATGTCTACCAATGACGGGCAGATTTCTTAAAATCACCACAAACAAACTCCACAGTTTGTCTCTTCAGTCAGATCCATACTTTTCCCCCCCTCACCTCATCATTTGAGGTGCTTACAGTGGTATTCCTTCACTTTGGGGAGAAAGGTCTCAGAATAATGTCTCAGAATAACAAGAGTTGGAAGGGATTTGTAGGTCATCTAGTCCAACCCCCCACCCAAGCAGGAGACTCTACACCTTTTCTGACAGATGGCAGTCCAGTCTCTTCTTGAAAGCCTCCAATGATGAAGCTCTCACAACTTCCGAAGGCAGCTTTTGTTCCGTTGGTTGATGGTTCTCACTGTCAGAAAATTTCTCCTTATTTCTAGGTTGAATCTCTCCTTGATCAGTTTCCATCCATTGTTCCTTGTCTGGCCTTCAGGGGCTTTGGAAAATAGCTTGACCCCCCTCCTCTCTGTGGCAGCTCCTTAAATATTGGAAGACTGCTATCATCTCCCCTGCTCCTTCTCTTCACTTATATTAATAGAAGTTACATAATGCCAAATTTGAGCCTATATAATATTTGAGAGAAGATTATGAGATCCAATTTCACAATTGTCTCTTGGATAACTGACGAGGTATGAGTCAGCCTAATGTTGCAGTGTTGCAGCAGAATTTCCTTCTTACGCTTCCACAGTCCATCTAATCATTGTGTTCAAGGTTTGGATGTTACAGTGTGGCACTCGTGTGTTGATAGTGAGTCCGGGTTCAAGGAAATCCATCTGAATAGCATCATCTACGTCCCCAAGAATTATAACCAATGAGTTTTCCTACCGAAGCCTGGACTTTGCATTTTTTTTGTTTTTTGCAGGTGAAGCTTTGTGGATGCTACTCCATGGAACAATTCTTCAATTCTGACTTACAACAATGATCCTATATTTAGTTGGCTATCATGCGCGCTGGAGAAATTCCTCAGCTTCTTTCCTATAGCATGACAATAATTGCTGGCCAACTTCAACTCTTGAAGTTTTCACCTCTGCCATTAGCATGCAAGGAAGCCCTCTTCCACAAACCTTCCAAGATTGGAGAACATCAATAATATAAAAAACCCCGCACCCCATCCCACCCACCCCGTGTTCCTGTGAAATGCCGTGTCTGACAGCAGTTTCTCTTTGGATGATCCACCAAATGTCCTTAATCAGTCCATCAACTTTATTCCTGGGAAACCAGTTGGTTGATGTCACACACTTTGTTCTTGAACCTACAAACCAGCTCTATCTGGTTCATCGTCTTTTATATTTTTGGCCCAGGGATGCATAGTATTCACATTGATGCTCTTATTGTCATCCCAAACCTGCACTTGAAAGGATGGTGAATTTCAATTGGAGGGACTCCTCTGTCAGTCAAAAATTAAGTCACTGCATGTAACATACCGTAATTCCCACCCATTGAAGTGAAAGAAGAGATGCTAAAAAACATACCAGAGCTTTGGAGATATCAGTACTGCCATCTGTTGGCCACTTACAGAACTGGATGGATTATTTTTCATTCAACCCTCTTGTATTTAATTTGTAATGTATATTTCACTACTTCTTTAGTTTTTTTTTAAACATGCTTGCAGTCAAGAAGCAAGGCTAAAAATGCAGTTGTCCTTCTTCTCTATTATCTTATATTTTCTTCTTCTCTATCTCATCTCTATTTCTTAAATCAGAAATCATTTGACGTAGTCTGCCATTAACCTTAATATTAAACCTTATCTTACTTCTGTTGTCTTTTGTTGTTTCTTCCGCCGTTTCCCATCATTAGAAAGACTCGTCACCGAAATCATTGATACTAAAACTATGACTATAACTACTAGTAGTTATGCCTGAGTTGCGGTTACAACAGCCTCGTTTTGGCAAGGCTATTTCATTTTTGTATGCACTTGTCTACAATTCACACTGCAGTCCAAACATAGAACCCTGAATTGTGGTCGTACCTGTGCTGTTAAAAGAAATAAATAAGCCTTGTCCTTGTTCCTTTATTCAAATCTATTTTCCAGAGTTACAGTCAGTAAGCAGAGTGTATTAAGTGATGAACTTGTGTCTTGTCTTGTATAACGTATTTTGAATTGCTTCTTGTTTGGGAATTTGGGCTGGTTAATAAAGAGATAGCATTACTTTTTGCTTATAACACACGGTTTCTTGATTTCTGCCTCTGTACAATTAGCCAGCAAATTCACAACATACTATGTCTATTGCTGCACACTTTCTAAATATGATAGATTCCATTCATGAGCTAAAAGGCATTCTCAATATTTACATTGCAGTTTGTAATAAGAATTAAATGCATAGATAAAAGTTAAGCAAAGCAATTTCTTGTTGAAAATAAGAAGTAGCTTGTTGAGCTGATAAGATGATAGCATTGTGTTAATGCCAGTGATTTTAGGACGGCTTCCGTATCAATACTTAATAGGTTGTCCAGTATAGTGATTCACTGTTCGTAGTCTGCAGTATCCTAGCAACAGAAACACATACCTGCTTGGGAAAGGAAGATGAAAGGCTGTTCAGAAATATTTCTGCATATACAAGGCCATTTAATATTATGAGCCATCTCAGAATTTTAGTTCTATTGCTTTGGAGAGGTAAGAATTTGCCAATCTTCAAGCTGGTCATCTACGTCCACTAATACTCTGATTAGTGTTTTCTGTTTCATGTTTAAGGAGAGAATTTTAGCTGTAATAAAGTCCAAATATTTTGTTACCTTCCTGATTTAAGTCGAAGTCTCTTTACTTTCATTCCTAGAACAAACGTGTGAATTTATATTTTGTTCCTCCGGTCAATGCTTTAAAAGCACCCTTCACCAACCTTGATGCTTTCTACATATGTGGGGTTCCAATTCCTAGAAACTCCTACCAGCATTGGTGCTGCTGGTAGGGATCGTGGATGAAAATATTTATGAAAGTGAATGCGCTGAAAGCTGTTTTCAGTTTTGTTGCTGTGGTTTTCATTCTTTTCTGTATTACTTAACGGGGGAGGGAAAAAAAACCTAAGATCCAAATGATGGCTTGTAACTGCTATAGTTTCCTACCAAGATGTGGTTGTTGTGATGGGAATTGTGGTTGAACAGTGGCTAGAGACCAAGAATTGAGGCCCACAGTACATGCTTTGATTTTCCCTCTAGTATTCAAATATGGAGTGCCAAGCTTAGCTTTCTGCAGCATTTTTAGAGGGCTCAAGCCTTCAGTACCTCATAGTGATAAAGATTTAAGAAGCTCTAATTTTAAACATTGTACAGTGAGCCCTAAGTGCTTTTGCTCAGCAGTGAAAGTAAATTCTTGTAACACATGAGATGCCCACATTTTTTTTGGGAGGGGGGGAATCACGTCACCAGATGTATTCAAGCCATTTGGTTATTATAATATTAAAAAGCTAAAGTGGAAGGAGATGAACAAAATACAGAACAAGAAATAATAATGACGATTTGAAATTGGTTTTGCTGTGGTTGAAAGTTTGAGCTGAGCTGACTTCCAGGTGTGTGAAACTGAACCACAGTTCACTTGTCCTCTTTTTGTCTCCTTTTTATACAGGTCTACGGGGGCTAATTAATCTTGGGAACACATGTTTTATGAACTGTATTGTCCAAGCACTTACTCACACTCCACTGCTGCGAGATTTCTTCCTCTCCGACAGACACAAATGTGAAATGCAAAGCCCCAGCTCGTGTCTGGTCTGTGAAATGTCTACGCTTTTTCAGGAGGTAAGTTGCCCCTTTGTGTCATTGTTGAGAAGGTCACACTTTCATCTTTGCAGTATGTAAGAGGCAACCAGAGAGATCGCTCTCCTTAATATTTTAGGCTTCCTTCATTTCCTCTTCCATATGCTCCCATTTGCAAGGTGCCATCACTCTCAGTCCAACCCACCTCACAGGGTTGTTGTTGTGGGAAGAAAACAGGAGGAAGAAGGTGTACAATATTTAAGTTAGTTATAAAAGTAACGAAATCAGGATAGAAAAAAAAAATATTTAGGGAATAATTCTAATCTTTCCACGAAGAGTTTTTTATGTATTTGCTGCTTTGGAGAAAGGGGAAAAATAAATAAATCCCCGAACCTTTTGTTTTCTTTCCCGTCCTCCCCTCTGACTCTGCCCCCCCTCCCCTCCCCTCCAGTTCTACTCTGGGCACCGATCTCCTCACATTCCATATAGGTTATTGCACCTGGTATGGACACACGCACGGCATTTAGCAGGGTACGAGCAACAGGACGCCCACGAGTTCCTCATTGCTGCCTTGGATGTGCTACATCGACACTGCAAAGGTGAGGCTGGTTCCTCTTGCCAAGCATCCGAATGTAAATCACGTGACCATGCAACCGTCATAAGTGTGGAAAACGGTCACGAGTCACTTTTTGGGTGACTTTGAGCGGTCCCTAAGTGACTACCTGTATTTAGCTCTAGGACAGTGTTTCTCAACCTTGGTCACCTGAAGATGCGTGGACTACAACTCCCAGAATCCCCCAGCCAGCGCTGGGAATTCTGGGAGTTGTAGTCCACGCATCTTCAGGTAACCAAGGTTGAGAAACACTGCTCTAGGATATCAGAAGAAGTTTCTGCTTTGGTCTTTCATAAATTGGCTAGAGTCAACCGTCTCTCTTCTTACTAGTTTTCATTGCGGCTTTCTTACTACCTTCACTCATTGCTGAAGAAAATCCTCAGATTTCGAGTTGTGTTAGATTTCGTCTGTTTCAACATGAGAAAAGAGGAGTAAGTCTAAATACAGATAGTCCTCGACTTACAACATTTAGTGACCATTCACCGTTACCACATCACTGAGAAAAGTGTCGTATGACCATTTTTCCACACTTATGACTGTGGCAGCCCCTCCATGTGATCAAGATTCAGCCAGTTGGCAACTGACTCACCTTTATGACGGTTGCCGTGTCGTCTCGGGGTTATATGATCCCCTTTTTGCAACTTTCTGACAAGCAAAGTCAATGAGGAAGCCAGGTTCACTTCACAACTGTGGTTAAAAAGTTGGTAAAATGGGGCAAAACTCACTGAACCAACCGTCTTGCTTAGCAACACAAATTTTAGGCTCAATTGTGGTCGTGTGTTGAGGACACCTGTACGACTTTTGTAACTCCCAAGTAAACCTCTTTGAATATCCTAAATGAGAACAGGTATACCGTGGCGTAAACTCCTCTGAACTAGCATTTATCCCTTCCCAGAAGCAACTGCTCAATCCCTGGGAATTCTTTTTCAGCCCAATTATGCTTTTTTTTTTTTTTTTGCTGTTGCTGATGTGTTACATATTGACAGGTGCGAGGAGGTGGTAATTTCATTTTGCCAGATGTCACAGGAAGCCCCGTGAGTTTGTCATACCTCTCTGTGTTGCTGTGAACAAGCTTACAGATCAGTCTTTAGAGACCCCCACCTCCTCATTGAGCCTAATTGACTTGCGTAATTGAAGAGGGAGCAGCCTTACTCTCCTGTGGGTGCAAATGATGGTCTATTAAGAGTATCCAGCAGGGAGGTTACCTGCAGCCCAGTGAAAATGCGAAGAAAAAAACCCGTTTGTTAGTTTTTGTGAGCAGATGACAAAAAATAAAAGAAAGAAATGCTTTTTACTGACAAGAGTTAAACCTTTGTCCTTTTTAAAAAAAAGATTCTTTATTTTCCTTTAGGTATGTATCTTTCTCCAAAAATGACACAGCAATGTAACTTTTCATGACTTCATAAAAGAAACAGGAAAGACTTTTTTTTTTTTGTCAGTAGTGATTTAATAATGTATCTTTTACTTGGCCAGAAAGTTTAAATCCCAACTGATAAATAGTTGCTCTAAATAAGGTAGTGCCATATTTAATCTCAAAACGCCAAGTCAGACTCATGCCATATTGACATTGGCAAGATTTTAGGCTTCCATTCTTTTCCCTGGGATTTGTGGGTGGGCGAATGTGCTCCTAGTTAAGGTTAAGAAAGTGAAGTATAGAATAAACGTTTTCAAAAATATATAAATTTAGTCCATCTTTTCAGTCACATTGGAATAGTTACATTGTGTATCAAATGCTCAACATTTGCAAATGCTGCCTTTCCTACATTTCTTGAGTGTAGTGATTTTGCTAGATAGTGTGAATAATGACATGTGTAATTTTCTTAACAGCAAGAATCATTTTTACTTGGAAAGACTTACATGTATTACTCAACCCCTCGAAGTGCAGTTAAATCATGATTGCCGCTTACTGCCATAGCAGCGCTACCTCTTCTGTAAGGTGTCCTTGGGGAGGGCAAAACCAGCCAATTTTCCACTTAATAATAATATATTACGATCTCTAGGACACGAAGTTTCTCATACCTAATTTTGGATCAAGTTCTCTATTTTCTTGGTTCGGTCAACCGAGCACAACTCGAAGCAATAAAATAGAAGTAGGGTTTTTCATAGCTGTCGTTCCTGATGCACTTCCTTACTTTTGGAACATTATTTTTGTAGATGTACCACAAAAAGTAAGTCTTAAGGTCTACAGGCAGTCCTTGACTTACGACCGCAATGGGGACCAGAATTTCCACTGCTAAGCAAGGCAGTTGTTAAATGAGCTGCACCCAATTTTATGACCTTTCTTGCCACAGAAACACTACAGTTGTTAAGTTAAGTAGCACAGATGTAAAGGGACTCTGACTTCCCTGTTGTCTTTGCTTGTCAGAGTGTCACAAAAGCTGACCAGATGACCCCCAGGACTCTGCAATTGTTATAAATACACGCCACTTGCCAAGTGTCCAAATTTTGAACAGTGGTTGTTCAGAAACAGTCATAAGTCCCTTCTTTTCAGTATCATTGAGGACCCAGATTGTTGTGGGGCAAGGAGTGGTGCGGTGGCCTAGAGGTAGAGCTCTGGCCTCACAATCTGGAGGCTGTGAATTGGATCCTAGGTAGAGGCAGATAATTTCTCTCTCTTGGCACACTGAGAATTTATCTGCTGAACAAAATTCCGCATTGGTGACAGGAAGGGCATCCGGCCATTAAAACACTCCGCTAGCTCCCTTCAGTTGCCCAGACTCCACCCTGCAAGGTATTATGTGGCCGTTAAAAGAAGATGATTGTTGGGGGCAAGATGCTGACTCTGTAAACCGCTTAGAGAGGGCTGTAAAGCAGTATATAAGTCTAAGGGCTATTGCTATTGTAACTTTGAATGGTCACTAAACGAATGATTGTAAATGTATGTTTAGCATGTAAACGCTCTTCTTTACATAAAGAGCGTAGTTCTCTGCACGGCTGCATGCAAATATTCAGAAGGCTTGAAAACAAAGTCTTCTTATTTCCTTTTTCTTCAGGTGACGATAATGGGAAGAAAGCCAGCAATCCCAACCACTGTAACTGTATCATAGACCAAATCTTCACAGGTGGACTACAGTCTGATGTCACTTGTCAGGTCTGCCAGTGAGTATGATGAGCAAGTCTTTTAAAAAACGGGCAACCCCTTGAGAATAAAATGGCGATATCTTCCTGTTGTACATAGAGAGCGAGCCTAGGCAGGAAACTTCAGTGAGAACCTGAATGAAATAAAGAAAAGAGTTAATTGCGTAATAGCTAACCTACTGCTCTTAAACCTGCTTGCATTCTTGTGAAGTCGTGATGGCAATCTTTTTTTCAGCCATATGTAAATAAACATCACCAGGAGCTTAAAATCAGCCTTGGCTTGATTATAAAGCAAGTGGGCAGCCAATATGCTTTTTTTAAAAGGGAGACCTGAGCTGCCAGAACATAAAACAATTTTGCACTGTTAAATTATATGGACTTTTCATTAACTCTTCTTGCTGGTTTATATCTGACGGCTGATATTTCGTCCATTCCCTAACATCCTGCTCTTGTTCCGTATTTTTAAGGTCCCCATTAAAGAAATTTAAAATGTTCTTTGTTGGCAATCTGTTTTGCGAGCACCCCCTAGAGGTGAAATGCCAATTTTTCTTCCACTTCTGCACATTCATTTTGGACATGTAAAGCAGAAGTCTTCAAACTTGGCAGCTTTAAGACTTGTGGACCTCAACTCCCAGAATCCTCCAGCCAGCATAGCATAGCATAGCTAGCTGGAGAATTCTGGGAGTTGAAGTCCACACGTCTTAAAGCTGCCAAATTTGAAGACCTCTGATGTAAAGGTTGCCAGAATGTTTTTCCTCTCAGCGTTTATCCTTGTGAACCTACTATTTTGTAAAGTAATATCACACCATTTTCTGGATCTCTTGATTTGCAGGGATACCCCCTTAATATTTATTCTCTTTGTCCTCTCCGTTTTAACAGGTAAAATGATTGTTACTGATAGAAGAGAATGTTTGTAACACAGGGTTGACCTATGGGATCCTTGGTGCTTGCTGAGCTTGGTGGTTTTCTTGCAGATGTTTCATGACCCAACTAGGTAACTTCATCAGCACTGGAAGGAAGGGGGGGTGGGAAGAGGAGCAAAAGAGAAGGAAGACTGTGGGGTCCTTAGTTTTGGTTGTTCTCTTGCAAACATTTCACTACCTAACTAGGTAACCTCATCAGTGCTGAAAGGGAGTAGGCTTTCACCATCATTGCATGGATGATGTTCCCTACTTGGGTAATGAAACATCTGCAAGAAAACAACCAAACTCAGAGAGCACCAAGGACACCACAGTTGTCATCTTCCTCCTCGTCCTTTCTCCATTCTGCAATCTGCACTACTTTCTAGTGCTGAAGTTGTTACTTAGTTGGGTAATGAATCATCTGCAAGAAAACACTAAGCTCATGAAAGTACCAAGGACCCCACAATCACTTATGTCCAAACTTTCGCTTTACATAATCCCGTGGCTGAACTGTTGTTTTTTTTCCCCCTCTCCCTAGCGGTGTGTCCACCACGATAGACCCCTTCTGGGACATCAGCCTGGACTTACCCGGTTCCTCCACCCCGTTTTGGCCTCTGAGTCCAGGCAGCGATGGCAGTGTGGTGAACGGAGAGAGCCACGTGTCAGGAACCACCACCCTCACAGACTGCTTGCGAAGGTACAGACTGGCAGACTGGCATTAGAAAGGAGCAATCTTACCTTCCCTCCTCCTGTCTGCAGATGAGCAATCGGCAGGCAGATGGCCCAGGAGCAAAAAAAAAACCAAAACACACCACCACGTCTGCAATTATTTCTGCTGAATCATCGTGCAAGCAACTCAATTCCCTTGTAGGAAAAGAGGCCAGGACAAAAATTAAGCATGTAGCATAAACTTGATAGAAGCTGGTAGGTAACCAAGACAAACAACCCCCTCAGTTTAGCTTTCCCCATGATAAATTTCAGCACTGTGTATCCTTGATTATGTTAGACAGTAGACGGGTATTGCTTCATATGTTGCAAAGCAAGGCACGCTCAGGATAAACATAAACACCTTTGATCTCTCATCTTAAAGATATTTTAAATAAAACGTCATTGAACTATGACCTACATATGTGGTATCTCTGTAGATCATAGGTGCAGGTCACAATCCTTGTTTTCCTTAATTATGGATAGTCTGCCTCTTACCTATCCTTCCCTTGCTCAGTGAACAGAAGTGGGGTCTCTTAGAGGTAAGGAAGAGAAAAATCCAACCTAAAAGAGGAATTGCCAAGCGAAGCAGCCAGTCAAAATTGTAAAGCAGGAAACCTCCATTGCTTCACCAGTTTTTGAACGCCGTTGGTTGGCCTTATGAAGAAGAAATTCTACTAGTCTTTAACAGAATGTTCTGCTAAAATATGATGTGGAATGTATCTTAGTACTGAATTCAAGAAAGATCAACAGATGAGCAATGTCCAGCAGGTTTCACCCTTCTTGCAAAACACAGCAAGCAGACTATTTTTCCATTCCGCCTGATGCAACTGTCACTTCACAAAAGATCCGAGAGGTTATAGAATTATCACACAACCACCTCTACTTCAGGAAGATTGAAAAGAAAATATTTGCCAGAGAATTTGTACAACGGTATACAGAAATCCATATGAAGAAATCCATATGCACAGACTTCCTTATCTCCAAATGGATAACAGGCCAGTCGAGATAGAGGGGACTCAATGAATTTACACTCCCATTTCCTTGCAAGAATGGGAAATGTTTTCCTGTCCCTATCTGGGCTTTCCTCTATGTAATTACCCATAGTCTCAATTGTATATTGAAAATATTTCCATGGCTTTTAACTGTTTACCTGTTCACTGTTTAATTGTTTGCCACCCGTTTACCTGCTTTGAGGCCAGTTAAATGGAGATATTCATGGGGATATCTTTCTTTACTCACTGAATCACCACACTGTAATTAGGACATCGAGACTAAATTATTTAGGATTATACATTGGTTTCTCCCCCTAAGATTCTTCCATTTTCTTGGAATCTGGCAAACAACTTCAGAATAATGCTAACCAGATCCATTCAGCTATCACTATTATAGTAATTAAGATCATTGGAACAGCCCTACTGGATCAAACTTCCATCTAATCCCATAACTGTCCACTGGTACATATTTTGGTGGCCACGCTAAACAAATTCTGGAGTTCACTGTTAAACCTCTTTTAACATGGAAGTATTATACAATAACAATGCCAATAGAGCTATGCTTTTGTCTTATTGCTTCATACTATATAGGGTTTATTTGTTACCTTAACACGTAGATGATGGCTAATTTGGAGCTGTTTTAGTTTTTAGACAAGATTGAAAGAGAAATGATGCAAATATGAAAACCTTGAGGCTTCTGGATTCCAGCTGTCTTTAGCTGTAACCACTACAGTCAGCAGCTGCCACAGTTGCTAAAAGATATAATTCATTTAGAAGTTCTATACCCTTTCTGTAGACACTTGGGGATTAGTTCTGTGGAGGGTGTCTCTCTCAAATGGCTAGTTTGGCATGGCTGTTCCATGCAAAGAATTCCTTGTATATAGAAGACCTGTTACCAAGTGATCTTGATGGATGGAGGAAACTCATTTGTGTGGAAGAAGGTTCAGTGTTGGTCTTACGTACTGCCTCAGTACAGAATTCAGATTTACTGTTTCAATAAGAGAGGTCTTGATCCAAGCATTGCTTCAACAATTCCAAGGTTTGCATATTCCTTTTTGAACCAGTTGATCCCTTTGAGTCTGGAAGGTAAGGATGGCAATTATAAAAACATACGTTTAGATTTCATCCAAGATAATTTCCAGATTTGGGAAGGCATGTTGTATTTTAGCTATGTGAAAAAAACCTTTAATCTGTCCTCACAAGTGCCTCAATTGTGTATATTTAAACATATGCCAAACACTGGCCTATTCACCTAATCAAAGCTTAAGATCCTTTTTTTGCTTCATCTGTGATCTCTTCATATTAGCCAGTTTGTGATAGATTGACCACTGAGCCAAATTTATTTTTATTATCATATTTTTCAGGTAAGTTTGGCTTTAAGAACATAAACAAAGATTGTGGGAAATGTCTTAAGGAACATTTTAACGCCAGTTTGTATAGGTTACGTATAATTTATGTTTTATTTTTAAATCAAGAAACATAATAGCAAAGGACTTGAAATGAATAAAACCTCTGATGAAGCTAGTATTTTAAATGCAAAACTTGTAGAAGATTGTACGTAAAAGATATTAAATGGAAATTTAAAGTGAAATAGTTACTTCTGCTGGTTATCCATTCTGTTTTAAACATATTTTTTTTCAGGTTTACAAGGCCAGAACATCTAGGAAGCAGTGCCAAAATCAAATGTAGTGGTTGCCACAGCTACCAAGAATCTACCAAACAGCTCACTATGAAGAAACTACCCATTGTGGCTTGTTTTCATCTCAAAGTGAGTTGCTTAAATGATGATTCCTGAAAGCGGATCTTCCTCCATGAAATTGGTTGACTTTCTTTACTTTGTGGATTTTATCTTAAATCTTACGGGTAGACTGAATCTCAGTTTTGAACTGAGCGCGTACACTTAAGAATTGGGGACATACCTTGTGACTGTTGAATAATATATTTCTAGATTGATTAGATATCCAGAGTTTAACATTTTGCAGTTTCTGTCCCAAAGGTGTTTTTTCCAAAAAGCAGCTGGACTTCCTTGTGTGTTTTTTTTTAAAAAAAACATTTTGCTTCCAATCCAAGAAACTTCTTCAGCTTCTTCAGTTCTGAAGAAACTTCTTGGATGAGAGGCGAAAGGTTTTTCAAAGAAAGAAAGCCATCCAGTTCTGAAGAAGAAAATTTTTGGTTGAGAAGCAAAATGTTTTCAAAGAAAAAAACCCAAGAAAGTTCAGTTGCCTTTTGGGAAAAGCGCCTTTGGTTCTATCATGACCTGGATGATTGAGAATTTCCATAGACATTGCAGATCCAACTCTCTGCTGTTATATGATCCATAAAGCCATATGTTGAACTTAAAACTTTTAGCCTTGATTCCATAACTGTCCAGAAGAATTGAATTAGAGAATACTAGAATGGTTTGGAGGAAGTGGGTTCTTTTTGCAGTGGTCTTTGCTATTAAACTATTTGCCCTCCTCCAATTGTGTAACTACCTAGCTGACCCTTGTAATTTGATGCTCATGAGGATATCTGTTCAACTGAGGCATACTTTCAAATGCCTGCCATTATGTTTCCAAAACATTCTAACTCTTAACTACGATAGAGCTTCAACAGGCATTTAAAAGATTTTTGTCAGTGGTCGCTGAAGATTAATATTTTATGAAACTTACAGAGTTGAGATGCTAAGAAAGGAGAATATTTGTAGCTCAGGGTTGACATGAGGGAGCCTTGGTGCTCTCCTGGCACTCTTGACAAATCAGTCATCAGTAGACACAAGTCTGTAGAGCTACGGTGGCGCAGTGGTTAGAGTGCAGTACTGCAGGCTGCTTCTGCTGATCACCGGCTGCCAGCAGTTTGGCAGTTCGAATCTCACTAGGCTCAAGGGTTGACTCAGCCTTCCATCCTTCTGAGGTCGGTAAAATGAGGATCCAAATTGTTGGGAGCAAGATGCTGATTTTGTAAATTGCTTAGAGAAAGCAGTTTACAAAATCAGTAAAGCACTGTGAAGCGGTATATAAGTCTAAGTGCTATTGCTATTGCTATGCAAAAGGGGCTATCAACCCAACCCAAAAAAGAACAAAAAGACTCCAGATCAAGATAGATTAAGTCTAAGGTTTACTTCAGACCAACAACCAAGTAAACAATACCCCAATCAAGAAACGGCCAAAGAGCCAACAGTAAAAAGCCCAACCAAAGAATCTCTTAAGGCCAACCCCAGAAAGACTCACAGGCCAAGCCACCACAATATAAAAGTGACAACAAAGTGCACTCCTTATTAGCACTAATGATGTTGAATGAAACGTTTGCAAGAAAAACAAGCTCAGAGGGCACCAAGGATCCCTCAGAATTGAGTTGCTGTTGATGATCAGCATATTCCGCAGCAGAGAAATACAGATAGCCATATCTAGTATATCCAAACGTCTAGATTTCATAAAAGTGAACACAGAGAAGGATATTTTGGAAACAGGCAGCATTTGTATTGAATGTCAAAGGATGATCTCTTGCCATGAATCACCCTGTCGCCCTGTCTGTTCAGAATTAAGATTTTAATATTTAATGCCTCAAAACAGCATTCAAATGCCAGCGAACTAATATTGCTAAATTCCGGCAGCTGAAGTAATGGATAGGGGGCTGTACGTTATTTATAGCCGAACTGTTATCAGAGCCATGATGAAGAGGTTGTGTCTTCTGACAATGTTAATAATGTAATATGGTAAACAAACAAAAAAAAAAATGTGAAAGGCTATCTCGTCTGTGTGATTTCTTTTCTCATGCTCGGAAAATAGCCTCGTCTGTTGCTAGGGAATTGTTCTGCTTCTGAAATTGGAGTACAATTACCTACAAAGGTAAATAGGACAGGAGTTTTTTTTAGAAATTTGGAGAAAGGCTGCCTTTCGGAAGAAGAGTTCATTAATCTTTCTGCCCCCTGTTCACATCCACTTATAGCATTTTATTTGGATGATGATGAAAGTAGGGAGCTTATCGCATTTCCCATTGTCTCTGAAATTAATCTTTTCCAGCCACTTGTGCCTTGGCAGCGTGAGATACCTAGAATATTATTTGTCTTGCTTTCTAAATCACAGCACACTTCAGTGCTAGCTTTGTACAAAGAAGGTTTCAGGCTGAATCTACGCCTAAAAATCCTAGAATACCCCAAGAATTAAAAAGAATTGTTTTTAAAACAATTTTTTTCCCTCCCTTTCTGGTCCATTCTGATCTCTCTCTTGTTCTAAAAAGAAGAAACAGTAGGCAACCATACAAACTGTATAAAAGACACTCACTTCTGACACACTGTTGTATTCATATACAGGTAGTCCTTGACTTACGACCGCTCATTTAGTGACCATTCGAAGTTAAAACGGCATTGAAAAAAGTGATTTAGGACCGTTTTTCATATTTACAGCTATTGTAGCATCTCCACGGTCATGTGATCAAAATTTGGTCAGTTTGGAAACAACTCGTATTTAAGACAGTTGCAGTGTCCCAGGGTCACACAATCTCCTGTCTCAACCTTCTAACAAGCAATGTCAATGGGGGAAGCCAGGTTCATTCAACGACTGTGTTACCAACTTAACCACTGCAGAGATTCACTTAACAACTGTGGCAAGAAAGGTCGTAAAATGGGACACAGCTCGCTTAGCAATTGAGCAGTTTGGGCTCAATTATGGTTGTACCTCAAGGACTATCCGTAGTTGTTTTTCTACACCCGAGCTAACTAACTTTCATTATCTAACAAAACGAAATTTGATGGTGAAAAAAATAAGGCTCTACATTTAGGCAAGAAGAACAAAATGCACAGGTACAGTATAGATGGTACCTTGCTCAATAGTAGTAACTGTGAGAGGGATCTTGGAGTCCTAGTGGACAACCATATAGACATGAGCCAGCAGCTGCCAAAAAAGCCAACACAGTTCTAGGCTGCATAAACAGAGGGATAGAATCAAGATCACGTGAAGTGTTAATACCACTTTATAATGTCTTGGTAAGGCCACACTTGGAATCTTGCATTCAGTTTTGGTCACCACGATGTAAAAAAGACATGGAAACTTTAGAAAGTGTGCAGAGAAGAGCAATGAAGGTGATTAGGGGACTAGAGGCTAAAATATACCAAGAATGGTTGCAGGATCTGGGTATGTCTAGTTTAATGAAAAAAAGGATATGGGGAGACATAGAATAGAATAGAATAGAATAGAATAGAATAGAATAGAATAGAATAGAATAGAATAGAATAGAATTCTTGATTGGCCAAGTGTGATTGGACACACAGAATTTGTCTTGGTGCATACGCTCTCGGTGTACATAAAAGAAAAGATACATTCGTCAAGAATCATAAAGTAGAACACTTAATGATAGTCACAGGGAACAATAAGATGATAGCAGTCTTCCGATATCTCAGGGGCTGCCCCAAAGAAGGAAGGAGTCAAGCTATTCTCCAAAGCACCTGAAGGCAGGACAAGAAGCAATAGGTGGAAACTAACCAAGGAGAGAAGCAACCTAGAACTAAGGAGAAATTGCCTGACAGTGAGAACCATTAATCAGTGGAACAACCTGCCTCCAGAAGTTGTGAATGCTCCAACACTGGAAGTTTTTAAGAAGAGGTTGGACAACCATTTGTCTGAAATGGTATAGGGTTTCCTGCCTAAGCAGTGGGTTGGACTAGAAGATCTCCAAGGTCCCTTCCCACTCTGTTATTCTATTCTAGTCATTCTATTCTAACTGATGAGATGCTGTTACATTAAGGAAGTTAAAAATCTGATCTTCTACCCATTTTTTTTATCTAGCGGTTTGAACACTCAGCCAAACTGAGACGGAAGATCACTACGTATGTCTCCTTTCCACTAGAGCTGGACATGACGCCTTTCATGGCCTCTAGGTATGCACTGGAAACCTCTTCTGGCGAGAAACCCTCCATGTCTTAGGCTGTGTTGAAAGGGCAGAGAAATTATCTAGTTCAGCTTATAGGTGGGGACTATAATTGGATGTTCTTTTCAGTGGTTCCATTGGCATGGATTTCACGATTGAAATTAAGCAGGAGTATCTTGAGTGAAAACAGAGTGATTCCACCTTCCTCCTCTAAAGTGCATAGAGCCGTAGTGGTGAGAATGCAGTATTGCAGGCTAATTCACTGCTCTCACTGCCAGGAGTTCGATCCTGACTGGCTCCAGGTTGACTCAGCCTTCCATCTTTCTGAGGTCAGTAAAATGAGGACCCAGATTGCTGGGGGCGAGAGGCTGACTCTGTAAACCGCTTAGAGAGGGCTGTAAAGCACTGTGAAGCGGTATATAAGTCTATTGCTATTATATGCTGTATAATATATAACGTATTATTTGTTTTATATATATATATATATATACTTGCTTTTCATTGAACTAATCAATTTCCTTTGATTTGATTGTTATGCCGAGAAGAAAAATGGCAAGTTTATATTGCCTGAATGATCACTGATACAAGTATAAAAAAAATACACGCTCACATTTTTAAAACTTTTGGCTGTGAAATCTTTTCCTTAAGCGGCCATTCAAAAGTTCTCCAGAATTCTCCAGCCAGCATGACCTTTGTCCCAGGAAATGCTGAGATTTGAAATTGACTTTTCAAGAAGGTCGTCCAGGTTGGAAAAATTGCAATGGGGGCAGTGTGTGTGTGTTAGAGGACCTTTGAAGATACATTTAGGGAGCAGTATATTTATCTTTCTCCTCTTTGGAGAAAGACGTCTTCTAGAAAAATTCCAAGTATCACCGCATACAGAGCATTCGGGATTCACCCTGTCAATAGCCTTAAATGCTTAAAACCAGTAATTTAAATCTCCTGCTTTTTAGCTTTGGTGTTTTGCTGGTTTTCTTCATGCCAAGGGGTAAGTTATGTCAGTGTTGTCTCTTTACTTAAACACTTGTTTCTCCTCTTCAGGAAATGTCGAGAAAATAAGGAGATCTCTTCAAATTTTAGATGTCTGTTAACTAAAGGGCGACTTGATAACCCGCTGTCTTTTTAAATGACACTGAACATGGTGTTTTTTTGTTTGTTTGTTTGTTTTTATTGTAGTAAAGAGAGCAGAATGAATGGGCAGTACCAGCAACCAGCAGATAGTCTAAACAGTGATAATAAGTAGGTGGCTTTGTCTTCTGTGCTTCTTGGTCTCAGATACGTCCCTTAAATCAGTATAAAAAGCTGCCTTGCAGAGTTCAGTAGCCTGTTTTTGTTTTTTTAAAAAAGCACTTTGTGTTCTAAACTAGTGCTAAAAAAAAAAATTGCCCAGGAACAAAATGCTTCTTCTTCAAACAGTGATTTTTCCATTCCACTTCTCTCCACCAACACCCCCACCCCCCCGCAGCCTTCCTTCTATCTACTCTAAAGACTTACTACTCCACAAATTTTACCTACTCATTTGTCCAATTGAAGTAGTCACTGGTCTAGTGAAGCCCACCCAGTCTTTGTAGAGGGGGTGGCACGCCAGGACGTGCGATAAATAAAATCTTAATACACCTGACGTTTTGACAGCTTGGATTGGCACTGATAGTCAGAGTAATATGCATAAACACCGTTGATGTTTTTCAGAAACACTAGATAATATAGGTAGTCCTCAACTTAACATCAGTTCATTTAGGGACCATTTGAAGCTACAACAGCACTGAAAAAAGTGACTTGTGACCACTTTTCAAACTTTTAACGACCGTTGCAGCATTCCTATAGTTACACGGTCAAAATTTCAGAGGCTTGGCCACTGACTCATATTTATGACAGTTGCAGTGTCCTGGGGGGCGGGGGGGAAAGGGTCATATCTCTTGTGACCTTCTGACAAGTAAAGTCCATGGGGGAGCCAGATTCACTTAACCACTGTGTGACTAACTTCTGCAGTGATTCACTTAACAACTGCGGCAAGAGAGGTCATAAAATGGGGCAAGAGTCACGACAACTTAGCAGCAGATATTTTGGGGCTCAATTGTGGTCGTATGTTGAGGATAACCTGTAGCATGTGGAAGCTCCACCTTGGATGGCGCAGCTTACATACGAGTACATATTAGCAAAATGTTGATTATTGAAGGGGCGAAAGGTTCTACGTTGTAAAAAAATCAAGCTGTTTTTCTATTTCCTTGTTCATTCCGACAGGTATTCCTTGTTTGCAGTAGTTAACCATCAAGGAACCCTGGAGAGCGGGCATTATACCAGCTTTATTCGGCAACACAGAGACCAATGGTTCAAATGTGACGATGCCATAATTACCAAGGCTAGCATTAAGGACGTACTAGACAGTGAAGGGTATGTCGAACTCCCCTTAACACAAAATGCCAATCTTGCTCCCTATTGTGTCATTGAAATAGAAAAGAGGAGCAAAATTAGAGGGAACGTATGAAAATAAAATTTTACTTTAATCTGGAGCAGGGGTGTCAAACTCTTATTTCATTGAGGGGGGCATCTCCGAACTGCTCCAAATTTCCGCTACCAGTTCTCCAGAACCTGTCAGAACCTGCTGGATTTCACTCCTGCCCTGATCTGGAGGATTATCTCAAAGCCAGTGATGATAATACATTTTTTTTAAAAATGGCCTATGTTTTTGGAGTGGCCTCAAAGAGAGGAATGGTACCTTAACTCTAAACCAACGTTTTTCAACTTTGGCCACTTTAAGATGTGCGGACTTCCAACTCCCAGGATTCCCCAGCCAACATAGTTTCTATTCCCATAATCCCATAGCTGGCTGGGGAATCCTGGGAGTTGAAGTCCGCACATCTTCCAATTGCCAAAATTGAGAAATGTTGCTCTAAATAAGCATTCACACCATTGCGCTCAGATTGTGCTTTGAAAAACTCAGTTCTGCAGCCTGCATAAATTATGCAAATGAACTCTCTTCTTTTGGCCTGACTCACCAGTTTTTGCTGCTTTTCTGGTTTCCCAGGGATGGGAGGGAGGGATGCAAAAATGTTATTCCATTTTCTCCTATTGCTTCTGGGATTCTCACCGGGATTTTGTATTACCCTATTAGGAAAGGAGTTTTTTGTTGTTGGTGGTTTTTGTTTCAGAAAATGGGAGAGTCTGTGAAAGCTGATTTTCCTACTTGGGTTACCTTCGCACAGAATTGTGCGATATGCGTAGCGCAGTGTCAAGGTGCTAGAGATACAAACCTTATATTCATAGTACTCTTTACATGGTTGCACAGGTAGTCCTTGATTTACAACCGTTTGTTTAGTGACTGTTCAAAGTTACAACGGCACTGATAAAAGTGACTTTTGGCCGTTTTTCACACTTAACAACCGTTGCAGTATCCCCATGGTCAGGTGCACAGTATTTGGACGTTTGGCAACTGGCAGGTATTTATGACTGTCCAGGGGTCGTTTGATCCCCTTCTGCGACCTCCTGACAAGCAAAGTCAGGTTCATGTCACAACCATGTTGGTAACTTAACAGCTGCAGTGATTCACTTAACAACTGTGGCCAGGAAGGTCATAAAATGGGCCCAAACTCACCTATAACAACTGTCTCAGCAATGGAAATTTTGGGCTCAGTTGTGGTCATAAGTCAAGGACTACCTGTCTTGCCAAGGAATGTCTATATACGTAGGTCATTTTTTTTCACATGTATTTCCTTCAGGGAAATTGATTTTTGATTTAAAAAATCAAAAAAATCAGATTTTTTTTATTTAAATCAGATTTTTTTTATTTAAATCAGATTTTTTTTATTTTTATCGAATTTATTTTAATAAAAAACTTTTGGGGTAAAAATCTATCGTAAGATGGTTTTCTATTTAAGATACATAAATAATTTAGTTTATTCAGCATGAAATGGAGCTTAGTTATGTAGCATGAGGCTGTATATTCTGCAACACTGGGACTATCGGTGAGTCAACAGCGGGTCAAAGGAGTAGCAGAGATGACAGCTGCTCTTTAAAAATTATGATTTAAATCGAGTTGTTTTAAATCAAGCCTTTTTACTAGTGATTTAAATCATGATTTAAATTGTGATTTAAATCAACTCGATTTAAATCAAATCCACCCTGATTTCCTTCCTTCCTTTCTCTATGATGTTCTCTGCTACATGGAGGATGGGAGACCATCTCCCCCTCCCCTTCCTGAATGATAGGGATAGGACTGTTGGAGTGGAATGTGTGGACTGTGGCCCACAAAAATGTTGTCATCATATGACTAACATTTCAGGCGTCTTAGAATTCATTCGTTGTTAGAATATATGCGAAGGCAGCTTTATTCTTCGGCCCTCCTTCCTAAAAGTTAACCTTTGGAGTCCCGTGTTTTAATCCAGGGTCTTGTCTTTTCCTTTTCCTTTTCCTTTTCCTTTTCCTTTTCCTTTTCTTGAATATCTGGGGACATTTGGGAATTGCTCAGGCAAGACCAGCAAACTTCTAAAATGGAAGGGCTTCCTTGTTTTTTCTTTTGAAGACGTTTCGCTTCTCATCCAAGAAGCTTCTTCAGCTCTGACTTGGATGGTGGGGAATGGAAGGATTTATACTCCTTGCAGACAGAGCTGGTCGATTTGCATCCTTTTTAGAGGGTCGTTGAGGCCACTTGGAGGTTTCTCTGTTGTCCTCAGGGTCTCCTGAGTGGTGCTCCTGGTTCCTGTAGTCTGCCATTTTTTTCCCCCCCTCTGGAAATCCATTCCTACTCCCACACCATTCAAGGAGTGTCCATCCCAAATTGTATAGCTAAAAGTCTGTAGAGATTCTCAGTCCACCAGGTCAGAAAGTCCAATTTGCCTCTCGAAAAAGCATCTTTGGGACAACCATGACCTGGATGACCGAGAATCTCTACAGACTTCTAAAACTGAAGCTCCTGGAAAGGCCCCCTTTTGACTCAGGCCACCCTGCTGAGGATCCCAATGTTGGCAGAATCTCTCCATTCTTGCCGCTTCGAGTTTGTTCTTTAGGTGTGGGATTCGGCCTCAATCCTGTGTCGCCGTCAAGCCCTCAGCAGCCCAGCCATATCCTCTGATGAGTCACTGGCCTTGAATTATTTAGACACTCACCACATGAACCGAGAACAAAAACCTTCCCTGAAACCGTCCCTCCCTGATATATATATATAAAAAATAATCCACACATTGGATTATTTGGACAATAATCCACATTGCTTTTAATGGAGGGGAGGGGAGCCAGAACCAGGGGTGAAATGCTCCTGGTTTGGACCAGATCACCCGATCTGGTAGTGATCGTGGCAGGTGGTTCAGAGAACTGGTAGCAATCACGGCGTGTCATTACTTTGTGATGTTAACCAGGAAGTAATTTGTTATGTACCCTCTGTGCATGTGCAGAAGGTTTTCCTTTCTTTGCTTTTAAAAGTAAAAAAAAAGGCTCTGACGATCACAGCTGAGCTGCGCGATCATCAGAGCTGTTTTTTAACCTTTTAAAAGCATTTTTTTTTTACAACCTATTCGGCCGACCTACTGGCCAGAACGTATGCGGAGAGACCCACACCGACCTAACTCTTACAGCTCATCTTTCTTCTTCCTACTCCGCAGATACTTGCTGTTCTATCACAAACAGTTCCTGGAGTACGAGTAGCCCTGCTCAGCAGCCGACGCGACAAGGAAAAAAAGGAAAGGAAGCAAAAAAGGAGTGGTAGACTTCCGATAAAACACACAACACTACCTGAAATGAAAAACAAAACAAAAACAAAAAACGACACCCATTCGACACCTGGCCCCGAGCTGCGACAGGACCCGCTTGCCAGTTGGCTCACCGCCTAGAGGAGTTTAAAAAAATAAAATACGAAATAAATGAACTCTCTTCCTCGGGTTTGCGGCCCTGCAAGGACAGAAGAAGGAGGGGGGAAACCTAACCAGAGGCTGCCGCCAGTGACTTTTGAGCGAGGAAATAGAATAGCGCGAAGGTTGCCCTCGACGGGGACATAGAGGAAAGCCGAGGAGTCCCGCCGTTTCTCCGAGACATGCGCGGGAAGTGCCGGGTGTGTGTGTGTCTACGTGCTCTCATCTTCTCCATCGAGCATCTTCTCCATTGGTGCTTCAGCTCCAACCGACCAATCATAACGACAGTTAATTAAAAAAACAAAACAAAAATACCCCATGCCCCGTTTTCCCCCCTCCCTTTTATCCCCCCCCCCCCTTTTTTCTTTTTTAATCATCATCACCCATGGGTCTGAAAGCAGTCAAAACGGAGGAGAGTTGGGGGACGCCGCGACGAGATGGACTTTGCGAGTACCTTTTTATTTGTGAATTTTAGTTATTAAATAAATACAGTATGAAATGATTAGGCTGTTTTGTTTTTCGGAAAAGCCATTAACCAGAGGCCAGATTGACGGGACCGGCGTGGTGGCGAAGGCACCAAAAACCTGCCTCTTTTTCAGTCACAGGTAATGGTGGGCGTGGGGGAGGGGGAGAGCTGTTCTTTTTGGAACAGGCTAGGTTTCTGTTTGAGCCCCTCCCCTTCCCCCTCCCATTTTTTTTTTTGTTTTCTATACATTGCTATTTTATTAATTTCTCGCCCCCACCTCTTTACACGTGTACTTTTGTTCATCGTTTTCCGCCCGTAAGAATGAAATTCATAATTGCAACCATCAGTAAAATGAATGAATTGGCATGTTTATACTGTAAAAAAAAAAAAACCAAAGTAGTCTTGATTATTTATTGTGGTTGGGGGAGCGGGTGGGTGGTTTGGATGTAAATAAGGCTGATCTCTCGGGATGTGTGGCCGGGGGTGGGGGAGGTGTTGAGAGGCAATTGTTTCCCCATCTTCCCTTTCCAAAGAAATATTGCCCTCGTGAGACCCTTGGCCTTGAAAAGGGTGCCATCTGCCACTTCTGAGGAGTGGGTGCCGTTTTTTGAAATTAGTCTCAACTACTGGACTCTTCTTCCTAAGCAAAATACTTTCTACCAACTCTGCTTTCATTGGTCTCTTAGTTCTCTCTTTCTCTCCCATTCCTTCCTTCCTCCCCCCGTCTCTTTCTCTTTCTTTCTTTCTCTCTCTCACCTCTCCTCTCTCTTTCTTTCTCTTTCTCGCTCTCTTTTTTCTCTCTTTTTTTTCTCTTTTTTTTCTTTCTCTCTCTCTTTCTCCCCCCCTCTTTCTTTTTCTTTCTTTCTCTCTTTCTCTCTCTTTCTCTTTTTCTTTCTCCCTCTCCCTCTTTCTTTCTCTCTCTCTCTTCTTTTTCTTTCTCTTTCTTTCTCTTTCTCCCTCCCCCTCTTTCTTTCTTTCTCTCTTTCTTTCTCTCTCTTCTTTTCTTTCTCTCTTTTTCTTTCTTTCTCTTTCTCTCTCCCTCCTCCTTCCTTTTCTTTCTTTCGTTCTTTCTCTCTCTCTCTCTCTCTCTCTCTCTCCCCCCCCCCCCTCTCTCCAAAGCCTTCTGGCTTTGTCCTTTCTTCCTGGAAACTGCTTTGTTTTGCTTTGTTTTTTTATCAGAAATGCATTTATTTTCTCCCTTTCTCTCCCTCCCTCTCCCCCCTTCCTAACTGTCTAGACACCGTCAAAGCCCATATGGGCTGTATATTTTACCAAGAGGCTGGGCCACGTTTTATTTGTCACTTACGAAGAAAACGGCTTCTTTGCCTTGTTAAAAAGAAAAGAAAGAAAGAAAACCCCCTTCAGGCTGCACGGCTTAACGTGTGCGTATGCCCAATAACCGCAGGGAAGTGGTTTTGTCACACCTCTTTTTATCTGTACAAAACAAGTTTACCTTTCTGTGTGAAGGAGGGACATGAAGAAGAAAAAGGGCCACCGATGACTTGAATGCCAGCTGGATTTCTGTTCAGCTGACAAAAGCTGCCTTTAAAAAAAAAAAAAGACATTATCTGCCTTTAAGCTAGCCAAGCCTCATTGCCTTTTCAAAGCTCCTTATGTCCTAGGAGTTTGTTGGGTATTCTAGAGATGGCCGACCCAGTCTGGTAATTTTCCACCAGTTTAAGAGTCGAGAGAATATACTGGTTTTGAGAGAAACTCATACTTAACAGAATTTAAACCTTGTCAAAATATTTGTCTAGTTGCAGAGAGTTTGACTTGCACTCTTCAGAGGCCTTTAAATGTCCTGCCTGCCGTTCAAGGCAGATACTATTTAAGGTTCACTGTTTTCTAGCATAAAAACGAGGATATCATGGTGGACAGTGATACAGGTAGTCCTTGGCTTGCAACCGTTCATTTAGTGACCCGTTCAAAGTTACAACGGCACTGAAAAAAGGAACTTTTTCACACGACTGTTTTGATCACGCGGTCAAAATTCAGACGCTTGGCAGCTGACCCGTATTTATGACCGTTGCTGTGTCCCGGGGTCAATCTGACAAGCGCAGTCAGTGGGGAAGCTAGATTGACTTAACAACCATGTTACCAACTTAACTGCAGTGGTTCACTTAACCACTGTGGCAAGAAAGGCCATAAAATGGGGCAAAACTCACTTAACTCACTTAGCAACAGACATTTCGGGCTCAATTGTGGTCGTAAGCCGATGTTGTGGCCTGTCAGCGGCCTGTGCAGATTGTAGCCGATTCCGACAACGAGGAGGCTGGTGTGGTGCTGCGTCAGCAGCCTGTGCAGCCGGCGCTCGATTCAGACAGTGAGGAGGCCGGAGAAGAGTTGGTGCCAGAGGCAGGGATTCAACCAGGGCCTTCAGAACCTCCAGAAGCTCCTTTAAGTGAAGAGGACGAAGAGGAGGAGCCTCTTCTCGATGCACAGGTGTGCAGAGCTGCCAAAAGGCAGGAGTGGCTCCTCAGGAGGAGGTCTCCTCGAGAGTAAGGCTTGGGGCTAATTGACCACTCCCTTAGCCTATTTAAGGAGGAATGCCGATTGCAGCAAGCTGTAGGGAACAACTTTAGTTCACTCTCCTTCGCGTCTGGATTCTCTGCAAAATTGCTTCTGGGCTTTCTGCCAACTCTAGTAAGACTATGATTACCTTATCTTAGAATTCTGGTAAGACAGTTCATTAACAGCCTTTGGTTGATAAAGACTGAAGTTATTTGAGTAAAATAAGCTTTGTATTGAGTTTGTGTGTGCTGCGTTCTTTGGGGTCCGTAGCTGGGGCAGAACAGCCGAGGACTACCTGTAGTTCTCGTAACGTGGCTTCCCCCCCCCCCCCAAGCTGTATTCTGAAGGCCCTGTGGCCTGCTCAGAAAACGTATTGCGGTGGATGAGAGAATTCAAAATTATATCTATTCTAGGTCACTCTCCAGAATCTTCACTGGTTCGTTCAAGATAAATTTAAAACCAATATTAACATGGAATAAAGCAGCCATTTCCTAACAGCGAGCCAATGTGTGGCCACTTTTTAGCTGCAGACGAAGGGGCTGTTTGTGAGTGTTGTGAATTGTATCTTCCCTGTTTCCTTTTAAATAATGTAAGGAAGAGGAACTGCCCTTTTCTGCTTCATAACCCTGAAGATCAAAATCCTTTCTAAAATGGAATTATGGCACCCTCTTGTGGCTGAACTCTGGGTGTAATACTTCTTCTCCACCTCCAAAACCTTCTATTTCCTTTTTATTGTACTGTACAAGAGCCTTGGTAGTACAGTGGTGTAAGGCACCCTGTTATTAAGCTGGTTATTAAGACCAGCTGCCTGCAATTACTGCAGGTTCGAATCTCGCCAAGGCTCAAGGTTGACTCAGCCTTCCATCCTTTCTAAGGTAGGTAAATTGAGGAGCCAGTTTGTGGGGGCAATAAACTGACTTTGTATAAATATACAAAAGGATGAAGGCTATTGCTTAGCGCATTGTAAGCCGCCCTGAGTCTCCGGAGAAGGGCAGCATATAAATCAAATTAAAAAAAAAGAAAAAGCTGTTTTATTGTAAAATAAAAGGAGCCTGGATAGCTCAACAGACTAAAAGCCTGTTATTAACATCAGCTGCCTGCAATTACTGCAAGTTCGAATCTCACCAGGCTCAAGGTTGACTCAGCCTTCCATCCTTTCTAAGGTAGGTAAATTGAGGACCCAGTTTGTGGGGGCAATAAGCTGACTTTGTATAAATATACAAAAGGATGAAGGCTATTGCTGAGCACATTGTAAGCTGCCCTGAGTCTCCGGAGAAGGGCGGCATATAAATCAAATTAAAAAAAAAAAATGTTAGATGCCAAAAAAAAAAAAAAAAAAAAAAGGCGGGGGGAACCTTTTTTAAGAAGTAGCTATAACTGTTAACCCTTTTCTACTTTTCGGGGCAAAAGGACTTGATAGGTAAGTTTTCTTTCTGGAACAGATTTGAGAAAGCAACCAAGATGTTAATTAAAAGAAAATTTCTATCGACCCAGATTTAAGGACACTTATCCAGAGTGCTCTAAGTTACTAACCAAATTAAAATTCAGATTGTATAATTGTTGTTCATAATATCTTGGCCTACAACTGAACTGTGTTTGTACACATTGTAACTGCAGAATTTGTCCAAAGTACATAGCTATTTGCATTGTTTGTGTTATACTCTGCTTTTTGTAATTTAATCTTAAGAGTAGGTTTATCTTGGATGGTTATTTTCCCCTGTGTAATGTTGGAATTGGTCACTATTACTCTTTCTTTGCTTTAATGATGCAATGACTTTCTTTTTAAATTGCTTATATAATTTTATTGAAATGTTTAAAAGAAGATAAAAAACTAGCACAAGCTATGAAGAAAAAAGGAAAAGAACACAAATAGTCCAAGAAAAACGGTGGAGAAAAACAGAAAAGAAAGAAAGAAAGAAAACGCAAAGAAGTGGCTTCCAATAATCTTCATAGCAGTTACATTTTAAGCTCACTCTCTAAACTTATTATCATAATACTCTTCTTTCAATAATCTATCTTGTCTGATCATCAGAGCCCTAAACCATGTTCATTTCCCCCCCATTTGTACGCAAAACCTCCATGCGATTTTTCCAGGCACCAATCAGTGTGGTTGGTGTCTTTTCTCTAATCAAAGAAGCTAATTTATTCATCTCAACAAGAGCTATCAATTTCACCAACTTACTTTCTAACTTTTTATCCGTTAGTCAAAGGAAAAATATGTTTGGTTCACTTCAAAACCCATGTTGCCTCTTGCTTTCTATGGATTTCAGTGCTTCTAATTTTGCTTTTTCGGTGTAAGAGGAGAAATTCGGATTTACTCTCTTCCATTTTTCTCGCGGCTTTCTCTTCTCTTTCTTCTCTCCTCTTTTCTGTCACCTCTTTTCTTCTCCCTTCCCATCTTCTCCTCCCTCCCTCCCTCCCCTTCCCATCCTCCTCCCTCCCTTCCTCCTTCCTCCCTTCCCTTCTTCCTTCCTCTCCCATCCCATCCCTTCCCATCCTCCTTCCTTCCTCCCTTCCCTTCTTCCTTCTCCCATCCTCCTTCCTCCCTTCCCTCCCTTCTTTCTTCCCCTCCTTCTCCTCCCATTCCCATCCTCCTCCCTTCCTTCCTCCTTCCTCCCTTTCTTCCTATCCCAGCCCATCCCTTCCCATCCTCCTTTCTTTCTTCCTTCCTTCCTCCCTTCCCTTCTTCCTTCCTCTCCCATCCCATCCTCCTTCCTCCCTTCCCTCCCTTCTTCTTTCTTCCCCTCCCTCTCCTCTCCTCCCCTTCCCAGTTAGGAATAAATGTAGATATTGTCTCTTCTCTAATCAAAGAAGCCAGTTTGCCATCTCTGCAAATCCACTTATCCTTCCTCCCTTCCCTTCTTCCTTCCTCTCCCATCCCATCCCTTCCCATCCTCCTTCCTTCCTTCCTTCCTTCCTTCCCTTCTTCCTTCCTCTCCCATCCCATCCTCCTTCCCTCCCTTCTTCTTCCTTCCTGCCTCTCCCATCCCATCCTCCTTCCTCCCTTCCCCTCCCTCTCCTCTCCTCCCCTTCCCATCTTTATCATTTGAAAACAAATCCAGAAACGTAGTTTGGACAATTCTGGCATCTTTGCTGCATCCTCGTCATCCTTTCCCGTGATGCTGTCACAGAAGTGCTAAAGAAAGCCATTGGCTCACACGCAGGGGCGGTGCTTGTGCTCCGGTTGCTAGGTAACCAGAGGAAGGCCTGTCCGTGGGTGGTGGTCTCTGAATTAAATAGATTCTCGATCATTTTGATGTTATTTGTTGTCAGAGGGAGGTTGGCTATGCCTTTACTTTGACCACTAACCCACATTATTCATTCATCTGAAGATTTCAGCCAAAGACACATAGTTTATTTGTTTATTGTAACTGGGCTGTGGTCAGTCTACAACCATAAGATCCCATTGACATAATTTACTTTTTTCAAAGCCCTTTGTGTGCTTTGGCTTAGAGCCAAGCCTTACCTAAAATGTGGTTCTTGAGATATTCCCACCTCCTCTCCTGGTTCTTCTCCCATCACCCTCTCGGTCAGGAAAGTTCCTTCTAAATCCTGGCATCCTAAATCGAGAACCTTGGGGGTGCTATATGATTATTGATTTTCTCAGCAGTAGATCCCTTCAAATCTGTCTTTCATCTTTCCTGGGGCAAAAAAAAAACGGGGGGGGGGGGGCAGAAATTCTGCCTTTTCCTTGACGGAGTAATGGATTTTGAAAGGGAAGCTGACTAACAGATGCCTGCTTTTGGTAATTTAGACGGAAAGGAGGAACAAAATGCAACTCTGTGTAAGAGGGTTGCTTAAGTTGTCAGCTAGAAATTAAAAGACGCTTGCTTCTGGGGAGGAAAGCCATGGCAAATCTAGACAGCATACTAAAAAGCAAGACATCACTCTGCCAACAAAACTGCGTCTAGTCAAGGCTATGGTTTTCCCAGTTGCAATGGATGGCTGTGAAAGTTGGACCATAAGGAAGACTGAGCGTCAAAGAATGGAGGCCCTTGAACTCTGGTGCTGGAGAAGACTCCTGCGAGTCTCTCGGACTGCAAGGCCATCCAACCGGTCAGTCCTAGAGGAGATCAACCCTGACTGCTCTTTAGAAGGCCAGATCCTGAAGAGGAAACTCAAATACTTTGACCACCTAATGAGAAGGAAGGACTCCCTGGAGAAGAGCCTAATTCTGGGAACGATGGAGGGCAAAAGAAGAAGGGGATGGCAGAGAACGAGGTGGCTGGATGGAGTCACTGAAGCAGGAAGCATGAGCTTAAATGGACTCCAGAGGATGGTAGAGGACAGGAAGGCCTGGAGGAACGTGGTCCATGGGGTCGCGAAGGATCGGACATGACTTCGCAACTAACAACAAAGTTGTCAGCTATCATTACCCACTCGTGAACGGCCGTTTCCTCTGAAAAACATGACGTAAGAAGGAGCATTGCACACTTAATCCTTCTGTATTTGTCAGCTTCAAGTCATCGAGACAGTTTCCCCTGGATGGAAATTCCAAATATAAACAGAAAATAAGTACTTTTTTCCTTCCCTTCAAATCACCTTGTATGGTGTGTAGTGGGGGTTAGACTAGATGACCTACAAGGTCCCTTCCGACACTCATAATCTGTATCTATCTACCTTTTTCTCCGGGAGCCCTTTTTTGAGATTTCCAAAAGGCTTAAAATACCGCATGGAAGCTCTTTATTATTTTTGTGTCTGCTCTCTACCACCTTGAAAAAGCCAAGAGGCCTTTGCAACAATTCTTAGTTCTTAATGTCTAAAAAAAAAATGAGATAAACGGAGGAAGACCATAGAAATACCACTTCCCCAGAGACCTTCCTCTGAAAATTTTATTGAAAATACCAGGTAAACAACCATTCGTTTAAGCAAACATACAAAAAAACAACAACAAAGAGTAAAGTGAACAAATGCAACAGAAAGCAGCTAGCAAGGCAAATTGCGGCCTACAGGTAGTTCTGGTCTTACAACAGCTCCATTTAGTGACCGAAGTTACAACATCGCTGAAAAACATGACTTAGGACCAGTTTTCCACACTTAACGACCATTGCAGTTTTCCCCCGTGGTCACAGGATCAAAATCCAGACACTTGGCTGCTGATTCGCATTTATGACGGTTGCAAGAGTTCCCCCACTTTCGCGACCTTCTGACCAGCAAAATCAATGGGGGGGGGGGGGGGAAAGAAGCCAGGATGGCTTCACGACTGTGTGACTAGCAACTGAACAACTGCAGTGATTCACTTAACAATGGTGGCGACAGAAAGGTCGTAACATGTGACAAAACTCACTTCGCCGTCTCGCTCGGCAACCGGAAATTTGGCCTCCATTGCAGTTGTAAGTCGAGGACTACCTATATCATTTTTTTTTTCCTTTGAGGATTTTTTTTTTTTTTAAAAAAAAGCATTTATGTTTGACTTTCACCCGGAACCTGGGAATTTTATGCCCACGAGTGAACAATCTGGCAAAGATTTAACAAAATCACTGCTCGGTTTCCTTGGGCCCTTACAATTCAAGACCTCAACAATGCAAGTGGCTTATTTGGGGAGGGGGCTGTCATGCTCCTGTCTCACCCCCCAACTGTTTATAGCTTAGCTCAGGGGTCCCCAAACTTTGCAGCTTTAAGACTTGTGGACTTCAACTCCCAGAATTCTCCAGCCAGCTATGCTATGCTGGCTGGAGAATTCTGGGAGTTGAAGTCCACAAGTCTTAAAGCTGCCAAGTTTGAAGACCTCTGCCTTAGCTCATCTGCATCTTTTCTTGGGAAGGGGAACATATAATTTGGAAATGGCAGTCTTCGGCAGAGGGAGGTACCATCCCGCCAGCAGCAACTTCAGCCAGCATCTCAAGCTGGTACGGCCTCGGGCATGCCCGCGTCTCCTGGATGGCAGGACTCACTTCGGGGAAACAAAAGCCACACGTTTCCACAGGCTCTGGGGTCTCGTTGCCCCCGGAGTCGCTTCCGAAACTTCCCGCTTCCATGAGACCATCTGGGGGAAGGAAAAACAAAACACGAGTCTGCCATGATTTTGATAACTCCTCGACTTATAACAGTTCATTTAGGGACCGTTCGAAGTTTCAGTGGCATCGGTTTGGATGTTCTTGCGTACTAGTTAATATTTATATGAAAATTAAAACTGTGTGTAAAAGGTAGGAGCAAATAATACGGAATAAGGAAAATGGAATACAATAATTAGGAATATGTTTCTATGTATTGAAATGTATGTTACTCAAACATCGCGCCATTCACACAACGATATGTTTTTATTTTTAAAAAATAATAAAAGCTTGATTTAAAAAAAAGTTTCAGTGGCACTGAAAAATATAGCAATAGCACTTAAGACTTATAATACCGCTTCACAGGACTTTACAGCTCTTAAGTAATTTACAGAGTCAGCCTCCCCCCCCCCCAACAATCTGGGTCCTCATTTTACCAACCTCGAAAGGATGGAAGGCATGAGTTGACCTTGAGCCGGTCAGGATCGAACTCCTGGCAGTGGGCAGAGATAGCCTGCAACCTGCATTGTAACAACTGCACCACTATGCCTGCCTGCCTTCCTTCCTTCCTCCCTCCCTCCCTCCCTCCCTCCTTTCTTCCTTCCTTCCTTCCCAAGCTATAGCAGACTTATATACCCCTTCACAGTGCTTCATAGCCCTCTCTAAGCAGTTTACAGCCTATTGCCCCCAACAATCTGGGTCGTCATTTTACCGACCTCGGAAAACGACCTCAGTCAGTTGAGCCAGTCAGGATCGAACTCCTGGCAGTGGACACAGATAGCCTGCAACACTACATTGTAATAACTGTCCCACTATGCCTTCCTTCCTTCCTTCCTTCCTTCCTTCCTTCCTTCCTTCCTTCCTTCCTTCCTTCCTTCCTTCTTTCCTTCCTTCCTTCCTTCCTTCCTTCCTTCCTTCCTTCCTTCCTTCCCTCCCTCCCTCCCTCCCTCCCTCCCTCCCTCCCTCCCTCACTTCCCAAGCTATAGCAGACTTATATACCACCTTACAGTCCTTTTACAGCCCTCTCTGAATGGTTTTCAGAGTCAGCCTATTTTCCCCCAACAATCTGGGTCCTCATTTTACCCACCTCGGAAGGACGGAAGGCTGAGTCAACCTGGAGCCTGGTGAGATTCGAACTGCCAAATTGCAGGCAGTCGGCAGAAGTAGCCTGCAGTACTGCACTCTAAGCACTGCGCCATCACAGCTCTTGACTTATGACCGTTTTCCCCTACTGCTTGAGTAGGGGGCTGGGGTAGGGGTTCGGTTCTATTCTATTCTATTCTATTCTATTCTATTCTATTCTATTCTATTCTATTCTATTCTATTCTATTCTATTCTATTCCATTCCATTCCATTCCATTCCATTCCATATTCTATTCTATTCTATTCTATTCTATTCTATTCTATTCTATTCTATTCTATTCTATTCTATTCCATTCCATTCCATTCCATTCCATTCCATATTCTATTCTATTCTATTCTATTCTATTCTATTCTATTCTATTCTATTCTATTCTATTCCATTCCATTCCATTCCATTCCATATTCTATTCTATTCTATTCTATTCTATTCTATTCTATTCTATTCTATTCTATTCCATTCCATTCCATTCCATTCCATTCCATATTCTATTCTATTCTATTCTATTCTATTCTATTCTATTCTATTCTATTCTATTCCATTCCATTCCATTCCATTCCATTCCATTCCATTCCATATTCTATTCTATTCTATTCTATTCTATTCTATTCTATTCCATTCCATTCCATTCCATTCCATTCCATTCCATTCCATATTCTATTCTATTCTATTCTATTCTATTCTATTCTATTCTATTCTATTCTATTCTATTCCATTCCATTCCATTCCATTCCATTCCATATTCTTTTCTATTCTATTCTATTCTATTCTATTCTATTCTATTCTATTCCATTCCATTCCATTCCATTCCATTCCATTCCATTCCATTCCATATTCTTTTCTATTCTATTCCATTCCATTCCATTCCATTCCATATTCTTTTCTATTCTATTCCTATTCTATTCTATTCCATTCCATTCCATTCCATATTCTATTCTATTCTATTCTATTCTATTCTATTCTATTCTATTCTATTCTATTCTATTCTATTCCATTCCATTCCATTCCATTCCATTCCATTCCATTCCATTCCATATTCTATTCTATTCTATTCTATTCTATTCTATTCTATTCTATTCTATTCCATTCCATTCCATTCCATTCCATTCCATATTCTTTTCTATTCTATTCTATTCTATTCTATTCTATTCTATTCTATTCTATTCCATTCCATTCCATTCCATTCCATTCCATTCCATTCCATTCCATATTCTATTCTATTCTATTCTATTCTATTCTATTCTATTCTATTCTATTCTATTCTATTCCATTCCATTCCATTCCATTCCATTCCATTCCATTCCATTCCATATTCTATTCTATTCTATTCTATTCTATTCTATTCCATTCCATTCCATTCCATTCCATTCCATATTCTTTTCTATTCTATTCTATTCTATTCTATTCTATTCTATTCTATTCTATTCTATTCTATTCCATTCCATTCCATTCCATTCCATTCCATTCCATTCCATTCCATATTCTTTTCTATTCTATTCCATTCCATTCCATTCCATTCCATATTCTTTTCTATTCTATTCCTATTCTATTCTATTCCATTCCATTCCATTCCATATTCTATTCTATTCTATTCTATTCTATTCTATTCTATTCTATTCTATTCTATTCTATTCTATTCTATTCTATTCTATTCCATTCCATTCCATTCCATTCCATTCCATTCCATTCCATATTCTATTCTATTCTATTCTATTCTATTCTATTCCATTCCATTCCATTCCATTCCATATTCTTTTCTATTCTATTCTATTCTATTCTATTCTATTCTATTCTATTCTATTCCATTCCATTCCATTCCATTCCATTCCATTCCATTCCATTCCATTCCATTCCATTCCATATTCTTTTCTATTCTATTCCATTCCATTCCATTCCATATTCTTTTCTATTCTATTCCTATTCTATTCTATTCCATTCCATTCCATTCCACTTCATTGCTAAACCGCCTACACGCAGGAATCTTCTGAGCATGTTTGCAAGCACCCAAAGAAGGCCGTTGCTTCAACTGGAATAAAGAAAAGCATGTACCTTTTGGTAGATCTCCCTTTTTATGGCAAGATGGTGTGCTGGCTCGACAAAACTTCTCGTCCCCCCTTTTTTGAAAGTAAAACCAAGTCAACAGCAAGGAGAAGAGCAGAATGCAAAGGGAGAATCCCAGGGCCATGTACAGCAGCACCTGTTGGTCGTAGGTAGCATCCAGTTTGCGCTGCAGAGGCTGGAGAGCAGGTGGGCTTGGTAAAGTGGTTGTAAGGGGCTCTGGAAGTCAGATGGGGTGAAGAGAGAGAAAGAAGAGTTAATAAATGTTTATCCCACGCTTTGATTTATTTCAGTACCAATTCTGATGTGTGGCCTCTGGATTTTGGACGCAAACGGATCAGACCTATGAATATCTGGGGAACTGGGGGGTTCTTGATACTCTCTGAGCTGGGTAGTTTTCTTGCAGGCGTTTCATTACCAAACTAGGTAACATTATCAGTGCTAGAAGGGAGTGGGGATTGTGGAGAAGAGGAGGACAAGAACTAGAGATCCTTGATGTTCTCTTGAGTTTGGTAGTTTTCTTGCAGACATTTTATTACCAAGCTAGCTAACATTATCAGTGCTAGAAGGGAGTGGAGATCCTTGATGCTCTCTGAGCTTGGTAGTTTTCTTGCAGACATCTTATTACCAAGCTAGCTAACATTATCAGTGCTAGAAGGGAGTGGAGATCCTTGATGCTCTCTGAGCTTGGTAGTTTTTCTTGCAGACATCTTATTACCAAGCTAGCTAACATCAGTGCTAGAAGGGAGTGGAGATCCTTGATGCTCTCTGAGCTTGGTAGTTTTCTTGCAAACATTTTATTACCAAGCTAGCTAACATTATCAGTGCTAGAAGGGAGTGGAGATCCTTGATGCTCTATGAGCTTGGTAGTTTTTCTTGCAGACATCTTATTACCAAGCTAGCTAACATTATCAGTGCTAGAAGGGAGTGGAGATTGTTGAGTGGCAGAGGACTCCTTGGTATTTTCTGAGCTTGGTTGTTTTCTTGCAGGTGTTTCATGAACCACTAGGCAACATCATCAGTGCTAAAAGCGAGGCGGGGGGAGGTTTGCTACAAGCCACCACCTAGTACTGATAATGTTACTTAGTTGGGTCATGAAATGTCTTCAAGAAAACCACCAAACTCAGCACCAGGAATCCCACAGCTCAACCCTGAGCTACAAATATTCTACTGGGGAACTTAAGACTCTGAGCTGACTACCCAAGCAAAGGTTGGTGATGGCAGATGGTTACAGGATTTGTATTCCATCGATAATATTCATTCAGTCCACTCCATAACCAAAAACTTAAAACCAAAAACCAACGAAGTCAATAAATGCAATAAAATACGAATTCAGCTAGCAAAATAACCCGCAGCATATAACATTCCCTTCTTCATGGCTATATTAAGCATTGGTTTTAGTCTGTTTTAGTCTGTTTTCATGTGTATTTATTGGGATTATTTCGCTGATGTGAACCGCCCTGAGTCCTTTGGAGAGAGGGCGGCCTATAAATCCAATAAAATAATAATAATAATAATAATAATAATAATAATAATAATAATAATAATGATGATATTGTGTTTGAGGCCCACCAAGAATTGGGAATTTAATGCCCATCAGTAAAACAATCAGGGATGCGGTGGCTCAGTGGCTAAGACACTGAGTTTGTCGATTAGAAAGGTCGGCAGTTCAGAGGTTCGAATCCCTAGTGCCTCATAATGGGGTGAGCTCCCGTGACTTGTCCCGGCTTCTGCCAACCTAGCAGTTCGAAAGCACGTAAAACATGCAAGTAGAAAAATAGGGACCACCTTTGGTGGGAAGGGAACAGCGTTCCGTGTGCCTTTGGCGTTGAGTCATGCCGGCCACATGACCACGGAGACGTCTTCGGACAGTGCTGGCTCTTCGGCTTTGAAACGGAGATGAGCACCGGCCCCTAGAGTCGGGAACGACTAGCACCTACGTGCTAGGGGAACCTTTACTTTTACCTAAACAATCTGGGAAATATTTTTTTAAAAAATCACTGCTGGGTTTCCTTGTAACGTGGGGGGGGGGAAAAGAATCCCCCTTGAGAAATGCAAAGGATTTGCTTTCAGGAGGTGACTACGGTTGTATCCCTGCCACATTTTTTCACTCCCTGGGCACGTTTGTGACCAAATCTGCCTATTACGGAGGGTATAACGTAACTAACTGGGATGTGGGAAAGAGTTCTGGATTGTGTCTTGAGTTCCGGGGTGGAAAACACAAGGAGGAAAATGAAACCCTCCTTGGGCTCCAGCTGGCCGTTTTGAGAGACCTCCTCCTTGGCTCTTACTTCTACAGAAAGGCGCGCATTGTTTGGGGTGTTGCCCACAGATGCTGAAGCATTTGACGCATTCTCTCAGGAGCTGGTCGTAGTAGGATCCCTCTTGATTGCTGCACTCCAAGGAGCCTAAGAGTCAAGGGAGAAAGGGTTTTCTGCAAAGGGGAAAGGAATCTGCCCGTCTCTTTCTCCACCCACAAAGGGACCACCACCCAGTCATTGGCTGGCCTGCTGCTCATTGGCTCTACAATCCTGTAGCCATGGAAACAGCAGCATCCTCTAGACGGGCTAATGCAGCAAAAGGGGATGTGATTTCCCCTCTTTTCCATCTCCTGCGTCCTTGAACATCTCCGGCTCGTCGGGAGTATGTGGTAGAACGTTCTCCAGCCATTGGCTGCTAAGCTCTGGAGCTTGGCAAAGGGTGTGTAGTCAAAGGCGCTTTAGGAGAGGGTTCGCAACTTGGGCGTCCTCCTGGATTCACGGCTGTCTTCAGAAGAGCATTTGACGGCCGTGACCGGGAGGATTTTTTCATCAGGTTCGCCTGATTCGCCAGTTGCGTCCCTTTCTGGATCGGGACTCCTTACGCACGGTCACTCATGCCCTTGTCACTTCCCGCCTGGACTATTGCAACGCTCTCTACATGGGGCTCCCCTTGAGGAGCACCCGGAGGCTCCAACTGGCGCAGAGTGCGGCCGCGCGGGTGGTAATGAGAGCGACATGGCGCTCCCATGTAACACCTCTCCTGCGCGAGCTGCATTGGCTCCCAGTGGTCTTCTGGGTGCACTTCAAGGTTTTGGTTACCACCTTTAGAGCTCTCCATGGCTTAGGACCTGGTTATCTACGGGACCGCCTACTACCACCAATAGCCTCCCACCGGCCGATACGCTCTCATAGAGAGGGGCTCCTCCGGGTGCCGTTGGCCAAACAATGTCGACTGGTGGCCCCCAGGGGGAGAGCCTTCTCTGTGGGGGCACCTACGATCTGGAATGAGCCCCCCCCGGAGATACGGAGGATCCCGGATCTGCGCACCTTCCGCCGTGCTCTCAAGACCTTTTTATTCCACCAGGCTGGCCTGGCCTAATTTTTCCCTTTTTTCCTTTTTAAAATGCAAATTTTAATCTGTTTTTAAATGATTGGGGTGTTTTAAATCTGTCTGGGCCAAATTGTTTAATTCGGTTTTATTTTGTTTTTAAATTTTGCATTTATGTATTTTATTGTTTGGCTGTTCACCGCCCTGAGTCCTTCGGGAGTAGGGCGGTATATAAATCAAATCAAATAAAAATAAATAAATAAATAGAGCAGGGGGTGTCCTACCTTGGCAACTTTTAAGACTTGTGGACTTCAACACCCAGGATTCTGGAAATTGAGGTCCATAGGTCTTAAAAGTAGCTAAGGTTGGACCTCTCTGTTTTAGAGCATGAGAACTAATTCAGGAAACAATTCGGGAATCACGGGTGTAGAATAGTTCCTTCCTTATTTGGCTTCCCAGCAACCCACCTTCTGCAGATGTGCAAAGGAAGTAGCTCTATATCAGGAATCAGCAACCTTAAACACTCAGAGAGCCATTTCCCACAGAAAAGAAAACACCGGGAGCCACAAAACCCTTCGCGTGCCTGACTATTTCCTGAGCGGCCCCAAAACTAGCATATATAGTTGAATTAGTTTCAACTAATTAGTTTCAGAATTTTCTTCTGAAACTTTTCTTGGATTTATCCATGGTTGGCCTACCGGGGGGGGTGTCAAAAAGCTTAATAAATTGTGCATCGGTGGGTGTCACACATTGGCAGTTGTGATGCATATTTTGAGCGACAGGGAGCCACAGCAAAGGGATGAAAGAGCCACATGTCCAAATTAACGAAAGAAATGAAAGAAAAGGAAGATACAGAATATATCAAGTATGGAGTAAGTGGTATGATTGGCTCGAGATTAGGGAAAGTAAGTGTGAATAAAGGATGGAGAGGAGGATGTGACAAATATGTAAAATATTGTAAATGAATAAAATTAGATATAAAGGGACGATAAAGATAATGATAATAAAGGATGGGAAAAATGGGGAAAGTAGAAAATAAGAGGAACGAAACTGATATGTAAAAAGAAACACATGTGTTTGTGTTCTGTATGTTGTGTTGTTGTTGTAAAATCAATAAAAAAACTTTTTTAAAAAAGAAAGAGCCACATGTGGCTCCAGAGCCATGGGTTCTGACCTCTGGTACATACCAACAGAAGACCACTTCATACATTGCTACTTCCCTAAGTATCCCCAGTCATCCATGAGTTGTAAATCCATGGGTTGCTGAAGTTCAACTCCCATCAACCTTAGGTCAGCGTGGCTAATGGTCTGTGATGCTGAGAACTGGGATTTAGCAACATATAACCAGCCAGACACTGACCATCCTAGATCAGCGTCGAGTATTTGCAAGCCATTGGCACACGTGTCATATAGACACCAGTGGAGGCAGAGAGTGTCTCCACGCCTATGTGGAAAGGAGGGGCTTACCCTGAGTATAAAACCCCCTCCAATCTTTTCCACCTTGCTCTCTCTCCATCTCTCTCTTTTCATGTTTGTTCCTCATGAGACTTGACCTCTGTTGTACATAGTTAATATGATTTATCATATGAATAAATACGTTTAAGACATTCATTTATGCATCTGCCTCTGAAGTCTTCTATGCTCCTGGGTGTTTCTACGATCCCAATTCCACAATCAGAATCTGGACAGCTGGTTACCACGAATGTCGATCAACCTGATCTTATCCTCCAAAAACATCTGGAGGTCAATGAGTTGAGGAAGATCTCTTGGTAAAGCACTGAGTGGCAGGGTCTTCTCGCCAGAGCTGAAGAACCACATCTGCAGCACCTCTACTGGTGCTGGAAGGACAAATATCTCCTCCACCCCCCAGTTCTACCATGATTCGGGGACTGCTTTGGAGGGTCAAAATGACCGAACAATACAACGATTTCATCATTTTCAGATGCTTACTGCAGACATCGGCGCATCCCTGGGACTTCAGTGGATGACAAGCATGTTTGCAAGACATACAGTTACCCAGAAGGCCATCCCAATACTGGTCCTTCGAACACGGCATGATCCCGTTGAAAGTGCACGCCTGAATCCAGGGTGGTCTCTAAAAACAGAAGAACAGGTTGCAGAAAAAGAAGTCTGATAGAGTTGGCTCTCTAGAATCACCTTCTGATTTAGGGAGCCGAGGTGGCGCAGTGGTTAGGGTGCAGCTACTTCAGCTGACTGCTAGTTCAGCAAATCAGCGGATCAAATTTCACCGGCTCAAGGTTGACTCAGCCTTCCATCCTTCCGAGGTAGGTAAAATGAGGACCCAGATTGTTGGGGGCAATATGCTATTTAGTATACTATCTTTGGTGTAAGCCGCCCAGAGTCCTCGGAGAGTGGGCGGCATAGAAATATGAATAATAAAATAATAATAATAAATAAAAAATAAATCATAGAGCTGGAAGGGACTCTGGAGGTCTTCTAATCCAACCCTCTGCCCAATCAGGAGTTCTTATACCATCCCAATCTTTTGAGATGGTATAAGGGTTGTCCAATTTTTTTCTTGAAAACCTCCATCAATGGAGCATCTGCAACTCCTGGAGACAAGCTATTCCATGGATAAATCGTTCTCACTATCAGGAAATTTCTCCTTAATTCCAGGTTGAATCTCCTTCTGATCAGAATAGAATAGAATAGAATTTTTTATAGGCCAAGTGTGATTGGACACACAAGGAATTTGTCTTTGGTGCATACGCTCTCAGTGTACGTAAAAGAAAAGATACATTGGTCACGAATCATAAGGTACAACACTTAATGATAGTCATAGGGTACAAATAAGCAATCAAATCATACTAGGAAACAATATCAATATAAATCGTAAGGATACAGCAACAAACAGTCATGCAGTCATAAGTGGAAGGAGATGGGGTGGTGGGAACGATGAGAAGGTTAATAGTAGTGCAGACTTAGTAACTAGTTTGACAGTGTTGAGGGAATTATTTGTTTAGCAAAGTGATGGCATTTGGGAAAAAAACTGTTCTTGTGTCTAGTTGTTCTGGTGTGCAGGGCTCTATAGCATCATTTTGAGGGTAGGAGTTGAAACAGTTTACGTCCAGGATGTGAGGCCTTCCATTGAGGACCTGGATACTGCACGAGTCAAAACGGGCTGTGAAAATATCTACAGACCCCTCGCATCCTGGACATAAACTGTTTCAACTCCTACCCCCAAAATGATGCTATAGAGCACTGCACACCAGAACAACTAGACACAAGGACAGTTTTTTCCCCAACGCCATCACTCTGCTAAACAAATAATTCCCTCAACACTGTCAAACTATTCAATAAGTCCGCACTACTATTAATCTTCTCATCGTTCCCATCACCCATCTCCTTCCATTTATGACTGCATGACTGTTTGTTGCTGTATCCTTACGATTTATATGATTTATTTTGACTGTTTCCTAGTATGATTTGATTGCTTATTTGTTCCCTATGACTATCATTAAGTGTTGTACCTTATGATTCTTGACAAATGTATATTGTCTTTTATGTACACTGAGAGTGTAGGCACCAAAGACAATTTCCTTGTGTCTCCAATCACACTTGGTCAATAAAGAATTCTATTCTATTCTATTCTATTCTATTCTATTCTATTCTATTCTATTCTATTCTATTCTATTCTATTCTATTCTATTCTATTCTATTCTAAGTGGTGACACAGGTGACTCCAGTGTCATATTAACGGTCCAGGATGGAGAGATATTAAGGTAGATTTACATCAGAAACTTTAAAGATCACGCATAGAACGTGGCTGGCATTTAAGTCTGATTCATACATCACTCCAAGGTGTGATTTGTTTTAACCGGGTTGCGTTGCACAAATCAAAATGGCCCGGTTCATCGACAAAGGCTGTGCACCATGCTTTGGATGGAAACTGTTAATGGCCGACCCGCCTGCAATGACTCAACAAAACTGACACCACAACTTAAGCGAAAGCAAAGTACGAGTTGCACAGGGCTGTGTGCGATTCCACCATCTTTGTGTTTCCCGCATGGAACTTTTATGTTCTCAGCTGCGTCAAAATAAGATTTGCTGTAATTTACGTTAGAAAAATCAAACGGCACGGAGAAAGCTCTAGGAAAGCCAACCGAGATAGATAGATAGATAGATAGATAGATAGATAGATAGATAGATAGATATGTGTCTTTTTCTTTTTCATAGGCTTTTATGTGCATATTCTTTCTAGCCAGGTTCCACCTACATAAGCTAAGTTGTTCCACAGCCCTAGTTCTGTGAAATCTCATTCACAAGTTTCTGGGCTTTTTGTATCCTGCTGAAAAGCAACAACTCTGTGCTCTCCCAAATTGCAGCACAGAGTTGTTGCTTTTCAGCAGGATACAAAAAGCCCAGAAACTTTGGCAGGCTAATGGGCAGGAGTTGGGCAGAAGTAGCAAATTCCAAAGTTTTGCCGTCTTTGGACCTAATTGGAAGATGGATGTTGCAGGCTGAATGCAGGCAGGAATTGCGGCAGAGAATTTCCTCCCATAATTTTTAAAAACACAAAGCTTTCGACGACTCTGTTGGGTGGGCAAAATGCCCAGACTAGGAAATATAACTGCAGATAATGTTTTTTGTGGGGATATGCAAAAGATAAACATGTCAGTGAGCTACGCATTAGCTATGCACTAGCTGGAGGGGATCCAAACTTTTAAAGGAAGAAGCTTGTATAGCAGCTCTTCTAAATCCTTTCCCCCTCCTGCTCATTTATTTGATTAAAACCTATCTTTGCTCATTTCCCTGTAAATACTTGGCTTCCCTTCCAGAGGACAAGAAATACACAATGGATGGAAAGTAATTCAGGAAACAACCAACCAAAGAACTAAGGAGAAATTTCCTGACAGTGAGAACAAGTAATCAACTTGCCTCTATTAAGTTATGGTTGCTCCATCACCAGAGGATTTTAAGAAGAGATTGGACAACCATTTGTCTGAAATGGCATAGGGTCTCCTGCATGAGTAGGGGGTTGGACTAGAAGACCTCCAAGGTCCCTTTCGACTCTGTTATTCTGTTATTTATTTATTTTAGAGGCTAAATCAGAAGGTGAGCATTTGAAGGAGCTTGGTGCGTTTAGGGCTAACAAAGAGAAGGACTAGGGGGTGACACGAGAAAAGTCTTTCAATATTTTGAAAGGCTGTCCCAACAAGAAGGGATCTACCTATTCTCCAAAGCACCCGAGGGCAGGACAACAAGTAATGAGTGGAAGAAATTTCTTTCTTATCTTCAGACGTTGTGAGTCCTCCATCACTGGAGATTTTCAAGAAGACATTGGATAGCCATTTTTTTAAAAAAAATTATATTTATATGCCGCCCTTCTCCGGAGACTCAGGGTGGCTTACAATGTGTTAAGCAATAGCCTTCATCCTTTTGTATATTTATACAAAGTCAGCTTATTGCCCCCACAAACTGGGTCCTCATTTAACCTACCTTAGAAAGGATGGAAGGCTGAGTCAACCTTGAGCCTGGTGAGAATTGAACTTGCAGTAATTGCAGGCAGCTGGATGTTAAATGCTGCCTTAGTAGGAGGCATTAGCCTCCTACGCCACTCAGGCTCCTTTATTTGTCCGGAATGATATAGGGCAGTGATGGCGAACTTTTTTGGTTGAAACTGGAACGTGCTTGCATTTGCCCGTTTTTCAGGCTGTTTTCCAGTGCTCCGGAGCCCGTAAATGTGCCAGAAACCAGAATAGCAGCTGGTGACATGCACATGCCCACAGAGAGGGCCATCTCTGGCATGTGTGCCATAGATTTGCCATCACGGATCTAGAGTCTCCCGCTTAAGCAGGGAGTTGAACTAGATAGAAGACCTCCAAAGTCCTGTTCAAATCTGATATTCTGCATTCTTCTTCTCTGGATCAGTCCTTTCCAGAGAAGAAAAAAGTTCAGAGCCCAGAGAAAGGGAGATAGCAGAAGGGTTAAGGGCCCCCAGTCCACCTCCCTACTCTCTCTTGGAGGACACCTGCAGCTGGGTTGTGTGTCAAAAGAAAACACCAAGGTTGAAAAACAATTATGGAGTTTCAGAAAAGACTAGAAAATAATCTATGTAGCCTGTTGGGAGACTGAACTAAGATTATTTGCATTTGCTGCAGAGTTTTCCTGGAGGCATTTGTCTCATCGCGTGAGAGAGAAAAAAGAGAAATGGATCTGTTCTTAGGAACCACAAAGACCAAAGTTTCATTTCTTAGCAATTATTTTGGTATGAATCTGCAGGGCTCATTCATTGAAGCCTTCCAGGGGTCCTCAAACTAGGCAGCTTTCAGACTTGTGGACTTCAACTCCCAGAATTCTCCAGCCAGCCAGCTATGCTGGTTGGAGAATTCTGGGAGTTGAAGTCCACGAGCCTTAAAGCTGCCAAGTTTGAAGACCTCTAGAAAAATAGGAAAAAAGCAGCCCCTCCTGAGGCAGATACAACTTCGAAAAGACAAGACAAAACAAGAAAGGAAAAAATAAATGGAGGAGATGAGCAAATGTATTATTCATTGGCTTTTTAAAAAGAAGACGTTCTTTAAAAAAAAAAAATTGTTGCCATTGTCAAATCTCATAATCGAACGTGTGTGGTATTTTTGGCATTTCTCCCTGAGTTCACAAGGTTTATTTCTTTACCTTGGCAACTTGAGTTGGTGCATCATGGCGCCTAGACAAGATTGCCCAACCTTCACTCTTACCAGGCTTTCAAAGCTATTATGAATTAAGGCAGGATTATTATCCATATATATATATATATATACACACACACACATACATATATGTTGGTCGGCCATTTTAAGAAAATAAATAATACCAATGTAAAAGAGAGCCAAGCCAGAGATGTTGCAACCAACCCACACAATGATTTATGACCCTGCTCAACTCAACTCAACAACTCAACTCAACTCAATCCATGCATCTGGACAGCTCTCAGAGGTTTAAACTTCTCCAAGCTTTGAACTTGGTGAGCTGAGCCCACCTTAATAACATCTAGTGATGTTTCCATTGCAAGCCCTCAAAAAGAGGGCTGTGAAAATATCTACAGACCCCTCACATCCTGGACATAAATTGTTTCAACTCCTACCCTTAAAAAGACGCTATAGAGCACTGCACACCAGAACAACTAGACACAAGGACAGTTTTTTCCCCAACGCCATCACTCTGCTGAACAAATAATTCCCTCAACACTGTCAACTATTCACTAAGTCTGCATTACTATTACTATTAATATTCTCATCGTTCCTATCACCCATCTCCTCCCACTTATGACTGCATGATTGTTTGTTGCTGTATCCTTATGATTTATATTGATATTGTTTCCTAGTATGATTTGATTGCTTATTTGTACCCTATCAATATCACTAAGTGTTGTACCTTATGATTCTTGACGAACGTATCTTTTCTTTTTATGTACACTGAGAGCTTATGCACCAAAGACAAATTCCTTGTGTGTCTAATCACACTTGGCCAATAAAGAATTCTATTCTATTCTATTCTATTCTATTCTATTCTATTCTATTCTATTCTATTCTATTCTATTCTATTCTATGTCATTCTAAGTGTCATTACTTTTTAGAAAACAGTTTGACCTCCGACCAGCAGGAATTCTGCATTCCAGAAAGGAAATGTGGGTGAGCCTCCAGAAAAAAAAACTCGATGTGATTTTATTTCACGTGCCCTTAAATTGAATTAAAACATAAACCCTGAAATGATTCTCCATTCATTTAATCCTTTCCCCCTTTGGTCATATTTAAATTTACAATTTGGTAGCAACTTTCATATGCCATCTGGGGCTGGAGTCTGGACCCAAAGTTTCTGAAGGCCACACACAATTCTTTTTTTTTTAAAGTTTTATTTATTTTATTTATAATACTTTTCATCTCCATCAGTGTGTGAACTGGGTACAGATATTTGAAAATTCATAGTTTGCATACTTGTTGTATTCATTACACTAACATTGATAATATAACTGTATATCAAGATAATTTACAATAATACATAGCATCATCATAAACATAAACATAGTAACATTTTCTCTTCTTACAGTATATCTCCTCTTTCCTAATTTCTGTTTCTATTCTCTAGCCATTGATAAAATACCTCCCACGTCAGAAAATATTCAGTTTCTTCTCTGTCCTTAATGATAAGCGTTAATCTGTCCATTTCTGCGCATTCCATTATTTTCTGAATCCCCCTCTCATCTAACGGGATCTCCTCACACTTCCATTGTCACACAAAAACGATCCTATCAGTACATGTAAAATCCTATCAGTACATGTAAAATAAACATGTAGTCTTTTCATCATATTCTGAAGGGTCAAGTGATATCTTTTTGACTTTAAGAAAAAAATCAGATTTTACTTACACTTTTCTCCCTGCCGCTGAACCTAACTGAACTTCTCTTTGCTGATGGTCATCTCCTTCATGTCATCTCAATGTGTCCCTGATCCTAACTTGTGGGGTTTATTATGAGTCCTTCATTTGATTAGAGTTTCTCTGTGTGTTTCCTGGGGGTTTCCCCTCCTAGGCTTCAGATGCAAACCAACTCAACAAAACCTGAACCAGAAGGAGGTCCTTCTCTGAGTTTCCCTCCCAAGGGAACATCAAAAACTCAACTTCAGTCATTTTTTAACCTCTCTTCTTCCAGAAAAAGATTATTCAGTTTGCTTTGCAAATGTCAACAGGGTATTTGGTGTGGAAGATGCCAGCTCAAACTTACCCAGAATTTTTGAGAATGAGGAAATTTCTTCCGGGGTGGGACGTTTACTATTACTCCCTTGTTGCTTTGCTTGAGAGATGAAGATAGGTCATCCCCTCTTTCAAGACCAATGTCTCAGTCCTTCAACCATAGTTGTGGCTTTGATGCTACAGGAGGGAATCTTCTCTTCTTCCAACCCAACGATTCTAATCTCATTGTTGGCTCCCTTGGCATCTTCTGGAGAGGATCAACAACAAATGGAAACTAATCAAGGAGAGGACAAACTTAGAACTAAGGAAGAATTTCCTGACAGTTAGAACAACTGAATCATTGGAATGACTTGCCTCCAGAAGTTGTGGGGGCTCCAACATTGGAGGTTTTTAAGAAGAGACTGGACAACAAATTGACTGGAATGGCACAGGAGGTTGGACTAGAAGACCTCCAAGGTCCCTTCCAGGCCTATAATTATATGATTCTGAGATAGATAGATAGATAGATAGATAGATAGATAGATAGATAGATAGATAGATGCTAGATGCTAGATAGACAGACAGACAGATGCTAGATGCTAGATGCTAGATGCTAGATAGACAGACATACAGATGCTAGATGCTAGATGCTAGATAGATAGACAGACAGATGATAGATAGATAGATAGATAGATGCTAGATGCTAGATGCTCGATAGACAGATAGACAGATGATAGATAGATAGATAGATAGATAGATAGATAGATAGATGCTAGATGCTAGATGCTTGATAGACAGATAGACAGATGATAGATAGATAGATAGATAGATAGATAGATAGATAGATGATAGATGATAGATGCTAGATGCTAGATGCTAGATAGATAGACAGACAGATGATAGATAGATAGATAGATAGATAGATAGATAGATAGATAGATGCTAGATGCTAGATAGATAGACAGACAGATGCTAGATGCTAGATGCTAGATAGATAGACAGACAGATGCTAGATGCTAGATGCTAGATGCTCGATAGACAGATAGACAGATGATAGATAGATAGATAGATAGATGCTAGATGCTAGATAGATAGATAGACAGACAGATGATAGATAGATAGATAGATAGATAGATAGATAGATAGATAGATAGATAGATGCTAGATGCTAGATGCTCGATAGATAGATAGACAGATAGATAGATAGATAGATAGATAGATAGATAGATGCTATAGATAGATAAATAGATAGATAGATGAGATAGACAGACAGACAGACAGACAGACAGACAGACAGATAGATAGATAGATAGATGTTAGATGCTAGATAGATAGAAAGACAGATAAATGAGATAGATAGATCGATAGATGCTAGATGATAGACAGACAGACAGATGCTAGATGCTAGATAGATAGACAGATAGACAGATGAGATAGATAGATAGATAGATAAGATAGATGATAGATAGATAGATAGATAGATAGATAGATAGATAGATAGATGCTAGATGCTAGATAGATAGAAAGACAGATAAATGAGATAGATAGATCGATAGATGCTAGATGATAGACAGACAGATGCTAGATGCTAGATAGATAGACAGATAGACAGATGAGATAGATAGATAGATAGATAGATAGATAGATAGATAAGATAGATGATAGATAGATAGATAGACAGATAGATAGATAGATAGATAGATAGATAGATAGATAGATAGATAGATGCTAGATGCTAGATAGATAGAAAGACAGATAAATGAGATAGATAGATCGATAGATGCTAGATGATAGACAGACAGACAGATGCTAGATGCTAGATGCTAGATAGATAGACAGATAGACAGATGAGATAGATAGATAGACAGATAGATAGATAGATAGATAAGATAGATGATAGATAGATAGATACATAGATAGATAGATAGATAGATGATAGATAGATAGATAGATAGATAGATAGATAGATAGATAGATAGATAAGGTACATAACAGAGGTAGGGAGAGATGGATGAATGGATGGATAGATGGGTGGGTGGGTGGATGGATGGAAGGATGGCTAGATGAAACAAGTGCTAGGTCTTATCCACAGCATTGGCAAGCTCCGCGTTTAAATATTGCACATTGCATATTGTACCACAAATAATAATAATAATAATAATAATAATAATAATAATAATAATAATAATAATAATAATAATTTTATTTCTATACCGCCCTTCTCCCGAAGGACTCAGGGCGGTGTACAGCCAGTTTAAAAACACAAGACACAACAATAATTAAAAATTAAAATAATTAAATAAATTTGGCTGATTTAAAACTCTAAAAATTAAAATGCCCCAATTTAAAATTATTATGTTGATAGCCGTGCCTGGCGGAACAACAGGGTCTTCAATGTGCAGCGAAACACCCAGATGTCGGAGATCTTACGTATTTCCGGGGGCAGTTCATTCCACAGGGCTGGGGCTCCCACAGAGAAGGCCCTCCCCCTGGGTGTCGCCAGCCGACATAACTTGGCTGATGGCACCCTGAGGAGACCCTCTCTGTGGGAGCGGACTGGCATTCAATTGCATTACATTCTGAACATTGTTCTCGACTAGATTCTGAGTTGTTCTACGGAGATTCTCAGTCCTCCAAGCCACGGCTGTCCCACTGGTATTTTGTTTGCAAGAGGCCACTGGACTTTCTGGTTTTTCTTTGAAGATGTTTCGCTTCTCATCCGAGAAGCTTCTTCAGAGCTTAAGTGAACAAATTTTTTACAAAATTTCGTTTTACAACCTTCCATGAATTCTTGCAGGTGATAAATTTTTAACCTGGTTTGTGAAGTGAAGCTGGCTTCCCCATTGACTTAGCACATCAGGAGGTCCCAAAAAGAGGATCATGTGACCTTGGGATGTGACAGCGGTCATAAGTATGAACCCGTTGCCCAAGTGTCTGACGTTTTGATCGCATGGGGATCCTGCAAAGGTCATACTTATGAAAAACGATCCTAAGTCACCTTTTTTCCAGTGCCCGTTGTAATTTTAAAACAGGGGTCTGCAACCTTAAATACTGAAAGAGCCATTTGGGCCCGTTTCCCACAGAAAAGAAAACAGCGGGAGCCACAAAACCCGGGTGGGCGTGGCCAACTCTTATGTCACTCACTTCCACCAAGTCACATGACCCCCCCTAGCCATGTCTACCCAACCGGTCATTAGGGCAGAGAACCAGTTGTTAAAAAATATCAGGAACCAAAAAATCCTTTTGACATCTCTCTTTCTCCCCCCTCTCTCCCTCTCTCCTCCTCTCTCTCTCTCTCTGTATCTCTCTATGTCTTTCTCTCTCTCTCTCTCTCTCTCCCGTTCTCTCTGTATCTCTCTGTTTCTGCCCTGGCCGCTTCTCCCATCCCCCTCCGTCGCCCTTACCTTCTCAGGCCAGGCGAGGAGTGACTGGGAGGGCAGGGCGAGGGGTGGGGCCAGCCAATGGTGGGATCACCTGACACGGAGCCGTAACAGAGGGCCCAAAGAGCCACATGTGGCTCGGGAGCCGCAGGTTGCTGATCCCTGCTTTAAACGTTCATTAAACGAAGTGTTGTAAGTCGAGGGCTTACTTGTACTGCCGGCCATGGGGCAATAGACAGAAGGACTCACCCTCAGGGTTATGAAACTATCATCTGCTTCAGGAGAGGTTCGGAGGAGTCAGTTTTCTCTGTTTTGAACTTCATCACCTTGCTGGTACTTGAAAGTAACAGATTTGCTTTCGGGATGAAGTGGTCATCTGTTGTTTTCTCCAAATTCTTGTAGTCAACAAGCTGAGATCTGGTGCCCCCACTAACTTTTTCCGAAGCCAGACCGATCTTCTCGCCTTCTTCTGGCCACCAACACCAAAGCTGGGGAGAATAGGGTGCCTAAAATCCAACATACGTAGCCGCCACAGATCGGGTGGTGTAGCTACTGTAGTTCAGGGAGCGGGAGCAGAAGTTTAGGACAAGCGTGAGATTCAGAAAGGGCTTTTTTGAAATGAATCCAGTCAATTCCTCCCAGTGGGATCTATTGTTAATTGTTAGAACAATTAACCAGTGGAAATACTTGCCTCCAGAAGTTGTAAATTGTAATACTTTTAAAAACTAAAAAAAAAAAAAAGCCTCTGATGATTGCACCGCTCAGCTGGGCATGGCGGGGGGGGGGGGCAGGGATTTTTGCTACTGGTTCTCCGAACCACCTGCCTTCATCGCTACCGGATCGGGCGATCCGGTCTGAACCGGGAGCGTTTCACCCCAGGCCATAGCGCCGGGGCAGGTGGACAGGCCCACCCGCGATTTCCGCTACCAGTTCAGGCGAACTGGTCCAAACCGGCTCAATGCCACCTCTGGCTCAATTGTGGTCATAAATTGAGGACTACATATAATTGTGGGGGAAGAGGAACGCTCGTTGGCCTGTATCACACGATAATATTTTCTTGAACCCGAATTGCTAAAATCCCTCCTCCCTTTTTCCTTTGAAGTTACATGACTCATGTCATGTTTTTCTGATTTATGTAGTCCCAGAAGCTGTTCTCGCGCCCCCCTCCACCGTTTAAAGAAAACCCAGGTTGGTTTTGATTTAACTGGCTCCCATTTGCATGTCAAACAAAAACATGTTCGGAAGAGAGTCGACTTTTCTGACTTTAGTTTTTGGCCAGATATAAATGTGTGTGGGGGGAAAAAAACAGGATCATTTTGGAAAATAAACTTTCTCCTTTTCAGGAGAGAAATTAAGAAATCATACCGGGGGGGGGGAGGAAAGTGGGGGGACAAAAGTGGGGGGGACAAAAGAAAACTAAACAATGAAAATTGGGCCATATGAAAAAGAAATAAGATACTTAATTATTCACATATTGACAGCAGCATGAATAATTTTCGCCCAAAACTGGAAAAACAATGACATACTATCAGAAGACAAGGTGATTAAAAAAATTATGGAATGTGCGTAAATGGATAAGCTCACAAAGAAGATACAAGAAAAAGATGAAAGAGATTATTACTTAGCTTGGGAGAAATAGTATAAATGGTTGGAGGAGAAAGGGGAAAAAGAAAAGAAAAAAGGAGGGGACAAAAGAAAACTAAACAATGGTTATATTAGGTGGAGGAATATGGAAACAAATGGGAAGATATAAATTGTGGAAAGGAAACTAGGTATCTGTTTATGTTAAATGTAAATAAAATATTATATATATATATATATATATATATATATATATATATATATATATATATATATATATATATTTCAGATTTCTATACCGCCCTTCTCCTTTCGGACTCAGGGCGGTGAACAGCCAAAGTAAAACACTTTATACACAAAAGTTAAAATAGACTTAAAATAATTAAATAATTTGGCCCATAATTTAAAACATTTCAATTTAAAATCAATTTCAAATTTTAAAAACCCATCATAAAATATATATGATATACTAGAAATATATGTATAAAAGGTAGATTAAGATAAGAAAGAGAAAATGTATAAATATGAATTACTGATGCGAAGATGTTGAAAAGAAGAAGATGTAAATATCTGTTTTTGTTTGTTTTTTAAAAACTGTTTAATAACAATTATTTTTTTAAAAAACAAAGAAATCACGCCAGGTTTTGTTTGTCTTTTTTAAATAAAGTTTTTCGTTTAAAAACCATAAATGCATCTGATTTGTCGGATTAGACCAAGAGCTAATTCGTTAGTGGAACAAAACTTTTTAGACCAGTTACTGTTCCTGATGACTCAGTGTAATATCGCAACCTCACCGAATGGTCAATGCCTTGATTTGCAAAACAGTTTCCTCTTTTTAAAAGTTTGCTTCTTTGGTGGGGTAGGAGGAGGAGACTTTTGGGGTTTTCTCCTAGACCTCAGACTCCTCAAGAAGGTGTTTTTTTTTTTTAAAAAAAAATCTCTTGGCAATGGTTTGAATACAGGTAGTCCTCGGTTTACAACCATTCGTTGCGTGACCAAAGTTACAACAGCCCTGAAAAAAGGAGACTTATGACCTGTTTTTCACACTTTGTCAGACTTCGATGCTATCTCAAAATAAATGAATTTCCAAACTGCCAATCTTTAAGGAAATCTTCTCTTTATTCGAGCACAACCAGGGGTGGACTTAAAATTTTTTAGCAAGAGGTTCATTGCCTAGTTGCTGGGTGGGCATAGCCATGGTGGGCATGGCTTAGTCAGCCTCCTGCACCACGGTGGGGGGTGGGGGCGTTTTTGCCCTTCCCAGGCTCCAGAGGTTTTTCTTGAGCCTCCAGGAGGACGAAAATGGCTTCCCCAGGCTCCACAGGTCCTCTGGAGGCCGGAAACGGCCTTCCCGAACTTCTGGTAGGCCTGTTATTTGTCCTCCCCGAGCCTACGTGCACGCCCTGAACTTACCTGCATCTAAAACGGGCCACGTGGGGACTCCTGGGAGGGGCGGGGGAAGGCGGGGTGGGTGGAGCAAGCCAGAGGTGGTATTTGCCGGTTCTCCGAACTGCTCAAAATTTCCTCTACCGGTTCTCCAGAACCTGTCAGAACCTGCTGGATTTCACCCCTGCCTGGTGGCCATATTAGTGCTGTTGGAAAGGAGGAAGGAGAAAAGAGTGAGAGGAAAGAAGGAAAAAAAGAAGAGAGGGAGGGAGGGAGAGAGGGAGGAAAGAAGAGGGGAGGAAAGAAGGAACAGGGAAGGACAAAAGAGTGGAAGGAAAAAGGGAGGGAGGGAGAGAGGGCGGAAAAAAGTGGAAGAAAAGAAGGAAAAAGGAAGGAAAGGAAGGTGGAAGGAGAAAAGAGTGGAAGAAAGGAAGGAAGGAAGGAAGGAAAGACTTTTGGAAAGACATCAGAAAGTTTGTCCTAGCCACAAGCGCTATCATTTTAGTAGCCCCTGGAAGCGGGGGGGGTGTCTTCTGACCCTTGGGGGAAAATGGCAGTATTGACAGATCCCCTGGTGGCAGTGGTGAAAGTCAATTTTTTTTACTACCGGTTCTTTGGGCTTGGCTTGGTGGGCGTGGCTTGGTGGGCATGGCAGGGGAAGGATACTGCAAAATCCCCATTCCCTCTCCACTCCTGGGGGGAAGGATATTGCAAAATCTCCATTCCCACCCCACTCTGGGACCAGCCAGAGATGGTATTTGCCGGTTCATTCTCCGAACTACTCAAAATTTCCGCTACCGGTTCGCCAGAACCTGTCAGGACCTGCTGGATTTCACCCCTGCCTTCGCCCCTTTGGAATGGAGGATAAATAGTTCATTTAGGAATACTGATTGCCCAATGCCATTTAAAAAAGTATCTTCTCAAATACCAACCCCTGTTTCTTCCACTGTAGAATATTCTTCATGCTGTTGATGGTCTGGTTTCTTTTATTGCATAAATGGGGTGAAGACACTCAGACGGAAAGAAACTCGTTCTGCGTCATTGGCAAACTCATTTCTTTTGTTCTCCAATTGTTGATGCCCAAATCAGGTTTCAGTGATACATTTTGAAAAGAAAAAAAAAAAAGAAGAATTTTTTTTCTGGGCAGCTGAGCTGGGTTCCCTGAAGGATTTGCAGCCCAAGAATTGTTAAGCACCTTAACAGATTAACAGAGTTGGAAGAAGGGACCCTTGGAGATCATCTAGTCCAACCCCCCACCCAAGCAGGAGACCCTACACCATGTCTGACAGATGGCAGTCCAGTCTCTTCTTGAAAGCTTCCAGTGGTGAAGCTCCCACAACCTTGTTATACATCACTGGGATTTCCCTCACCCCCACCCTCCATAAGGAAACAAACTCTGAAAGAGCTTCTTGCTAGCCGTAGTAGATTGCAAAGCAAGCTGTTTTGCTACCTAGGTATATAAACCTTGCATTGTTGTAATTAGGAGTTGTGGAATAAGCTGTAGTAGCTTGCTTCACTCAATGAGGTTTACAAAATAGAGAACGGTTGAATTTAGATGCTGCCTTAAGCCGAAACTAAACGGACTGCCTTCTGGTTTAATGCTTGACGTTGAATGTTGCATGTTGCATGTCTCAGTTCAGTTAGCTCTATATTACTTACACTGATAGATAGTAGTTTTCCAAAGAATCAAAAGAAGTCTTCTTCAGCCTTATCTGGGGATGCTGGACACCCATCTATAAAACAGGCACCCTCTGATTAAGCTACCGTGTTTCCCTGAAAATAAGACCCTGTCTTATATTTTTTTGAACCCTGAAATAAGCGCTTGGCCTTATTGCCATGTGCTCAAAAGCCCGATTGGGCTTATTATCAGGGGATGTCTTATTTTGTGGGGAACAAGGTACAATTTCTCCTTACAGGTAAATATGAAGTTTCCAGCCTCCCCTGGTTTAGGCCTGGTTTAACCAAGACTATAGGAAGCTTCTCGGTACCAAACTAGACTCCATTGCACGAAATGCTGTTTTCATTGCATGGCACTTGAGAAGGACATAACTAGAATTCCCCAATCAGATTAAAGGTTTAAATGTTTACAAAGTCCAGTGCAGTGGTCTAGTGAATTGCAGGGAATTTTGGGAGCTGAAGTCCACGCATCTTAAAGTGAAGATCAACAGTAGAGTCCTTCAAGTTTCTAGGTTGTATCGTATCTCAAGACTTAAAATGGATACCTAACATCAAAAACGTCATCAAAAAAAGCACAACAAAGAATGTTCTTTCTGCGCCAACTCAGGAAGCTCAAACTGCCCAAGGAGCTGCTGATCCAGTTCTACAGAGGAATTATGGAGTCTGTCATCTGCACCTCCATAACTGTCTGGGTTGGTTCTGCAACCCAACAAGACAGACACAGACTTCAGAGGATAGTTAGAACTGCAGAAAAAACAATGGCTACCAACCTGCCTTCCATTGAGGACCTGTATACTGCACAAGTCAAAAAGAGGGCTGGGAAAATATCTACGGACCCCTCATATCCTGGACATCAACTGTTTCAACTCCTACCCTCAAAACGACGCTATGGAGCACTGCACACCAGAATAACTAGACACAAGGACAGTTTTTTCCTGAATGCCATCACTCTACTTAACAATTCCCTCAACACTGTCAAATAATTTACTAAGACTGTATTACTATTATTCTTCTCTTCCTTACTGGTATCTATCCCACTTATTACTATAACCATGTTTCTTGTATCTTTCAATTTATATTGTTTTTACTTGTTTCCCACTACGATTTGATAGCTTATTAGTAACCTACAACTATCACTAAGTGTCATATCTTTTTATTCTTGATGAATGTATTTTATTCTCCTTATGTACATTGAGAGCGTATGCACCAAAGACAAATTCCTTGTGTGTCCAATCACGCTTGGCCAATAAAGAATTCTATTCTTATATATATATAAAAAGAAGGTTGCTCTGTTGTCTTGAACTGAAGATGGAATCAACTGTTGGAAACAGAACCGACATCCCAAAAATTGCTAAAGTAACTCAGGAGCAATCGGATTATTATTATTATTATTATTATTATTATTATTATTATTATTATTATTATTATTTGCAAATTTCCAAACCCTTCCTGTGTATTTGCCAGTTGCAGGTGGTCATTTCAGGCATGGTTGAATAGCCCAAAGCTGCAAGGCTATTGTTCTGGGTATTTCATCTCAGACATAGAATGTTCTCAGGCACAATCCACCACCGACCCAACCCACTTCCTCCTGAGCACTTGCAGGGACGCAAAACTTGGCATGAGAAAGACCGAGCATTTTCTGATTCAACCAAGGAAGGCAACCAGCTGTGTCAGGGAAGCCGGGGGACTCTAAAAATTGTCATCTGAAACCCCCAGAGTATTGAGATGGCCCTCCACGGGAGGCTGGAACGGAAGTTCCTGTGGCTGAAATTCAGTATGAGAAGATGAAGAAGAAGAAGAAGAAGAAGAAGAAGAAGAAGAAGAAGAAGAAGAAGAAGAAGAGAAGAAGAAGAAGAAGAAGAAGAAGAAGAAGAAGAAGAAGAAGAAGAAGAAGAAGAAGAAGATTGGGGAAGGATGAGAAGGAGGAGGAGGAGGAGGAGGAAGAAGAAGAAGAAGAAGAAGAAGAGAGGAGGAGGAGGAGGAGGAGGAGGAGGAGGAGGAGAGGAGGAGGAGGAAGAAGAAGAAGAAGAAGAAGAAGAAGAAGAAGAAGAAGAAGAAGAAGAAGAAGAAGAAGAAGAAGAAGAAGAAGAAGAAGAAGAAAGATTGGGGAAGGAGGAGAAGGAGGAGGAAGAAGAAGAAGAGGAGGAGGAGGAGGAGGAGGAAGAAGAAGAGGAGAGGAGGAGGAAGAAGAAGAGGAGGAGGAGGAGGAGGAGGAAGAAGAAGGAGGAGGAGGAGGAGGAGGAGAAAGATTGGGGAAGGAGGAGAAGGAGGAGGAGGAGGAGGAGGAGGAAGAAGAAGAAGAAGAAGAAGAAGAAGAAGAAGAAGAAGAAGAAGAAGAAAGATTGGGGAAGGAGGAGGAGGAAGAAGAAGAAGAAGAGGAGGAGGATGAGGAGGAGGAAGAAGAAGAAGAAGAAGAAGAAGAAGAAGAAGAAGAAAGAAGGGAGGGGGAGGAGGTAGGGAGGAGGAGAAGGAAGAAGAAGAAGAAAAAGAAGAAGGAGGAGGAGGAGGAGAAGAAGGAGAAGAGGAGGAGGAGGAGGAGAGGAGGAGGAAGAAGAGGAGAAAGATGAAGGAGGAGGAGGAGGAGGAGGAGGAGGAGGAGGAGGAGGAGGAGGAGGAGGAGGAGGAGGAAGAACTGTGGGTCCTTAGTGCTCTCTGAGCTTGGTTATTTTCTTATAGTTGTTTCATGACCCAAACTAGGTAACATCATCAGTGCTAGAAGAGAGTGGAGTTTGCAGGGGGGAGGAAGAGGAGGAGGAGGAGGAGGAGGAGGAGGAGGAAGAGGAGGAGGAGGAGGAAGAGGAAAAGAGAGGAAAGAAGAAGAGAGGAGGAAAAAGGAAGACAAAGAAGAGGAGGAGGAGGAGATGCAGGAGGAGGAGACAAAAATCTGTTTTCAACTTTTTACTCCTGTTCCCAAAGTCATTTACAAGAATTTGTCTCTGTTACTAGTTGAAAGTCATTTGGGAATGTTTACAAGAAGAAAACTTATACATATATACTACTCATATATACATATATATGTGTGTGTGTGTGGTTTGCTAAATTGGGGCTCTTTCTGTTCTGACTGCACTGGTCAATCCGGGACGGCCCCTAGCAAGGCAGAATTAAGTTCGTAAGTTAAACAAGAAAAGTTTGTCACGGATTCCAAAGAATGTAAGACGTCCCCAAGGACCTGGATCAGGCCTGAGATCTCACTAGCCTAACTTGTCAGGGTCACATCAAGGTATGCTGGGAAAAGAGGGACGTGTTACGTCATCCATCCTTGGAGATGCAATCAAGAAAGGGTTGACGGGGGAATTCTGGGAGTTGAAGTCCACATGTCTCCAAATGGTTTAAGGTTGAAAAAACTGCTCGACTGTGTAATGTTGTTTCCTAAAGTCAACCTTACTAGCCAGGCCAGACGGAGCCACCAATGGCCTGTAGGTTCAGGATGAGCATTACTGGATCAAGTTGAAGAATTTTGCATGTCTGGATCAGTGGTGAAATGTAAAATTCACTACTGTTACTACAGAAGTACCAGTTACTACCGGTTCTGTGGGCGTGGCTTGATGGAGGGGGGTAATGTGACTGGGTGGGCCTGGCCAACTTTTTTTTTTTAACTTTTAAAAGCATTTTTTTTCTACAACCTCTTTAGCCGAAGAGGTTGTAGAAAAAAAAATGGCTTTTAAAAGGCTCTGACGATTCCAGCTGAGCCGCGTGATCATCAGAGGATTTTTTTTTTACTTTTTTTTTTTTTTTTTTTTGGTAAAGATTTTATTTTTTAAGGCAAACAAACATTTAATACATCAATCCTTCCTTCCCTGTGACGCCTCGGTGTTATCTTCTAGGGCTTCTTCTCCATCTTCCATAAATTTCTTCTATCTTCATATTTATCCAAACCGTTCTAACATTTCATTTCTAAATCAATATTATAATCATTTGTACACAATTATAGTATCGGTCATTTATATATCTTTTCCAACCAACTATAAAAATAATTCCATGTTTTAAAAATATTCTGATTCCTCCTTATCTTTAATCATCAAAGTTAATCTATTCATTTCTGCACAGTCTAAAAAATTTTTATTACTTCTTCTTCCAAAGGTATTTTCTCTGATTTCCAATTCTGAGCATACACAATTCTTTTTTTTTTTTTTACTTTTAAAAGCATTTTTTTCTACAACTTCTTTGGCCAAACAGGTTGTAGAAAAAATGCTTTTAAAAGGTTCTGATGATCCCAGCTCAGCCACGCGATCATCAGAGGCTTTTTTTTTTTTAACTTTTAAAAGCATTTTTTTGGCTGAAGAAAAAGTTGCAAAAAACAAAGAAAAAAAAAAGATTTGCTATGATGCAGACCAGCCATGGAGAGGCAGTCGAGGCTCTGAAGTGGAAACTGAAGAAGAGGAAGAGGCTGCAGAGAAACAAGAGCCTGTCTGGATTCAAACCAGTAAATCTTCTGTCCTCCAAGATAAAAACTTCACAGGAAACGTTCTTCCTTCTCAAGCAAATCCTTCATCACCTTGGTCATTTATTTCTCAGATGGATAGATAGATAGATAGATAGATAGATAGATAGATAGATAGATAGATAGACAGACAGATATGGAGGGAGGGAGGGAGGGAGGAGAGAAAGAGATGAGAGATAGAGATAGGTAGATAAATAGATAGATGGATGGATAGATAGATAGGAAGGGAGGGAGGAAGGGAGAGAGATGAGATAGATAGATAGATAGATAGATAGATAGATAGATAGATAGATAGATAGATAGATAGATGATAGATAGATAGATAGACAGATATGGAGGGAGGGAGGGAGGGAGAGAAAGAGATGAGAGATAGAGATAGGTAAATAAATAGATAGATGGATGGATAGATAGATAGGAAGGGAGGGAGGAAGGGAGAGAGATGAGATAGATAGATAGATAGATAGATAGATAGATAGATAGATAGGGAGGGAGAGAAAGAGATGATAGATAGAGATAGAGATGGTAGATAAATATATAGATGGAAGGAGGGAAGGAGAGATGATAGAGATAGATAGATTAGATAGATAGATAGATAGATAGATAGATAGATAGATAGATAGATAGATAGATGGAGGATGATAGAGATAGATAGATAGATAGATAGATAGATAGATAGATAGATAGATATGGAGGGAGGGAGGGAGGGAGAGAAAGAGATGAGAGATAGAGATAGAGATAGAGATAAATAGATAAAAAGGTGGATGGATGGATAGATAGGGAGGAGGGAGGGAGGGAGAGAAAGAGATGATAGATAGAGAGAGATAGGTAAGTAGATAAAAAGATGGATGGATGGATAGATAGATAGGGATGGAGGGATGGAGGGAGAGATGATATATATATATATAATATATATATATTATATATAAGAGAGAGAGAGAGAGAGAGAGAGAGAGAGAGAGAGAGAGAGAGAGAGAGATAGGTGGATAAGTAGGTAGGTAGAGAGATAGAGAGATAGATAGCAATAAAGATTTTTTAAAGGAAGAAAAATAATCTTAGTACAAAGTGGGGGGGGGAAGTAAATTTTGCAGATCAGATCATCCACAGGTGGGGTATTTTTCACAAAAAATTTTATCCACAATCGTGTAACGTTCAGGTCCTTGCAAAAAATGCGTGGCACATTTCTCTCTCATTCTCTTTTGAGTTTAAGCTTAATTTTAAATCTAGCTTTCTATGGAATTCGATTCCCAACACAATGTTTTTCAACCTTGGCAACTTTAAGGTGTGTTGAACCTCAATTCCTGGGAGTGGAAGTCTGCGCATCTTAAAGTTGCCAAGGTTGAGAAACACTGCCCTAAAATGTATATAGTTTACATGTATAGATACGGATTATGCAGACACACGAACATACACACAAACGTATGCACACAAAGAGTGTATAGTAGTCTGTATAGGAATGTCCTTTCCCCTTCTTTCATCTCGTGCAACTTTTTCTTCACTCCCGGAGAACGGCCCACGTCAGCTGTGGTTGTGGTCTTAGAGTGAACGTTTGTCTTAGGGACATTCAGGTCCAAGTCAGTTTCTGTAAGCCCAGGCGGAGGTCGGAAAGTGAATTTCTGCAGCAGGCCCGTGAAGAAGAGGAAAAGCTCCATTTTGGCCAGACTTTCGCCAATGCAGTTCCTGCGTCCTGTTAAAAAAAAAAGAGAGAAGAGGAGATGGAGGAGGAGGAAGAAGGGAAGAGGAAGAGGAAGGAGAAAGAGGAGGAGGAGGGAAGAGGAGGAGAGGAAGGAGGAGGAGGAGAGGGAGGAGAAGGAGGAGGGGGAAGAGGAAGAAGAAGAAGGAAGAGGAGGAAAGGAAGAGGAAGGAGGAGGAGAGGAAGAGGAAGAAAAAAGAGGAGAGGAGGAGGGAGGGGAAGAGAAAGGAGGAGGAGGAGGAAAGAGGAGGAGAGGAAGAGGAAGAAAAAGGAGGAGGAAGAGGAGGAGGGGAAGAGGATGGAGAGGAAGAAGGTGGAGGGAGGAGGGGAAGAGGAAGGAAGAAGGAAGAGGAGGGAAAGGAAGAAGAAGAAGAAAGAAGAGGATGAGAGGAAGAGGAAGAGGAAGAGGAAGAAAGAAAAAGGAGGAGGGGGGAGGGGAAGAAGAAGAAAAAGGAGGAGGAGGGGAAGCGGATGGAGAGGAAAAAGGTGGAAGAGGAGGAGGGAAAGAGGAAGAAGCAGAAGGGAGAAGAGGAAAGGAAGAAGAAGAAGTAGGAGGAGAGGAAGAGGAAGAAAAAGGAGGAGGAGGGGAAGAAGAAGAAAAAGGAGGAGGAGTGGGGAAGAAGATGGAGAGGAAGAAGGTGGAAGAGGAGGAGGGGGAAGAGGAAGAAAAAGGAGGAGGAGGAAGGGAAGAGGATGGAGAGAAGAAGGTGGAAGAAGAGGAGGGGAAGAGGAAGAAGAAGAAGGAAGAGGAGGAAAGGAAGAGGAAGAAGGAGGAGGGGGAAAGAGGATGAAGAGGGAAGAAGAGGAGAGGAAGAAGGTGGAGGAGGAGGGGAAGAGGAAGAGGAAGAAGGAGGAAGGAGGAAAGGAAGAGGAAGGAGGGAGGAGGAGGGGAAGAATATGAAGAAGAAGAGGAAAAGGAAGAAGGTGGAGAGGAGGAGAAGAAGGGGTTGGAACTTCCAGCCTAGAAAAAGGTGTTCTGAAGAGTTTCCCAAACCTGCAACTTTTGTGCAATGGCAACACCATTTTCCTTTCAGGAAAAGCTCTTGATGGAAGGCGGTTCTCTTCACCGCAGTTATTGCCACGTTGGACCCGCGGGAGTCTCCCAGCGCTCAAAGTCTCCAAGAAGGTCTTAAATTACCTAAAGAATAAGGCACGAAGGCGTCTTTCTTGACGAAATTCCCGCTGGGATCAAGGAAGTGGTTGGGGTTGAATTTGTGGGGGGTTTCCCATTGGCTCTGGTCAAGCAGGACTGAAGTCAGCGATGGGATGACCATGGTTCCCTGGAGAAGGACAGGAAGGAGAAGATCAGAACAGGAGCCTTTTCAGCTGGTGGACGTGGGGTCACCTGGAGTTAAGACTGAATCATAGGCATCACAAATATGGATCCCTTACTACAAGGGTTGGCAACCCGTGGCTCTGGAGCCGCATGTGGCTCTTTCATCCCTCTGCTGTGGCTCCCTGTGAAGCGTTAAACTATTCGCTTAACGACTGTGGCAAGAAAGGTCATAAAACGGGGCCGGAACTCGCTTCACCCACATCTCACTTAGCCCTAGAAATTTCGAGAGCTACCTGTGCAGGTGGAGGGAGGGGGAAGGGAGTTACCTTGGGGAGGAAGTAGCCTCTGAAATGGGTGTCCACGGAGGTGCTTCGTGGCACGTGGGGCAGGAGGGGTGATGAAACGCTGCACTTCGTGGATCACCGCGTTGGTGAAAGGCAGGTGGTGTCGGTCTTCGTAGGTGGCCCAGTGGCCAGGCTTCACCACTCGCCCGAGTTCCTCTTGGACCTTCTCTGAAGCCAGCCCAACAAAAAAAAAAAAAAAAAAAAAAGGAAACGCAAACACTGTCTAGGCCAGTGTGTCAACACTTCAAGCTGCATTTACTCTAGTGCTGACATGAGAAGGAGAAGCGGAGGTGTCTGGAAAAGGACGTTTGACTTTTCACCTACTTATTTTCCCTGGAGATAATATCCCCTAGGAGATGGGATGGGAGGGGGGAAAATTCCTTTGAGCTGGAGCAGTAGATTAGGGGTAGAATGACTTGGAAGATGGCCAATGAGTGCAGGGGAGTGGGGAACGGAAAGGGAGGGTTTTGGGGCTGGAAGTCAGTGTTGGCTTCGATGGAGTCAGGTCTAGAATGTCGTGCTTAATAAATAGGAGGTTTTCTTCAAAGACTTTGTTTGAAATGCAATTTATTTGAGACGACCTCGAAACTTGACACAGTGTTTCTCAACCTTCATCCCTCTGCAGCGCTGGCTGGGGGGGGGGATTCTGGGAGTTGAAGTCCACCCATCTTCAAGCTTCCAAAGTTGAGAAACACTGGTCTTGGCCAAAGCGAATCTGTCCGCTTCAATTTCACGCCATCCCTCCTCCTCCTCATTCGTCCACACTGGATTCCAGCCCGTTTCGACATGATTTTGTTCTCTTTCTCTCTCTTTTTTTTTAAAAGTCTTGGCAACAAGCTCCCCCCATCCCCATTTTACTATCTTCCTGTACTCGTGTTTTGCTAGCAATGAACAGGTGAGCGAATTCCCCTGTGTAGAAGGCATGTTTTATTTTAAGTGTTTTGGTATCTCCTTTTTCTTAAGTTAGACTGTTTATTTTTTTTTAAAGGCAGGGGTCTGGAGCTGTGAGATGTCTTGCGAAACTTTTGAAAGGGTCACTTCTCACCTGCAAAGGTGTTCTGGGTTCATATACTGGTGTAGAAAGTGTTACCTGGTGAAGTTCTTAGTAAAGCCAGTTTCGTGGTTGCTGTAACCTCCTTTCCTTTCCTTTCCTTTCCTTTCCTTTCCTTTCCTTTCCTTTCCTTTCCTTTCCTTTCCTTTCCTTTCCCCTTTCCTTCTTCCTTCTCCATCCTTCTTCCCTTCTCCTTCCTTCCTTCCTCTAAAAGATCTTCCCTTCCCCTTCCTACCTACCTTCCTTCCTTCTTCCCTCCTCCTTCTTTCCTTCCTTCCTCTAAGATCTTCCTTTCTCCTTCCTTCCTTCATTCTTCCTTCCTTCTTCTCTTCTCCTTCCTTCCTTCCTTCTTCCCTTCTCCTTCCTTCCTTCCTCCTTCCTTCCTCTAAGATTTTCCCTTCTCCTTCCTTCCTTCCTCCTTCCTTCCTTCTTCTTCCCTTTTCCTTCCTTCCTTCAAGAGATCTTCCCTTCCCCTTCCTTCCTTCCTCCCTCCCTCCCTCCTTCCTTCTTCCCTTCCTTCCTTCCTCCTTCCTTCCTTCTTCCCTTCTCCTTCCTTCCTTCCCTTCCTTCCTTCCTCTAAGATCTTCCCTTCTCCTTCCTTCCTTCATCCTTCCCTCCTTCCTTCCTTCTTCCCTTCCTTCCTTCCTTCCTCTAAGATCTTCCCTTCTCCTTCCTTCCTTCCTCCTTCCTTCCTCCTTCCCTTCCCCTTCTTTCCTTCCCTTCCTTCCTTCCTCTAAGATCTTCCCTTCTCCTTCCTTCCTTCATCCTTCCCTCCTTCCTTCCTTCTTCCCTTCCTTCCTTCCTTCCTCTAAGATCTTCCCTTCTCCTTCCTTCCTTCATCCTTCCTTCCTTCCTTCCTTCTTCCCTTCCCCTTCCTTTCTTCCTTCCTCCCTCCCTCCTCCCTCCCTTCCTTTCTTCCTCTGAGAGATCTTTCCTTTCCTTCCCTTCCCTCCCTTTTTTTGCTTGCTTGCTTGCTTCAATCCATTCTCTTCCACTAAATTTGCAGCTAGACAACCCTTCTCTAATTTCCTAAGACAGACCGCATGAAATTGTCTTTCCCACTTGTGCTTCGTCTCTTGGAGTTTCGTTTATCCCTCCTCGTTTGACCCAAACACACTCTGAGAATTGAAACCATGGACTTTGTGGGAATCCACGCCATACCTATGCATGCTAGAAGCGTGGAAATCACAACAACAACAGAGAGCAACAACTCACTTTGGATCTCCGGATACCTCATGGCCAGCAAAATAGCCCATTGCAGAGTTGTGGCTGTGGTTTCTGTCCCAGCCATGACGAGATCCAGAATGGACGCAATTAAATTATCTTCGTGGAAAAGGTTCTGTCTTTTGTTCATGTCCTAGGAAAGGGCACAAGGTATGGGGTGAGACGAGGGAACATGATGGATGTTATGGGTGCAAAACCTCTGGTCCACCCACAACTTCTGGAGGCAACCCATTCCACTGATCAATTGTTCTCACTGTCAGGAAATTTCTCCCTAGTTCCAGGTTGCTTCTCTCCTTGATAGGTTTCCATCCATTAATTCTTATTTTATCCTTACAAGTGCTTTGGAGAATAGCTAGACTCCCTCTTCTCTGTGACAACCGCTCAAATATTGGAAAACTGCTGTCATATCCCCTCTAGCCAGTGGTGGGCTGCTCCCGGTTTGCACTGGTTCGCAAGAACCGGTAGTAAAAATTTGTAGTAGTTCGGAGAACTGCTAATAACATTGGCTGGCCACGCCCCCAAACCGGTCCCTGGCCCCGTCGCCACTCGCTTACCCCGCCCACCTCATCAGAGGCTCTTTTTTTTAAAAAAACTTTTAAAAGCATTTTTTCTACAACCTCTTCGGCTAAAGAGGTTGTAGAAAAAATGCTTTTAAATTTTTTTTAAAAAAAGCCTCTGATGATCGTGCAGCTCAGCTGGGATCACCAGAGGCTTTTAAAAGCATTTTTTTCTACAACTTCTTCAGCCGAAGAGATTGTAGGGGGAAAAAAAATGCCTTTAAAAGCCTCTGGCGATCCCAGCTGAGTTGCCTGATCGTCAGAGGCTTTTAAAAGCATTTTTTTCCCCTGCAACCTCTTAAGGTTGTAGAAAAAATGCTTTTAAAAGTAAAAAAAAAAAAAAAGTTGGCCACGCCCACCCAGTCACATTACCCTCCCACCAAGCCACGCCCACAAAATAAGCCACGCCCACAGAACCGGTAGTAAAAAAAATTTAGACCCCACCCCTGCCCTTAGTCCTCCTTTTGTTAGACTAGACATTGCTAGTTCCAACAAAGGGAAAATGTTGGGGTCTACCTCTGTTTTCCTCTGCCATTCAGACGTATGAGATCAATAAACCTAAGAGTCATTTCGATGGCGTGGGTGATATGTAGTCCTAATAACATTTCTTTCTCAGAAAGTCAAGGTCATCTTGCCCTGCACCTGGAGGGGTGTGACTGGGAGGCATCTCCAGTTGGGATGGTGCTTTGATTGGACCATGTGATGGACTTGTGGGTGCTGGGCAGGGACTTGAACTTTCCTTTGGGTGGAGAAAACCTGGAAGCTTTCAGATTCGGGTTTTCCCAGATGTGCCAATAGGACATCTCTAATAAAATGGTACTTTGAGGAAACTCAAGCCTTGGAGTTTTCTTTCGTTGGAGGTGTAAATTGGAACCCTGACACTAAGATGGTAGTCACTATGGTATTATGGGCGAAGCACATCATTTGACCATCATCTAGACTTTTTGGATGGCATCCGGCTGCCCACACCCTATTTGCAAGCTTTGTTATTTGTGCCGGGCACACCTGTTCCTGCTTGAAGACTAATGCTTCTGTGTAGCTCCTGAAGCTGTTGCCGTTGAGATCCTGTCTGCTACTCTTGATGTAATCTCTGATAATCACTCGGACGTCTTCGATCTTCCGAAGCAAAGTCTTGTGAGCGTTGAAGAGAAATCCCAGGAACGGATAGAAGTTGAACAGCTAGTCAGCATCAAAGGCAGGAAAAGGAGAGGAGAGAAATATAAGAAAGACGAAGGACCGTACATCCCTGCTTGCAAAAGAGACCATTAAGATGCAGAGTTTGCAGATGCCAGACTTTTGCTGATTCTAACTCATTCTAATAATTCCCCCTCCTAACTTTTTTCTAGTCTTTTTTTTTTCGTTCTTATTGTTGTGGCCCGTCAGCTGGCAGCAGACTCGGACGATGAGGAGGTTGGGGAGGAACTTGGGCCAGTCCTGGAGTCTGGGGAAGGCTCTGATGGAGGCTCTGCATTGGAAGCAGAGATGGAACCAAGGCTGTCCGACATTCCCCAGCTGCCTTCGGAGTCAGAGATAAGCGGGGAAGAGGAACAGCTGGGGCCTGTTCCAGATGCGCCTATGCGCAGAGCTATCAGAAGAGGAGAACAATTGATTATCAGGAGTCGACTTGGGAAGCAAGGGACACATGGATGCTGAATGGCCCCTCCCTGACTGGGAAATTAATAGAAGTAAAAGGGGTGTGGTGGTTGTAGGAGAAAACCGTCCGTATTTCTTTTGGAATTTACGTTCCCCTATGACCCTGTCTCTCCCCTCCTCCCTGGCCGTGTCATAAATCACATTCTCCAATTAACCACTTTGGCTGGCTGTGTAAACCCAAAACTCTCCTACTGATTGGGGTAACCCAAACATCTGTGGAATGTAGTGTCAGTTAGGGAAATAAATCCGCTCCATCAGTTCTCCCTCCCTCCTGCTCATGGCAACTTGAAAGCTTTGCAAGTCGACACTGGGACAAGTCACGGGAGCTCACCCTGTTACGCGGCACTAGGGATTCGAACCACCGAACTGCCGATCTTTCGATCGACAAGCTCAGTGTCTTAGCCCCTGAGCCACCGTGTCCCTACTGTGCGACGTAACCGTTGCCAATTTCCGTGGTGCAGTCATGGCCGTGCTTTGGAGTTTGTTAAGATTTGTTGGGGGAAGAGAAACACCAGCTTACGTGTAAAGTAGGAGAGCCAAGCAGACACATCACTTCATCGATGAGTCTTAGGAGAGTGACAAAATTCGGGGTGTTGTACTCAAACCGTTCCCCAAACAGCAGAACGAAAGTGATGTTGGTTGCAGCAGCGTTGAATGTTCTCAGGTCGAAAGGTTCGCCTTCAGAGTAAAAGAGAGGAGAAACTGGGATCGGTGGAAGCAGCTGAAGTTTGCTCCAACACTGGAGGTTTTTAAGACAAGATTGGACAATTTGTCTGAAACAGTATAGGGCACTGATGACTAACCTTTTCCGGACTGAGTGCCCAAAGCGTGCTTGAACCCCCAAAATGCTTTGCGCATATGCCCCCCGAGCATGTGCCCTGCCCCATGCATGCACACCCCTGCAATGCCCCCCACATACGCATGTGGCCTCTTGTATGTGCCCCACCCCTCCATGCATGTGTGTGCACCCCCCTGCACATGCCCCGTCCTTCCACACATCTGTGACAGAGACCCTAAAACCAGGTGGCTGACGGGAGGTGTGCACCCATACGCGGTGGAGCTGAACTGGGGCGATGGCTCATGTGCCCATCGAAAGGGTGCTGCGTGCCACCTCTGGCACACTGCCAAGGTTCACCAACATGGGTATAGGGTCTCTTGCTTGAGCAGGGGGTTGGACTAGAAGACCTCCAAAGTCCCTTCCAACTGAGTTGTTACGAAGAAATTGCTCCGTTGCAGAAATGCCGGTAACTATCCCTTTCGCATCGATAACTCTTGTTAAAGAAGACTGTGGGGTTTGGGGCTGGAACAAGGGTTTTTTTTTTGTGACCTAGGCTTACTGAGTCATTACAAGACACAATTAGTCCCCCCAAAAAAACTATTTTATTGTAACAGCTGAGAATGACGTTCATTCCCAGCTGAGTCCCAATTAGTTGCAAAAAAAAGTCCTTCGGAAGAAGTCCTTCGGGATAATCACCAACCTTTATCTTCTTTGACACGTTGCCAAAGGCCTTACTTGGCAAAGCCCCACGGAGTTCAGAAACAAACAAGAGATGCCGACTGGGAACCGAGTTAGCAACGTTGCTTTCCTGAAAAAAGACCCAAGTGCCTTTGCTTCTCTTTTAAGCCTTATGGGCAGGGCCAATCATCTCCTGGCCTTACTCCCGAGTTGTCCCTTTTGCTTTAGCTGCTCTTGCCTTCTGGCAGCTCTGCACACGCGTGCACTAGGAACAGGCTCCCCCTAGGAAAGGGGGACGGAGCACTCTCCTCCCTCGTAGCTGGCTCAGTCTGCGTTGTTCTCGCCTTCTCTCTTTCCTCCTTGCTCTCGGATCAGGAGGGGGGTAGTCCTTGCTCTTCTCTTGAACTCTCCCTGAGGTCTGCAGGCCTTACTAATTCAGAGAAGCCTTGCCTGGACTGACACTGCCCTTCCCCAGTTTCCTCCAAGGCCAACAGAGACGGCTTCTCGGTCTCTGCCGGCTCTTGTTCCAACTCATTTTCATGACATGACACTCACCTTGGAAAGAGTTAATATTCTCTATCAGAAAACCGAGCTCTTCGTGGATGCATTCCTCAATGTGTTTTTTCCCCACCCCAAGGTTGCGCATGGTGGACACCGTAAATTTTCGGGTAGACCTCCATAACTCTCCAGTGGAGAAGAAAACCCCTGTTGGGGAAGATAGAAGATACAATTGAAGAGAAGAACCAGGGCTATCCATTAAATCGTAGCATGGAAGATTTATTCAAGATGAATAAATCTTGAATCTCCTATACACAGGAATCTGGTCAGCTAGAGTTCAATACTAAATTGGCACCAGATAAGGGTCAATGGAATTCAAGAGTAGTTGGACTTTGATCACTTGCGGCAATTTAAGGATTCTAAGCTGATGACATGCTTAACTCCACCCTCAGTTCTGGCTGTTTTTCTCCTACAGCTACCTTCTGTTCCCATGGAGTTTAAGAAATTTAGGTATGCAAACTCCACAAACATCTGCAAGAAAATAACCCAGCTCTGAGAGCACCAAGGACCCCACAAAGTCCACCAAGAGGAGGGAGAAATTTCAGATGAGAAGTCAACCAAGATACACCTTGGATGCAAGCCATTCAAGTTGACGAGTAGCCAGGAAATTGGGATTCTCCACTTGTTGATCAAAACTATAACTCCCAGGAGCTCGAACCCGGCTCAGCTGCAGTTGAACAATGCCTGGAATTGTATTTAGTAAGATCTAGAGCAGGAGTCTTCAAACTTGGGAACTTTAAGTTCTATTATTGAAACTGCCAACTTTTCGGGACAGATTCCGTCTACCTATTCTCTGTTTTCCCTCATACCACCCTGCCCAGAAATGTTCAGCAGCCTACATCTGTTGAGGTTCTTCACAGGGGCTTTTAAGCACAAATGATTAGCAATGCCGTGCTGACTTCCAACAGGAAATAAGATTGGGATAACCAGATTTGAAGGTACATTGTGTTTTAGTTTTCCTTCTGGGGGTGGGGGGACGACGACAGCGAGCGTTTACCGTTTCCATGCTGAATTTCCTCAAATATAGGTATGGAAGGCCTGTCCACAAATTCCTCAGTGAAGTTCACCAGAGCATCCTTCACTGCTTCGTAGCCTGTCAACACCACCACTTTCTTGAACCCGAAATAGAGAGTAAAGATGGGTCCGTATTTTTCCGCAAGCTGAAAAAGAGCCAAGAGAAATAGAACGACTCGGTCAAAAGAAAGCAAAGGGAGTCTCAACAGTCATAGGCACCTTGGGTGCAATCCAGGGGTGAAATCTACTTACCTTCTTTACCGGTTCGGAAGTGCACGCGCGGCATCACATACACACACAGACCTTCTGCACATGCACAAGAGCCTTGGTAGTACAGTGGTCTGAAGCACCCTGTTATTAAGCTGGTTATTAAGACCAGCTGCCTGCAATTACTGCAGGTTCGAATCTCGCCAAGACTCAAGGTTGACTCAGCCTTCCATCCTTTCTAAGGTAGGTAAATTGAGGACCCAGTTTGTGGGGGCAATAAGCTGACTTTGTATAAATATACAAAAGGATGAAGCCTATTGCTGAGTACATTGTAAGCCGCCCTGAGTCTCCAGAGAAGGGCGGCATATAGATCAATTTTTTTTAAAAAAAGCTGTTTTATTGTAAAATAAAAGGAGCCTGGATAGCTCAACAGACTAAAAGCCTGTTATTAACATTCAGCTTTCTGCAATTATTGCAAGTTCAAATCCCACCAGGCTCAAGGTTGACTCAGCCTTCCATCCTTTCTAAGGTAGGTAAATTGAGGACCCAGATTGTGGGGGCAATAAGCTGACTTTGTATAAATATACAAAAAGGATGAAGGCTATTGCTGAGCACATTGTAAGCCGCCCTGAGTCTCCAGAGAAGGGCGGTTTAAAACCAGGAAGTAATGACACCCGGGTGGGTGGGCGGAGCTTTGCTCCACCATCGCTACCAGATTGCTGAACCACTGGCCAAGATCGCTACCGGATCGGGTGAACCGGTCTAATCCGGGAGCATTTCACCCCTGGTGCGATCCCAAACCAACTGGAGAACCATTTGCACAATATCGGCATTGACCAAATCCCCATCGGTCAATTGGAAAAGGCAGTTTTGCTTGGAACAGCTTACATCCTGCGATGGGACCTATAATGAGATCAGACATCCACATCTGCCTCTCCCAGGTCCTCGGCTAGGACTCAACAGATGGACAAAAATGTCAAATCCGGTCTAAACATCTGGTTGATTGTGTGACAAGCCAGATACTAATAATTGATTATCAGGAGCATTTTTTGAACACCATCCGCATTGACAAAATCCCCATCGGTCAATTGCAAAAGGCAGTTTTGCTTGGAACAGCTTACATCCTCCGACGATATCTATAACACCATCAAACATGCACATCTGTCTATCCCAGTTCCTTGGGAAGAAATGGGGTAGACAAAAATACCAAGAATCCACTCTAAACCGAGGTGGCGCAGTGGTTAGAGTGCAGCACTGTAGGCTACTTCAGCTGACTGCGAGCTGCAGTTCAGCAGATCGAATCTCACCGGCTCAAGGTTGACTCAGCCTTCCATCCTTTCCAAGGTCAGTAAAATGAGGACCCAGATTGTCGGGGGCAATATGCTTACTATGTAAACCGCTTAGAGAGGGCTGTAAAAGCACTATGAAGCGGTATATAAGTCTAAGTGCCACTGCTATTGCTAAACATCTGTCTGGCTGTGAGGCCAATCCTAATAAGAGGTTTATTGATTACCCTGCCCATGTCTTAGGGGGCCATTTTTAAAGATGGGGCCATAAATACAACTCTCAGAAATTAGGAAATAGCATGATGGCCAGATCTCTCTTGGGGTCTTACCAACAATTAGAGTTTACTTTACTGATTAGCCCTTGGGCCATATCAAAGTGCAGTGTTCCAGACACAAATTATTACTAAAATCTGATTTAAAAAAAACCCCAATTTAAAATGGAATTGGATAAAATCACAATTTAAAAGGAAATTGGAATAAAATACGATTTAAAAGGAAATTGGAATAAAATACAGTTGTAAAAGGAAATTGGAATAAAATATAACAATTTAATATATAGATGAATAAAATACAATAAAAATTATATTTCACTGTGCACCCTGACAATCTACCAAATAAGGCTCTATCAAATAAAACACAGAAGGATCTCACCGAATCGTGGATGCTTCGGCCTGATTTGAGACAGATTTGCAAGGTTTATTATCCGATGGCAACTGGAGGCAGAAACGGACTTTTTCAGATTCTGACTAATTAAAGGCACCCGATTCACCAGCCTTGCGCTCCGACAAACCAGTCTGTTTATTCCCATTCTGGTTTATGAAACTAGGGTAAGGTAAAAGGTAAAGGTTCCCCTCGCACATATGTGCTAGTCGTTCCCGACTCTAGGGGGCGGTGCTCATCTCTGTTTCAAAGCTGAAGAGCCAGCGCTGTCCGAAGACGTCTCCGTGGTCATGTGACCGGCATGACTCAATGCCAAAGGTGCACGGAACACTGTTCCCTTCCCACCAAAGGTGGTCCCTGTTTTTCTACTTGCATTTTTTTACATGTTTTCGAACTGCTAGGTTGGCAGAAGCTGGGACAAGTCACGGGAGCTCACCCCATCACGCGGCACTCGGGATTCGAACCACTGAACTGCCGACCTTTCGATCGACAAGCTCAACCTCTTAACCACTGAGTCACCGCGTCTCTCTAGAAACTAAGGCAGGGGGCTTAAATATGCAATGTCTTGTTCAAGGCCAACTCTCTGGGTTGTGCATGAGTGTGTGTTTTGGGGGGGGGATTGTATCTGTGTGTGTAATGCACACAGGTCCACACACTTGCAAAAGCCACACCCTTTCCAATAACTTTCAGAAGTCAATACTGGAAGGCTTGTAATTTTCTCCTTTTAGGGTGGCACCCCCCACCAACCGCCGCCTTCAGCAACTGAACTTTAGAACGATTCTGATTATTCGATTCCAGCTCCCAGTCTTGATATTCACTCCTTTTTTCTTAAGAGAAAACAGGTTTTCTTGGGTTAATAAATATGTATTAACACGTCCCACAGTGGCATTGCCAGAGTCAGCCAATAACCACCCCACCTCACATGGATAGACCAAGCTGAGCTCAAAAGAGATTTAACTCTCTTGCTCTGCCAGTAGTTCCAGCCTAAAAAAATTACCCCCATTCCTGTCTTGGCACTCTATAAACGTTGTAGACTGCAACAACATCCATCCTAACCTGCCATCAAAGTCAGCAGAATAGTGTGCAAAAGTATATTGACCCAGACAATACACTGTCCACCAAGCACTTTTGGATGTTAAAGACAAAAATCGTAGATAAAATTATATATATTAATGGAATAGAATAGAATTCTTTATTGGCCAAGTGTGATTGGACACACAAGGAATTTGCCTTAGTCTTTTTCAAATGTAAGACAAACTTAATTTGTCTTTTTTCTTTTTCTTTTTTTAAAAGTCATTAGAATGGGAATGAGCACTATTGCAATTCGGGGAAGCAAGAGAAGGATTCTCAGCGTTTTATGTTAAAGCCACGTTGTAATCATTGCTATTTCTACGAACAGAATTTGCTGCTTCTCTCCATGAACTGTTCCTCAGATGGAAATTGGTTGTGCCCTCCTAACAAACAAACAAACAAGCAAGCAAGCAAACAAACATCATCAAAAAAGCACAACAAAGAATGTTCTTTCTGCGCCAACTCAGAAAGCTCATCACTCCGCTAAACAAATAATTCCCTCAACATTGTCAAACTATTTACTAAGTCTGCACTACTATTCATCTTCTCATCGTTCCCACCACCCATCTCCTTCCACTTATGACTCCATGACTGTAACTTTGTTGCTTGGATCCTTAAGATTTATATTGATATTGTTTCCTGATTGCTTATTTGTACCCTATGACTATCATTAAGTGTTGTACCTTATGATTCTTGAAGAACGTATCTTTTATGTACACGGAGAGAATATGCACCAAAGACAAATTCCTTGTGTGTCCAATCACACTTGGCCAATAAAGAATTCTCTTCTCTCCTCTCCTCTCCTCTCTTCTCTATTCTTATTTGTACCCTATGACTATCATTAAGTGTTGTACCTTATGATTCTTGAAGAACGTATCTTTTATGTACATGGAGAGAATATGCACCAAAGACAAATTCCTTGTGTGTCCAATCACCCTTGGCCAATAAAGAATTCTCTTCTCTTCTCTTCTCTTCTCTTCTCTTCTCTTCTCTTCTCTTCTCTTCTCTTCTCTTCTCTTCTCTTCTCTCCTCTCCTCTCCTCTCCTCTCCTCTCCTCTCCTCTCCTCTCCTCTCCTCTCCTCTCCTCTCCTCTCTTCTCTATTCTTATTTGTACCCTATGACTATCATTAAGTGTTGTACCTTATGATTCTTGAAGAACGTATCTTTTATGTACACGGAGAGAATATGCACCAAAGACAAATTCCTTGTGTGTCCAATCACACTTGGCCAATAAAGAATTCTCTTCTCTCCTCTCCTCTCCTCTCTTCTCTATTCTTATTTGTACCCTATGACTATCATTAAGTGTTGTACCTTATGATTCTTGAAGAACGTATCTTTTATGTACATGGAGAGAATATGCACCAAAGACAAATTCCTTGTGTGTCCAATCACCCTTGGCCAATAAAGAATTCTCTTCTCTTCTCTTCTCTTCTCTTCTCTTCTCTTCTCTTCTCTTCTCTTCTCTTCTCTTCTCTTCTCTCCTCTCCTCTCCTCTCCTCTCCTCTCCTCTCCTCTCCTCTCCTCTCCTCTCCTCTCCTCTCCTCTCTTCTCTATTCTTATTTGTACCCTATGACTATCATTAAGTGTTGTACCTTATGATTCTTGAAGAACGTATCTTTTATGTACATGGAGAGAATATGCACCAAAGACAAATTCCTTGTGTGTCCAATCACACTTGGCCAATAAAGAATTCTATTCTATTCTATTCTATTCTATTCTATTCTATTCTATTCTCTTCTCTTCTCTTCTCTTCTCTTCTCTTCTCTTCTCTTCTCTTCTCTTCTCTTCTCTCCTCTCCTCTCCTCTCCTCTCCTCTCCTCTCCTCTCCTCTCCCCTCCCCTCCTCTCTTCTCTTCTCTTCTCTTCTCTATTCTTATTTGTACCCTATGACTATAATTAAGTGTTGTACTTTATGATTCTTGAAGAACGTATCTTTTATGTACATGGAGAGAATATGCACCAAAGACAAATTCCTTCTGTGTCCAATCACACTTGGCCAATAAAGAATTCTATTCTATTCTATTCTATTCTATTCTATTCTATTCTATTCTATTCTATTCTATTCTACAAACAAACAAACAAACAAAACTCCTCATTTTTAGACCTCCAAGAATGCAAGCAAGGCAGTCATTCCTAAGGAATTTCAAAGTTAAGAGTCGAATGAAATGCACAGATACATGTGTGCACGGACAAACACCTGTTTTGTTTCGCACCAAGCAAAATTTGATGAGTAGCTCAAACAAACACTAAACAAATCTAAGCAGGATTCACATTCTGTATTCTGGTGGAGCACTGTGTCGACTCCACTGGTTTAAAACCAGGAGAAATCCTGGAGAAAAATAAAATAAAATAAAAGATCTTAGCATCCTAAGAAGGGGAAACTCTAGAATTTGCACCAGGGAACCTGTCAGCTCTCTTCTCTTCTCTTCTCTTCTCTTCTCTTCTCTTCTCTTCTCTTCTCTTCTCTTCTCTTCTCTTCTCTTCTCTTCTCTTCTCTTCTCTTCTCTTCTCTTCTCCTCTCCTCTCCTCTCCTCTCCTCTCCTCTCCTCTCCTCTCCTCTCCTCTCCTCTCCTCTCTCTCTCTCTCTCTCTCCCTCCCTCCCTCCCTCTCTCCCTCTCTCTCTCTTTCTCTCTCTCTTACCTTTAGCAAAGACTTGTCCTGCCTTTTAAAATCCAGCAAGTGCAGATGTCCGATGATGGGAAGCGGCCAAGGGCCGGGCGGCAACTTTAAAGATGGTTTTCGAAAGAGAGCCGGCAAATAGGAGGATGCGAAAAGCAGAAGAAAAAACAACAGAACAACAGACGCGGGGAAAGAAAAAAGGAAATCCAGCAGAGCCATTTGCAAAAGAGGAATGAGATGTTGGCTCAGGTGTGGCGGAGAGGAACGTGGGCATCGGCTTGGCTGGCTGGCTCGTTTGCTCAACCCTTTGCCAGCGCGAAAGCTTTATAAGTCGGGCTGCAGAAATGTGAAGAGAAAGTTAAACCCCACCCTCTTTTAACCACTTCTGGAGAATGTGGTTTAAGCAGTTTGCGATTGGAGGAGAAAAGCAGTTTTAAGTTACCAGCTCCGTGTGTGAGGCAGGTAAAAGCAATCATCAAAGTTATAATTTTGGAGCCCCCCTCCGGTTTTTGGATCGAATTCAGTAGCCAAAGGATTATTTTCTTGAATGGGTGCATGTGATGGGGATATCATGAGTGGGAAAACATGATAGTATCTGTCTGCCAAGAATGCCGAGTACAACCGATTGGCCAGTAAGCAACTCAACTCTTCTTCAGGTCTTCCTCTGGCTAACTTTGCTTTCACACATCCATAATGGTTGGTGGCCCCCTTCAAGGTCCTACAAGGCTTGGGACGTGCTTATTTGAAGGACAGTCTTTTCTCATCTACCCAACTTAGCAGACCAGGGAGGAAGTTATGAGTCCCCTCTCTTAAAGAGGTCCATCTAGAGTAACCAAGATGAAGGGCCTTCTACATGGTGGCTCCCTCCTTGTGGAACATCATCCCTGTGGATATAAAATTGACCTCATCTTGACATCGTTTCTCAAGGCCATGAAGACATAGTCCTGGTGACCCCAGGTTGATATGGGGACCCATCAAGCGATTCGTTTGATTGTTGCCCCTGGGATGTGTTGGGGGGGATTCAATCGGCTCTCTATTTGGGTTTTTATATCTGCAAGCTCTCCAGGTGTCCATAAGTGTATTGGGCAGTCATATAAATGTTCATAAAGCTATGGAAAATCTAGACAGCATTCTAAAAAGCAGAGACATCACTCTGCCAACCAAAGTGTGTCTAGTCAAGGCGATGGTTTTCCCAGTTGCAATGGATGGCTGTGAAAGTTGGACCATAAGGAAGGCTGAGAGCCAAAGAATGGAGGCCTTTGAACTCTGGTGCTGGAGAAGACTCCTGCGAGTCCCTTGGACTGCAAGGCGATCCAACCGGTCAGTCCTAGAGGAGATCAACCCTGACTGCTCTTGAGAAGGCCAGATCCTGAAGAGGAAACTCAAATACTTTGGCCACTTAATGAGAAGGAAGGACTCCCTGGAGAAGAGCCGAATGCTGGGAACGATGGGTGGCAAAAGAAGAAGGGGACGGCAGAGAACGAGGTGGCTGGATGGAGTCACTGAAGCAGTCGGCATGAGCTTAAATGGACTCCGGAGGATGGTAGAGGACAGGAAGGCTTGGAGGAAAACCTTGTCCATGGGGTCATGATGGGTCGGACACGACTTTGCAACTAACAACAACAAAATAAAAATAAAATAAATAATGGATCATATTGGGTATCAATGGTACTATGGATTCTCAGAAACCTGGGTGGGGTTTCACTGCAAACAAGTCCCAACCCAGGGGTGAAATCCAGCAGGTCCTGACAGGTTCTGGAGAACCAGTAGCGGGAAATTTTGAGTACTTTGGAGAACCAACAAATACCACCTCTGGCTGGCCCCAGGAGTGGGGCGGGAATGGAGATTTTGCAGTATCCTTCCCCTGGAGTGGGGAGGGAATGGAGATTTTGCAGTATCCTTCCCCTGCCATGCCCACCAAGCCATGCCCACAGAACCGGTAGGGGAAAATTTTAGATTTCACTCCTGTCCCAATCCTTCAACTTCATATTTCTGTTGAGTTTCTTCACCTGGCAGGTTGGCCGTGGCCTCCAACTTCTTCTCCGCAGTAGGTGCTCCAACCAGATAGAATATATTTCTTTGTGATGCTTGACTGGAAATGTTTCATCAAGAGTTGAAAGCAGAGGGCAGACCCCCCCGCCTGTCCTGCTTGCAGTTCTCCAAAGAATGCAGAGCAACTGAATTCCTGGCTTATGTATATTTATCGAAGTCTGGAATCATTCATCAGCAGTTCCCCAAAATTCCATCTTGGGGTTACCGAAGGAACAATGAACCGTAAGGTTGGTATTGTACAAGGCAGATGAAAATAGACACAACATAGACCAGACCCAACTCAGGCAAATTTTCATCTAAATTCTCTTCTCTTTTGAAAGGGGCAAAAGAGAGAGTACATTATAAGGAATCCTTATAACATCCCAGACAAATAGTTGTGTGTGATCTTTTCTTGAAAACTTCCATCGTTTGATCATTTGTCAAATAACAGAATAACAGAGTTGGGAGGGACCTTGGAGGTCTTCTAGTCCAGCGGTCACCAACTGGTGGTCCGTGGACCACTGGTGGTCCGTGAGAAAATTTGGGTAGTCCGCAGAAAAATTATTTGCGTTTTATATATTGCACTAAATCAGGGGTCCTCAAACTACGGCCCCCTGGGCAGATACGTGCAATGAACGTTTGTGTTGCTGCAGAGAGTCTCCCCCTTCGGGGTCTTTTTGTGTGAGTTGGAGAGGGACAGAAATTCCGACTTTTTTTTTTTTTTTAATTTGATTTATATGCCGCCCTTCTCCGGAGACTCAGGACGGCTTACAATGCGTTAAGCAGACTTGGCTGCTTCAGTCTCCTGGTGTGGGGCTTTGGGCGAAGGCTGGAGGGAAGCACCGCTGGTGGCGAAGAGCTGGAGGGCCTCGTTCCAGTGGGATTGCATCATGGCCTGGAACTGGCTGACCATCTCAGCCCGCTGAGCCTCCAGGTGCTGGTCCCTGGCCTCGCACTCCTGTGGGTCTTCCCTCTGCTTCCCTCTGTTCCTAGTCCTCAGTAAGGTGCATCTTCTGAGCCTCTTTCTCAGTCAGATCCAATTTGAACTGAGCCAGCTGTTTTCTCATGGTGGCTGCTTAGCTCCCTGTTGGGGCCCTAAGGAGCCCGGGCGGGGAGGCGAGGAGTGGCTGGCAGGAAAAGGGTGAGTAGAGGCCAGCGAAGCGCCCCTTGATGTGATTGACATCGAGTTGGCCATCGAGTTGGCCATGCCCACCCAGTCACATGACCACCTAGCCACGCCAGTCATTAAACAGAACATATTAGTGGTCGGTGGGATTTAAAATTATGAATTAAGTGGTCCCTGAGATCCGAAATGTTGGGGACCCCTATTCTAGTCCAACCTGCTGCTCAAACTGGAGACTCTATACAATTCATCTATTTCTATCTCTCACTTTTTGACTCTTAACTCTCTATCTCTTCTTTCTGTCTGTCTGCCTGTATCTGTATCAGTGGTGGGTTGCCCGCGGTTCGCACCGGTTCTATAGAACCGGTTGTAAAACCTGCAGGAGGTTCTGCCCACCGACCCCGACGACATCAAAATGCTTCGGCACACTCACGGAAGAGCATGCAAGCGAAGCAAGCGAGCACGGGCGGTCCCGTTGCGAACCTGTAGTAAAGGTAAGGTAGAACCCACCCCTGATCTATATGTACAATATCTCTCCCTCCCTCCTTCTCTCTCTCTCTCTCTCTCTCTCTCTCTCTCTCTCTCTGTGTGTGTGTGTGTGTGTGTGTGTGTGTTTGTGTGTTTAAATGCCAGGCTGACTTGACATGTATTATCCCAAAGGATTATTGCTGCACTCAGACACACCTCAGGTCCCCACAAGGTATGTCTGCCATTGCCCACCGAATTTGGCCCTCTGCCCACTATTGACAGCATGTTTTCCATTGCGAGCTGAAACTATGTTGTACAAACGTCGTGGCTTGCTGAGAACAGGGGGCGGGAACGACCCAGTGACGCAAGTCGCTTCTCCAGGAGACGCTTCGGTTGGGTTTGACCTTCTGCCTCGCAGGCCTACGTGCTTCTCTGGCCGAACACAGCCAAGATATGTTTTTGTTCCCCCCCCCCCCAATGATGGATTTCTTCCATCCACGTATGTCTAAGAGCTTTCAAAATTGATCTTCTGCTCAGAAACGTCCCTTGAACTCTCTTTATATTTCATAACTGGCTGGGGAATTCTGGGAGTTGAAGTCCACAGGCCTCCTCCTCTTCCTCCTCTCCACCAACCCCAATCCCTTCTAGCACTGATGATGTTGCCTAGTTGGGGCATGAAAGGTTTAGAACAAAACAACCAAGTTCAGAGAGCACCAAGGACCCCACAATTCTTTTCCTCCTCCTCCTCCTCCTCTCCATAAATCCCACTCCCTTCTAACATTTAAAGAGCCTTGGTGGTACAGGGGTTTAAGGCACCCTGTTATTAAGCTGGTTATTAAGACCAGCTGCCTGCAATTACTTCAGGGTTCGAATCTCGCCAAGGCTCAAGGTTGACTCAGCCTTCCATCCTTTCTAAGGTAGGTGAAATGAGGACCCAGTTGTGGGGGCAATAAGCTGACTTTGTATAAATATACAAAAAGGATGAAGGCTACTGCTGAGCACATTGTAAGCCGCCCTGAGTCTTCGGAGAAGGGCGGCATATAAATCAAATAAAAAAAAAAACAAAAAACATTGATGTTGTTGCCTAGTTGGGTCATGAAAGGTTTAGTACAAAACAGCTAAGCTCAGAGATCACCAAGGACCCCATATTATTATTATTCCTCCTCCTCCTCCTCCTCCTCCTCCTTTCCTCCTCCTCTCTTCTTCTTTCCTCCTCCTCCTCCTCCTCTTTTTTCCTCCTCCTCTCTTCCTCTTTCCTCCTTCTCTTCTTCTTCTTCTTCCTCCTCCTCCTCCTCCTCCTCCTCCTCCTCCTCCTCTTCTTCTTCTTCTTCTTCTTCTTCTTCTTCTTCTTCTTCTTCCTCTTCTTCTTCTTTCTCCTCCTCCTCCTCCTCCTCCTCCTCCTCCTCCTCCTCCTCCTCCTCCTCCTCCTCAATATAACAGCACCTTGCAAATACAGTTACAGGGGTAGAATTCCCCCCTCCCCTTAGTTGGATACAATAAAATAATTTGCTTCTCAAAAAAATCTTAGCAATCTTATTTTTCGACGCTGGTTTCTCCACTCCTGATGGGAAAGCTGGTGCATCTCCCCCAAGGGATTAATACCTGTCAGCGACATACCTGGGTCCTGCCCGAAGGCAGGTCAGCTTAGAAGATGAACGATGTGCCTTGTCTCTTAACCACAGGTACAGTTTGACAGCTGAGCTCTTCGTTCCTGTGATTCGTGCTTTACTTTTAAGCCTAACGTGTTTGGTAAAAATGTGGGCTGGCTTAGGCGTGTGTATTATAAACCATTTTCAAAGACGGCTCTTAAAAGCCAAGAGATTAATCTCATTGAAAGCCAAGCTATTAAGCATGGCTTTCCTGTCAAACAACAGCGGGGCGAGAATTTCCTTAGCAAAGCTAAGCAGGTGTACAGCTAAAAAAAGAGAGAGAGAAAAAAAAGTTAATGACTTTTCTTCTTCTTTCCATCCACGATTTGAGGGGGGGGGGGGGTTCTTCAGAGGCCTTTTGTGTTCAAGGTTTTTGTGCTCTAGGATTTGTCTTCTAGGCGTTTTTCCTGTCACCACAAAGGTTAATATTTGCCTGGGGCCCTAAAGAAAAATTTAAAAAAAAGCTTCCCACACGCCCTTTTGCTTTCGCTGGCTCCTAATGGTAACCATTGTTGGGATTTTTATCCAGTGAGGTTTTTCTGGCTCCGGCGGTCGATGGATGAGACTTTGTAAAAAAAATAATAATAAAAAATTAAAAAATCTTTGGGCGGTTTTATCGTGCTGATAGCAATAAAAATAAAGTGCTCTGGGAGAGATCCATGAAGCTGGAAGAGGGTGGCTGAATGCAGTTTCTGGCAAACTTGTTTTTTTAAAAAAATATATACTCTAAAGTGGACTAAAATATATTGTTATGTAAGGAATAAATGTCAGAGAGCTAGTGTGATAAAGAAAGAAAGAAAGAAAGAAAGAAAGAAAGAAAGAAAGAAAGAAGAAAGAGACGATTGATGAAAGATAGATGATAGATTAGATAGCTAGCTAGCTAGATGATAGATAGATGATAGATTAGATTGATAGAGTTAGATGAGAGATAGATAGATTAGATTGATAGATAAGAGATAGATCAGATTGATAGATAGATGAGAGATAGATCAGATTGATAGAGTTAGATGAGAGATAGATTAGATTGATAGATAGATAAGAGATAGATCAGATTGATAGATAGATAAGAGATAGATCAGATTGATAGATAGTTAGATGAGAGATAGATCAGATTGATAGATGAGAGATAGATAGATTAGATTGATAGTTAGATGAGAGATAGATTAGATTGATAGATAGATAAGAGATAGATCAGATTGATAGATAGATGAGAGATAGATCAGATTGATAGAGTTAGATGAGAGATAGATTAGATTGATAGAAATAGATGAGAGATAGATCAGATTGATAGAGATAGATAATAAATAGATGGTAGATAGATAGATGGTAGATAGATAGATGATAGATATGACAGGTAGATAGATATTATAGATAGATAGATATTATAGATGGATAGACAGACAGACAGAATTTTACCACACATGAGCACCAAATATTAACTGACAATTTTAGGCAAGGCATCTATTCCGAGAGACAGGAAAATAGCAATAGATTGCTGACAATTTCTCAGTTTTGTGTGAGATTTCTTCCAGTTTTCACTCCTGGCCTGTGAGTAAGCTTCGTAATTCTGTAAACAATTAGCCCCAAATTATCCAAGATTCCCAAAAAGTTTAGCGTCCTCCAAACGATTATCCCGAAAAATACCATTCGTCAGATGTTTTCATTGAGTTCCTCTGGTGCATTACTAAATTAGCAAAGACACAGATTAATGTCCAGAGAGTGCCAAATATCAGATTACATTCCTTCATGTCTCTGCAAATTACTAAGATTAGGGATTAAGTCTGTTAGAGCTTGCTCGTTGCTGATCACTTCCCCCGTCTTCTCATCATATTTATATATATATTTATATTTATGTAACATGTTTGTGTGCCCAATTTTCTTTAACTCTGTCTTTACACAACTCACAATTCCATGGGGCTGAGACTAAATGACCAAGCTAAAGCATGGTTGAAGATCCTCATGGCTACCCATGGATGAAGCTCCTATGTGCCCTTACCATTTGTGGTGTGGCGGATGGAACCAACATCTGGAGAACCTACCTCTGGAGTGGAAGTGTTATACTTTGTCTTTTGAACCAGTTTGGTGTAGTGGTTAAGACATTGGGTTAGAAATCAGGAGACGGTGAGTTCAGGTCCTGCCTTAGCCATCAAATCTAGCTGGGTGTTCAAGGGACAGTGAGTTCTAGTCCCACCTTACCCATGAAGGCCAATTGGATGACTTTGGGACAATCATCAGGAGATGGAGAGTTCTAGTTCTGCCTTAGGCATGAAAGTCAGCTGGGTGACTTTGAGACAATCACCAGGAGATGAAGAGTTCTAGTTCTGCCTTAAGCATGAAAGGCAGCTGGGTAATTTTGAGACAATCACCAGGAGATGGAGAGTTCTAGTTCTGCCTTAGGCATGAAAGGCAGCTGGGTGACTTTGAGACAATCACCAGGAGATGGCGAGTTCTAGTTCTGCTTTAGGCATGAAAGCCAGCTGGGTGATTCAGGCCAGTCCCTCTCTCAGCCCAACCCACCTCACAAGGTTATAGTTATGAGGAAAAACAGGACCAGGAAGGTGCATTGAACTTGTTTTGAACACAAAAATAAATAAAATCAAAGTCCAATGCTCTAAAATAGCCATTATTTGCGTCACCAGTGGTTGGGGGGGGGGAGGAGATGGGAATTGTCGCTCAACCCTTCCACTTGCCCAAAAGCATTTGGTTTGAGTGTCCCCTTCTGCTTTCTTGCAACGGTTTTAAGTGCATTTCAACCACCTTTGGAGAATCATGCAAGGACCTTGTTTCAGATGGCATGGCTGGTCTAGTGAAGAGAAGGACCAGGGAGGACATGAGAGAAGTCTTCCAGTACTTGAGGGGCTGCCACAGAGAGGAGGGGGTCAAGCTATTTCCCAAAGCACCTGAAGGCCAGACAAGGAACAATGGATGGAAACTGATCAAGGAGAGATTCAGCCTGGAAATAAGGAGAAATTTTCTGACAGTGAGAACCATCAACCCAATGGAACAGAAGTTGCCTTCTGTGGGAGCTTCATCCCTGGAAGCTTTCAAGGGGCTGCCCTCTGTCAGGAATGGTGTAGGGTCTCCTGCTTGGGTGGGGTAGGGGGTTGGACTGGATGACCTCCAAGGTCCCTTCCAACTTTTATTATTCTGTAAGATGTCCAGTTTGAAGTTGGGTGGGACATCTAGAACGGAAAATATTTCTCGTTTCATAGTCTCCTTTCGCAGCAGCTCAAGTCACGTGACGAGGATAACAAGTTGGATGAAAGTTTTGTTTGCATTACATTAGTCATTTATTCACAATCCCGGCAAAGCCTATTTTTCACGCTCCCTGCCACCACATAATAACAGATTCATATTTCCAGCCAGTGGTTATATAACCATCCAGGTGGGTTTTTTTTCCCCATTTACGAGGTAGAATAAGGAAACCATCAGAAGCACAAACAGCAATAAGAGATCATTTTATTTCTTGTGGTCAGGCCAACGAAATGGGTTTATAACTCTTATTGTTTCTCCATAACTGTCACCGAGACGAAGAAGAAATATTACCACTCTTCAATCATTACAGGCAATCCTCAACTTATGACGACGACTGAAAATTTCCATTGCTATGTGAAGACATTTGTTAAGGGAGTTTTGCCCCATTTTATGACCTTTCTTGGCCCAGTTGTTAAGTGAATCACTGTAGTTAATGTTATTAATCCGGTTGTTTTAAGTGAATCTGGCTACCCCATTGACTGTGCTTGTGATAAGGTCGCAAAAGGGGATCCCATGACCTTGAGGATATTGTAACGGTCGTTAAGTGTGAAAAATGGTCAGAAGTCACTTTTTTCAGTGCCGCTGTAACTTCGAACCATCAGTAAATGAACTGCTGCTGTAAGTCGAGAACTACTTGTACTTATAAAGTAATAAAGGCAACATAAAAGAGTTGCCTAATAGCCAGAGAGCTGACACACAGATTAATAAATAAAATATAAAAATAAATGGGTGGCATATAAATTTAATAATTTAATAAATAGAATAATCTATATTTATTTATATTAGATAGGTTAGATACATGATGATAGAGATTATCAATGATAGGATAGATATAGGTAGGATAATGTCAAGTATTTGCCAGCCATTGGCACACGTGTCATATAGACACCAGTGGAGGCAGAGAATGTCTCCATCCCTATGTGGAAAGGAGGGGCTTACCCTGAGTATAAAACCCCCTCCAACCTTTTCCACCTCACTCTCTCCATCTCTCTCTTTTCATGTTTGTTCCTCATGAGTCTCTGTTGTACATAGTTAATATGATTTATCATATGAATAAATACGTTTAAGACATTTATTTATGCATCTGCCTCTGAACTCTTCTATGCTCCTGGGTGTTGGGTGTTTCTACGATCCCAATTCCACAGATAATGATGATGATGAAGATAGACGGACAGACAGATGACGGGTGGATGTATCGATATAGACAGACAGATGATGGATGGATGGATGAATGGATAGACAGATGATGGATGGATGAATATAGATAGATAGACAGATGATGGATGGATGGATATAGATAGAGATGATGGATGGATGGAGATAGACAGATAATGGATGGATGGAGATAGGGATGATGGATGGATGGGTATAGAGATGATGGATGGATGGATAGATACATGATGGATGGATGATATAGATAGGTAGACGGATGATGGATGGATGGCTATAGATAGAGATGATGGATGGATGGATATAGACAGACAGATAATGGATGGATGGAGATACAGATGATGGATGGATGGACAGACAGATGACGGATGGATGGATGGATAGACAATAGATGATGGATGGATGGATATAGATATAATGATGGATGGATGGATGGATGGATAGATAGATGGAGGATGGATATAGATAGGGATGATGGATGGATGGATATAGATAGGGATGATGGATGGATGGATATAGATAGGGATGATGGATGGATGGATAGATAGATAGATGGATGATGGATATAGATAATGATGGATGGATGGATATAGATAATGATGGATGGATGGATGGATAGATAGATGGAGGATGGATATAGATAGAGATGATGGATGAATGTAGATAGAGATGGATGGATGGATACATAGACAGACAGACAGACAGACAATGGATGGAGATAGAAAGATAGATAAAGGCACCCAATATTGTAACCAACCCTGAAGAATCCAAGGGAGGAGATTTAAAAGGGTGCATTAGAAAATGACACCCTCTTTCCCAGGTCCAACATCTGGACAGGGCATCCCAGCCGTTGTCCTGCTCACATTTAGATCTAAAACCTAGAATGTTAGGAAATGTGTGGGGGGGGGGAAACCCTGTTCATTGTGGCTTGTTGCAAAAAAAAGAAAAGAAAAAAGAAAAAAGCTTCCTTCCAGGAAAAGCCCATCTTTGCCCGACAGACTCCTTTGGGCGACGGGTGCAAGGCTTTATATGAGCATCTTGGCTTCTCCGTCCCCGCCCCATTGTGGTTTCTTTTTTATTTTTTTTTGCTGCAACCCATCATCCGAGAAACCAGCATCTCTGAGCACGTGGCGCCTGATCGCTCATCAGCTGCCCGCCAGCGTTCGAAAGGGGCGGGGCTGAGCGTTTCCCGCTCGATTCGCTCGGCTTTCTCCTCTTTTGGTCTGGCCTGGCTTGGTTCGGCGCTCCGCTGCCAGGCCTGGGCTGGGCTCCCTCATTCCGGAAGTGGGGGAGAACCGCGATCGTAAGGCAGCGTTCGGGCCTCGGCCCGTCGGTTCGTCCGTCGCCGTCATGTCTACCATGGTTTTCGGGTCGAAAAGCTTCAAACCGAGGGCGCCGGACAAGGGCGCCTTCCCCTTGGATCATTTCGGTGAGGGGAGGGGAAAGTGCGCATGCGCGGCTCCCTTCCTTCCACAGAGACTCCCGGCGTTAAGAACTCCCACCATAGAGATGGCAAAACTAGAGCGTCGCCACCGTCGCTCTCTTAACGCAGGAGTTTCTTAGCGGCTTTAAGGCGGGAGGACTTCAACTCCCAGAATAACCCAGTCAGCCATGTTGGCTGGGGAATTCTGGGAGTTGAAGTCCATGCACATTTAAAGGGGCCAAGTTTGAAAAATACTAGTCCTTGACTTACAAGCGTTTTGCTTAGTGGCAGTTCGAAGTTAGAGCGGTGCTGAAAAAAGTGACTTAACGGCTGTTTTTCCACACTTAGCGACCGTCGCAGCATCCTTTGTTGTCATGTGATCAAAATTCAGATGGTTTGGCAACGGACTCATATTTATGACGATCGCAGTGTCCGGCAGTCGTGCAATCAATCCCCCCCCCCTTTTTTTTGTGACCTTCGGACAAGCAAAAATCCATGGGGGAAGCCAGATTCACTTAACAACCGGGTCACTAATTTAACCGCCGCAGTGATTCACTTAGCGGATGTGGCAAGAAATGTTGTAAAATGGGGCAAAACTCACTTCACAAATTTTCTCACTTGAGCAACAGAAATTTTGGGCTCAGTTGTGTCAAAAAGAAGGATTCGCATCTCGGGATGAGCTGCGATTTAGTTTGGTATCTTTAGTAAGCCATAGTTTGTGAAATAGAATAGAATAACAGAGTCGGAAGGGACCTTGGAGGTCTTCTAGTCCAACCCCCTGCTCAGGTGGGAAACCCTACACCACTTCAGACAAATGGTTATCCAACATCTTCTTAAAAACTTCCAATGTTGGAGCATTCACAACTTCAAGAGGCGAGTAGTTCCGCTGATGAATTGTTCTCACTGTCAGGAAATTTCTCCTTAGTTCTAAGTTGCTTCTCTCCTTGATTAGTTTCCACCCGTTGCTTCTTGTCCTGTCCTCGGGTGCTTTGGAGAATAGCTTGACTCCCTCTTCTTTGGGGCAGCCCCTGAGATACTGGAAGACTGTTATCATGTCTCCCCTAGTCCTTCTTTTCATCTCTCTTAGAATTTTCATCCTTTTTCCAGACTCCTCATTCTGTCTTTGGCATATGCTATTTTTTGGGATGCGGTGGCTCAGTGGCTAAGACACTGAGCTTGTCGATCAAAAGGTCGGCAGTTCAGCGGTTCGAATCCCGAGTGCCGCATAACGGGGTGAGCTGCCGTTCCTTGTCCCAGCTTCTGCCAACCTAGCAGTTCGAAAGCAGGTAAAAAATGCAAGTAGAAAAATAGGCACCACCTTTGGTGGGAAGGTCACAGCGTTCCGTGCGCCTTTGGCGTTGAGTCATGCCAGCCACATGACCACAGAGACGTCTTCGGATGGTGCTGGCTCTTCGGCTTTGAAACGGAGATGAGCTAGTTATTCCCTAGGGTCGGGAATGACTAGCACATAGGTGCGAGGGGAACCTTTACCTTTACCTGTATTCTTTTGGGGTGCTCTTAATTCCAGGTGTCTTTTACTTTTTCTTCTAAACAAACAAAAAAAGGCTGAGGTTTTTTGGGTTTTTTTTTTTGTACAGGAGAATGTACGCTTTTCAAAGAAAAATTCATGAAGTGTCTGCAGGCAAATAACTTTGAGAACGGGTTGTGCAGACAGGAGTCGAAAGAATATCTCGAATGCCGAATGGAGAGGTGAGAACTGCTGAGGTTAATGGAGGTTTGGCTCCAGTGGTGGGTTGCCCCCGGTTTGCACCGATTCTATAGAACCGGTAGTAAAACCTGCGGGAGGCTCCGCCCACTGACCCTGACATCACCAAAATGCTTCTGCGCATGTGCAGAAGAGCGAGTGAACAAAGCTCTCTCACGTGCGCGGCCCCGCTACGAACCGGTAGTAAAGGTTAAGTAGAACCCATCCCTGTTTGGCTCGCTCTCCAAGATTCCGGATTGGCTAAATTAACTCTTCAGACATCTCTGATCTGTGCAATCTCAAGACAGGAAGGACACACACACACACACACACACACACACACACACACAGACAGACTTTTTTTCCCTCGGTGGGAATAAAGCTACTCCTTCTCCAAGTGGCCCAGAGTTACTGTGAGTTGTACCGGCATGCACATTTAACAAAACAAACCAAAACAAATCAAAACAAACCACAACTCAACACAACACAGCACACAACACACAATACAACACAACAGAACACAAATATATATATATATATATATGCATGTTCTTTCTAGCCAGGTTTTACCTACGTAAGCTAGGTTGTTCTGCAGCTCTGGCTGTGTGAAATCTCATTCACCATCCTCAGAGCTCCTCCTCTGTTGACAAACTGCAACTCTGCGTTGCTCTCTGGGAGACTCAGAGAGCAACGTAGCTTACGTAGGTAAAACCTGGCTAGAAAGAACATGCACATAAAAGCCTACGAAAAACAGAAAAAGACATATATATATATATATATATATATATATATATATATATATATATATATATATATATATATATATTGCAGTTTCCTGCTATAACACCAGCGGAACTGCAAAAAACTGCACTACTTGGAACATCATAGAATAGAATAGAATTCTTTATTGGCCAAGTGTGATTGGACACACAAGGAATTTGTCTTTGGTGCATATGCTCTCAGTGTACATAAAAGAAAAGATACATTCGTCAAGAATCATATATTTTAAGAAGATCCTTGGTTGATACCTAAAATGCTGGCAGCAACCCCGCATCAGCCATTAGCACCGGTCAATGCATTTGTGATGCATTTTTAAATGTTCAGTTGACTTGAGTTTAATGTTTAATGAATAAAAGAGATAATAATAATAATAATAATAATAATAATAATAATAATAATAATAATAATAATGTAAAAAGTGAACATTGCTTTAAGAAAAGGTTGACTCTCTTGGCAAGCATCACTGTCTGCCAACTGTATATTTTTATTTACAGAAGAAACAGAAATGTACTAATTAAAAATAAGTGCTGGGATTCGAAGGAAGCTTAAATTCTCTTGTCCTGTACCATGTGCAAGAGCCTTCTGTATCTGTTCTAGAATTTATCGTACACACACGTACAGATACACAGAGAGAGCACTCGATATAATCCTTTGGGGCGTGTGTGTGTGTGTGTGTGTGTGTGTGTGTGATTGCTTTTAGAGAGACTAAATTATTCAACAATGGAAATGAACATGGCTCATTGTGCCGCTTTGAAGCCTTTAATGATTTATTCAATCTTGTTTGATTTCTTCAAGGGAACTGATGGCCAAAGAGCCACTGGAAAAACTGGGGTTCAAAGACCTAAAGGAAGAGAAACCCGAAGACCAGCCTGAGACAGTGCAACAAAACGCCTCCTGACCCTCAATTCTCAGCCCAGAATCTGCAGCCATATATACATATATATGTATTGTATGTGGCCTCGTTTGCGTTTCGTTTTAAGAGAAAGTTATTCTCGAAAAAGGTCACAGAAATTCAGCAAATGGCAGATTTGAAGGCATTCACTCCGAAAGGACAGTGAGGTTTGTTTTCCAGCTGTTTCTGTCATTTCGGGATGGTTTTTCCTTTAAAAGAAAAAAGGAAAGAAGATTGCAATGCCTTTTAATAGAATGTTTGGACTTGTGTTGAAACTGATATTAAGAACATTAAAATCAGAAGTTATGCTGTTAAGTTTTTGTACTCTGAATTGAGTTTTTATTCAAGATTTAGCCTTTTTCTTTTTTCTCTGCCCTCACACGAGGAATGAGCCGTGCAGGATTCTGGATGCAACAGGATGTGTATGAGTGTGTTTGTATATATAGGCAGTCCTCATTTAACGACTGACTTGGTTAGCGGCTGTTCACAGTGATGGAACAGCCGCTTGGTGAAAAAGTGCATTTGCAACCAATCCCTCCATGGTTAATCTTCCCAGTTCAGCAGAAGAGAGGAAAGCTGAAGGAAGATCGTAAGCACAGTTGCAGATTCACTTAATGACCTGAGTCGCTGGTCCCAATTGTGGCCACTAAACGAGGACAATCTGTATTGAAGAAAGTCTCCATTGGTGAAACTGCACAGCCCTTTGAAAGATAAATACACAATGCATTCTCAAATTATGACAACAGTGGAGCCCAAAATTTCCGTTGCTAAGCGAGACACTTGTTAAGTGAGCTTTGTCCCAATTTTACAACCTTCCTTGCACCTAATCACTGCAGTTACCCTGTTTCCCTGAAAATAAGACCTCCCCTGATAATAAACCCAATTGGGCATTTGAGTGCATGTGCTAAAATAAGCCTACCTCCGAAAATAAGCCCTCCCCGAAAATATTCAAATGCAGAGCTGGAAATCAGGTAAGACGGCAAGAGGAGCCCCATCTGGCTCCACGCGTCCCAAAATAATAAGACCTCCCCGAAAATAAGGCCAAGCGCTTATTCCGGGGTTTAAAAAAAAATATAAGACAATGTCTTGTTTTCGGGGAAACACGGTATTAAGTTAGTAGCAGAGCTATTAAGTAAATCTGGCTTCGCCCCTTGGCTTTGCTTGTCAGAAGAATCGCCAAAGGGGATCACACACTTCAACCGTCATAAATACGAGTCAGTTGCCAAGCATCTGAATTTTGAGTCGTCCATGTGAAAAACGGGGGTACTGTATTTTTTGGAGTATAAGATGCACCTTTTTTGGGGAGGAAAAGAAGAAAAAAATCTCCCTCTGCCTCTGAGCAATTTTGCCTCCTTGCAGCAAACAGCTTTACTTTCATTTTCGTTTTCAGCATAGCTTGATTAGCACAAGGGGAAAAAAAAATCTGCTCCAGCAATTTACCTCCTTGCAGCAAGCAGCAGAGCTCTGTGCAAAACAGCTGAGAGCAAAACAGCTGAGAGTCAGGAGGCCGATCCAATCAACTTGTGCTAATTAGCCTGTGCTGAAGCTGAAATGGGCTGTTTCTTCTTGCTGTTTGCTGCAAGGAGGTAAAGGCCAAAGGGTGGGGGCCAGAGGGTGGGCGGGGCTACATTCGGTGTATAAGACACACCTAAATTTTCACCCCCTTTTAGGGGGGGAAAAAGGTGCGTCTTATACTCCGGAAAATATGGTAAGTCTTTTTTTTTTCCCCCAATGCTGTGTGCTAACTTTGAACGGTTGCTAAGTCAGCTGTTGTAAGTCAAGGACCGCCTATAGAAGCCGCTGTGTGTGTGTGATGGAGGGATGGGGGGGGCATCTTTTCCGACGGACCGACCAACCAAGGCATTCTGAAACTATGCAGACCACCTCTTGATCGTTCCTTGGGAAAATAAACAACATTTTCTTGTTCTTAAAAAGATTATGCGGAGAATTCCGCTCCAGGCTATCGCAGAACTCAACGACGGTGGGAAGAATCCGGGCGTCACAATGGCTCCCTTTGACCAAGGATGTCTGCGTGGCCCACAACCTGGATAATAAATGAGGAGAAATAGTTAACAAGCCCCCTCCCAATCGTAGGTCAATCAAAGTGGAAGGAGGAGGAACAAAAACCCAGAGGTTCAGACTGTCTCTTTTTGCAAAACGCTCAAGTAGAAGAGCAAAGGAAAAGGCCAAAAGCGGTTGGCATCGCACCTGATCTGTTTCCCCCCCTCCCCAAAAAAACTCTGCCTCCCCCTTGCTTTTCTCCTGTAGCGCAGCCAAGAGGACGGAATGAGAAACCTCCTTCAACCCGCCCGATGTGGTTGTGTTATCCAAAAGAGGGCGGGTAAGGTTTGTTTAGTTTACCTTACTTTATTGCCATTGCACATGGCACAACGAAATTAAATGCCGTCTTCAGTCTACATTGGAACTATAAAAACAAAAACACAAACATACCTCCTTTACATTCTATATATATAATTGAAATTGAAAACCCGATATGGCACTAGGCCAGGGGTCAGCAACCTGCGGCTCTGGAGCCTCATGTGGCTCTTTCATCCCTCTGCTGCGGCTCCCTGTCGCTCAAAATATGCGTCACAACCGCCGATGTGCGACACCCGGCCGGCACGCGATTTATTGAGCTTTTCAATCCCCGGTAGGCCAACCATGGATAAATCCAAGAAAAGAAAAGTTTCAGAAGAAAACAAAGTTTAATTCAACTACATATGCTAGTTTTGTGGCCGCTCAAGAAATAGGCACAGGAAAGGTTTTGTGGCTCCCGGTGTTTTCTTTTCTGTGGGAAACGGGTCCAAATGGCTCTTTGAGTGTTGCAGACCCCTGCACTATACTGTAGAATTCAGTATGGTTACTGTCCTGGGATAGAAGCTGTTTTTCAGCCTGTTTGCCCTTGTTTTGATTGTCCTGTACCGTCTGCCTGATGGTAATAGTTCAAAAAAAAAAGGGTGCCCAGGATGAGATGGATCTTTAAGAATGTTTTGAACTTTCTTAAGGCAGCAGGAGCTATAAAGCTCTTCCAAAGAGGGGAGGGGGCAACCCATGATCCTCTGGGCAATGACGTTGACCCTCTGGGGCGCTGTCCTACCTGCCACTATGCCATGGGCAAACCAGACAAAGGTGCAGTAAGTTAAAATACTCTCCATGGTGCAGCAGTAGGAGGTCACCAGCAGTTTTTCCTTCAGTTGTTGTTTCCTGAGAAGTCTCAGGTAGTAGAATCTCTGCTGGGCCCTTTTGACCAGGGCTGCAATGTGAGCGCCCCAGGTTAATTTGATTTTCATGCCTGAGGCGGGACTAGAACTCACAGCCTCCTGGTGATTGGCCCAAAGTCATCCAGCTGGCTTTCATGCCTAAGGCGGGACTAGAACTCACAGTCTCCTGGCGATTGGCCCAAAGTCATCCAGCTGGCTTTCATGCCTGAGGCGGGACTAGAACTCCCAGTCTCCTGGTGATTAGCCCAAAGTCATTGAGCTGGCTTTCATGCCTAAGGCGGGACTAGAACTCCCAGTCTCCTGGTGATTGGCCCAAAGTCATCCAGCAGGCTTTCATGCCTAAAGCGGGACTAGAACTCACCGTCTCCTGGTGATTGGCCCAAAGTCACCCAGTCACCTTTCATGCCTAAGGCAGGACTAGAACTCACCGTCTCCTGGTGATTGACCCAAAGTCACCCAGTCACCTTTCATGCCTAAAGCGGGACTAGAACTCACCGTCTCCTGGTGATTGACCCAAAGTCACCCAGCCGGCTTTCATGCCTAAACTGAAACTAGAACTCACAGCCTCCTGGTGATTGGCCCAAAGTCACCCAGTTGGCTTTCATGCCTAAGGTGGGACTAGAACTCACAGTCTCCTGGCGATTGGCCCAAAGTCATCCAGCTGGCTTTCATGCCTAGGGCGGGACTAGAACTCACAGCCTCCTGGTGATTAGCTCAAAGTTGTCCAGCCTGCTTTCAGTCGCGACTGGAACTCAAAAAGTCGTCTGCTTCCTAGCTTGGTGCCTTAATCACTAGATCAAACCGGCTTCATTGTAATATTAATGAAATGAATAAATTAATTTTCTACTGGGAGAAATGCGGATGGGGAAGCAGGAAAAAGGGATGAAGTCATCTTGAATCTCATTGTGTTTTGCTGTTGGGCCAGAGAGAAACACAATGATGCAAGTGAGGACACCAGGGAGAATCTTGCGGTAGGAAAAAAAAAAAAAAAAAAAGCCGTTGGCGCTACTACTCCGTGTATCTTGGATCAATTTCAGCTGCTCTCTTTCTTCTCTTCCTGATTGTTACACTCCCTGGTCTGATGCGATAGATTTCCCATAAGTTTGCAACAATGAGAAGATCAATTCTTTTATTGATTCAGCCCTCCCTCCTGCAACTCTTTTACAGGAGCAAACATGAATTTGCAAAGGTTTAAAACAAGTTTTCGGTAGCTTTACATTATGCGTCAGCGGTGAAATCCAATTTTTTTTTACTACCGGTTCTGTGGGCGTGGCTTGGTGGGCATGGTATTGCTTGGTGGGCGTGGCAGGGGAAGGATACTGCCAAATCTCCAGTCCCACCCCTTCTGGGGGAAGGATACTGCCAAATCTCCATTCCCACCCCACTCCAGGGGAAGGATACTGCCAAATCTCCATTCCCTCCCCTTCTGGGGGAAGGATACTGCCAAATCTCCATTCCCTCCCCTTCTGGGGGAAGGATACTGCCAAATCTCCATTCCCACCCCACTCCAGGGGAAGGATACTGCCAAATCTCCATTCCCTCCCCTTCTGGGGGAAGGATACTGCCAAATCTCCATTCCCTCCCCTTCTGGGGGAAGGATACTGCCAAATCTCCATTCCCACCCCACTCCAGGGGAAGGATACTGCCAAATCTCCATTCCCTCCCCTTCTGGGGGAAGGATACTGCCAAATCTCCATTCCCTCCCCTTCTGGGGGAAGGATACTGCAAAATCTCCATTCCCTCCCCTTCTGGGGGAAGGATACTGCAAAATCTCCATTCCCACCCCACTCCAGGGGAAGGATACTGCCAAATCTCCATTCCCACCCCACTCCAGGGGAAGGATACTGCAAAATCTCCATTCCCTCCCCTTCTGGGGGAAGGATACTGCCAAATCTCCATTCCCACCCCACTCCAGGGGAAGGATACTGCAAAATCTCCATTCCCACCCCACTCTGGGGCCAGCCAGAGGTGGCATTTGCTGGTTCTCTGAACTGCTCAAAATTTCCGCTACCGGTTCTCCAGAACCTGCTGGATTTCACCCCTGTTATACATGTAAAATGGGTTTGCCTACATAAAGCCATATGCCGGCTGTATTTTATTGGTTTGATTCATTTTATTATGGCCCCTGCCACTCAGTGTCAATCAGAATATTGTTCAATAAATCCGATGCCCGATTCCATGGGGGTGTCCCCCCAAAAAAAATCGTTTTAAAAGCCCCACTCGTTCTCTTTTATGCTGCAGAATCTGCTTATTCCGTCAAAGAACGAATTCTCATTCGGTAGAATTTCAGCTGGCTCGGAAACATTTCGTTTAAAAAAAAGGAAGAAAAAAAGAATTTTAATCACATTCTTTTAAGGCAGCACAATAATGTGCCCTTTAAAAAAAAAAAAAATCTTTGGAACAAGCCAGTCAAGTTAGACCGTTTAGAAAAGTCACCTAACCTGCAGACTTGGATGAAATGTAGGTCAAAACACAAGAGCCACGTGGATCGAACTCCATTGAGGGAAGGCGAATTAAAAATAGAAAGAAAACATGGAGTTAAATGTGGCGGACTCACTTGGAGCCGAGTCCCGTTAACAACTTGTGTGCCCTAGTTTGATTTGCCTTTCTTCCTTCTCCCTCCTCAATCCCTTTCTTTTCCTGCCAGTTCCTTTTAGGTTAAAAAGTCTGCAGAGATTTCCAGTCATCCAAGCCGTGATTGTCCAAAAAGTGCTTTTTCAGTTGGACTTTCTGGTTTTTTTTCTTTGGAAGAAAAATATTCCTTGCAGACAGCTGGTCATTTGCATCTTTTTAGAGAATCCTTAAGATAAACCTCCAAGTGCTTCAACGACCCTCTAAACCAGGGGTCTGCAACCTTAAACACTCAAAGAGCCATTTGGACCCGTTTCCCACAGAAAAGAAAACACCGGGAGCCACAAAACCTTTCCTGTGTCTGACTATTTCTTGAACAGCCACAAAACTAGCATATGTAGTAGAATTAAACGTTCTGTTTTCTTCTGAAACTTTTCTTTTCTTGGATTTATCCACAGTTGGCCTACTGGTGGTTGAAATTGCGTGTCGGTGGGTTTTGCACATTGCCGATTTTTTTGAATGTCAAGGAGCTGCAGCAGAGGGGTGAAAGAGCCACATGTGGCTCCAGAGCTGCAGGTTGCTGACCCCTGCTCTAAAAGGATGCAAATGACCAGCTCTGTCTGCAAGGAGTATAAATCCTTCCATTCCCCACCATTCAAGTCAGAGCTGAAGAAGCTTCTTGGATGAGAAGCGAAACGTCTTTAAAAAGAAAAAACAAGGAAGTCCAGTTGCTTCCTGAAAAAAAAACTTCCTTTTAGGTTGCAAGGCTGGGAATGGGGGCAAGAGTGGGATTCTGGTATTTTTCTCCCTTTTGATATTTATCTGCTTTCCTGAGTCCTTTTCTATAGAAACAGGATACGTTTAATAGCTGCAGATTATTTATTTTTTTTAAGGATCAGCTCTAGATGGATCCCAGAAGATTCAATCCAGAGCCCAGTGCATGGATTGCTAAACCCAGCTCCCCATTACACCAAACCATGGCTTGCTTTGACCCTGGTTGATCACCTCCTTGGCTCATCTGGATTGTTATTGTTGTTGTTAGTTGCGAAGTCGTGTCCGACCCATCGCGACCTCATCGACAACGTTCCTCCAGGTTTTCCTGTCCTCTACCATCCCCTGGAGTCAGTGGTGGAATTCAGTTTTTTTTTTACTACTGGTTGTGTGGGCGTGGCTTGGTGGGCGTGGAAGGGGAAGGATACTGCAAAATCCCCATTCCCTCCCCACTCCTGCGGGAAGGATATTGCAAAATCCCCATTCCCTCCCCACTCCTGGGGAAGGGTTATTGCAAAATCTCCATTCCCACCCCACTTCCAGAGGAAGGATGCTGCAAAATCCCCATTCCCTCCCCACTCCTACGGGAAGGATATTGCAAAATCCCCATTCCCTCCCCATTCCTGGGGAAGGGTTATTGCAAAATCCCCATTCCCACCCCACTCCAGGGGAAGGATACTGCAAAATCCCCATTCCCACCCCACTCCTGGGGGAAGGATATTACAAAAATCTCCATTCCCACCCCACTCTGGGAGTAAGCCAGAGGTGGTATTTGCCGTTTCAGACCTCCGGGTGTTTCGCTGCGCATTGAAGACCCTGTTGTTTCGCCAGGCTGGGCTATCAACATAATAATTTTAAATTGGGATATTTTAAATTTTGGGGGTTTTAAACCGGCCAAATCTATTTAATTATTTTAATTTTTAATCGTTGTTGTGTCTTGTGTTTTTAAATTGGCTGTACACCGACCTGAGTCCTTCAGGAGAAGGGCGGTATAGAAATAAAATATTATTATTATTATTATTATTATTATTATTATTATTATTATTATTATTATTATTATTATTATTATTATTATTATTATTATTATTATTATTATTATTATTATGGTCCAACTTTCACAGCCAGACATTGCAACTGGGAAAACCATCGCTTTGACTATACGCACTTTTGTTGGCAGGGCGATGTCTCTGCTTTTTTAGTAGGCTGTCTAGATTTGCCCTCATCTGGGTTATGGGATGCCGGGTTCTCCTTTCCCAGCCCTACTTTACTCATCTTATTTATTTATTTATTTGATTTGATTTATATGCCGCCCTATCTCCATAGGACTCAGGGCGGCTCACAACAATAAAATATCCGAATAAAAGCGTGTTATAATACATGTTAACCCCACGCCCCCAGTCCAGGCTGAACAGCCCCTTCTTTCTTTCTTTCTTTCTTTCTTTCTTTCTTTCTTTCTTTCTTTCTTTCTTTCTTTCTTTCTTTCTTTCTTTCTTTCTTTCTTTCTTTCTTTCTTTCTTTCTTTCTTTCTTTCTTTCTTTCTTTCTTTCTTTCTTTCTTTCTTTCTTTCTTTCTTTCTTTCTTTCTTTCTTTCTTTCTTTCTTTCTTTCTTTCTTTCTTTCTTTCTTTCTTTCTTTCTTTCTTTCTTTCTTTCTTTCTTTCTTTGCTTTAATTTATATGCCACCCTTCTCCGGAGACTCAGGGCGGCTTACAATGCATTAAGCAATAGCCTTCATACTTTTGTATATTTATACAAAGTCAGCTTATTGCCCCCACAAACTGGGTCCTCATTTTACCCACCTTAGAAAGGATGGAAGGCTGAGTCAACCTTGAGCCTGGTGGGATTTAAACTTGCAGTAATTGCAAGCAGCAGATGTTAATAACAGTGCATTAGCCCACTGTGCTACCAAGGCTCTATAAATCGCGGTGGAAGGTGCGGAGGTCAGGAGCCAACCGATCTTAAAGAACAGAATATCCTTTTTGGAGGGTGGAGGGTGTTAAAAGAGCCTCGGTAGTACAATGGTTTAATGCACCCTGTAATTAACACAGCTGCCTGCAATTTCTGCAGGTTCGAATCCCGCCAAGGCTCAAGGTTGACTCAGCCTTCCATCCTTTCTAAGGTAGGTAAATTGAGGACCCAGTTTGTGGGGGCAATAAGCTGACTTTGTATAAATATACAAAAGGATGAAGGCTATTGCTGAGCACATTGTAAGCCGCCCTGAGTCTCCGGAGAAGGGCGGCATATAAATCAAATAATAATAATAAAAAAAAAAGGGCGAAGGAGCCTCTCCAGAGGGCAACCTTGGCAACCTGGCCACTCAGCCGTCTCACCTGGGCCGGGGCAGCGTCCGGCCTGTCGATCTCCGCAGCGGCCAGCAGGGGTCGCGCTCGAGCCGGGGCTCCGAATAGGTGCGCGCCTGGCCGGGCGGGGCAGGTTTGAGAGTCTCTCGGAGTTGGTTGAATTTTCTCCTTTTGCTGGCTGGGTCCGCTCCGGGGCTGGAGGCATGCGGAACTTCCCTCCACCCCGTTCTCCCTCAGCCTCCCAGCTCACAGGGCGGGGATGCTGAAGCCGCCGGGCGGCCGAGGGACCCCCTCTTGGCCCACCCCCCCCCGGCTCCCCAGGGCCCCCCCGAAGTGGGTGGGGGTCTTCTCTGAATGAAGCAGCCCCCCCTAGACGGCGGGGAGGCGCCCTGGAGACCCACTAGGGCAAAGGCGAAGAGGGCAGGGCGGAGGAGAGGGAGATCGCCTCTGCCGACCCCTCCCCTCCTTCCCCAGGAACGACCCCCGGCTCGGCACTGCAGCCCCCCACCCTCTACCCCCCCCCACCCCCCCACCCCACCATGGCGAAGGAGAGGAACAAAACGGCGCTGCTGGAATTGCTGCAAAGCGAGGGGAACGGCGAGTGCGCCGATTGCCAGGCCAGCGGTGAGTGAGATGGGGAGGGGGGCCCGGGGATCCTTTTTGGGGAGGGGTGGGAGGCAGGGCTCGGGCAGGTGCATGGCCCCAGGGACCTGCTTTGCCTTCGAAGGGAGGAGAAGGGAGAGAGAGAGAGAGAGAAAGAGAGAAAGAGAGAGAGAGAGAGAGAGAGAAAAAAAACCCTTGCTCCCCACTCCTCTCTTAAGTGGAATGGATGGGGCTGGGGTCGGCTGGCTGGCTGGCTGGCTGCGTGGTCTCCTCCCCCTTTCACCCCCACCCTAACCCACCCCACCCCGAGCAGTGGCGCAGGGGTTTGGGAGTGCTTTAAGGGAGGGAAGGTCTTCCTCTCCCTCCCGGCCTCAGTTTCCCCATCCGCTGCTTCTGGGTTCACTTTGCTGGGAAGGTGGAGGGGGGGGGGAGGAAGAAAGAGGAACCGGGCGTGGGGCGCGGCGGTGGGGGGGGGGGAGATGATGGGTGGGAGGAAGGGGGTCCCCCAGGGAGAGAGAGAGAGACAGAGAGAGATGATGGGGTGCAAAGCGTAGGTTGCCTTCCCCCCAAGAAAAGCAGAGGACTCCACCCTCCTTAAATCCTGGAGGGGGGGAACGATGTGTGTGTGTCTGGGGGGGGGGTAGAAAGACCCCCCCTAGATTTCTCCCCTCTGCGACCAACTCAGCCAAAGTTGCCGACGTAGGCAGGAAAATCAGGAGGCTCCCCCCCCCCCCCCCCAGCAGCCGTCTTGCGCTTCTCGGGGCGCCCGGCGCCTTTCCCGGCTACTTAGCTGGCAAGAGATGGGCAGGTGAAACTCTTTCCAACGCCCCCTCCCCTCCTCTTCTTGCCGCCCCCTCCCCTGTCAAATCCTGGGACTCCCCCCCCTCCCCCCAAAAAGGGAAGGTTTATTCTGCCCCTTCCCCAAGGAAGAGGAAGAAACCGACCTGCTCCCCTTCCCCATTCGGGGACCCCTCCCCAATCTCTCTCTCTCTCTCTCTCTCTCTGTGCCGCCCCCCCCCCCAGCTTTCTCTGGCTGACGTAGCCAATGGTGATGTCATCGCCCATGCTGAGCGAGGGGCTCGCTGGCTGCGAACTGCAGTGCAGATCAGCCGCGGGGAATGCCGGCTTTGGCTGGGTACCGAGGAGGGGAGGGGGGGCTGGCCTGGCTCGGGGTTTTTTTTTTGGGTGGGTGGGTGAGTAGCAGAGGTCCCTGCTCCCTGGGGATGGAGAAGGAGAGGAGGAGGAGGGGAGGGGGGGGCTTGGCACTAAATTGAGCATCACAGCTGGGTCTGGGCAGCTATTTGGCTTGGTCTGGGTGGGGTGGGAAATGCCAGCCTCGCCTTTTGCGTGCACAGCTGGGTTGGGAGAGGTCTTGGCATGGGTGGTGGTGGTGGGCGGGCATGGGTCCCCCTCCCCACTTTGGAATCCGCTTAAATGGAGAGGGGATCGGGTTGGCTGCAGGATCATCCCCCTTCTTGTAAGGAGCTGCTTTTTGGGGTGGTACCATAAACTGGGTTGGGAGATCGCTTTAGGGCTGGTTCTGTATTCTCTTTCTCCTTCCCCCACTTTTTTTTGGGGGTGGGGGTGGGAATTCAGGCCCCAATGCAGCCTGTAGGGATTATTACTCTGACCCCACCCCCCGCTTTTCTGATCCGCTTGGTAGTAAAAAGTGCCAATGAAGTCTTCTTTTCGAAATGCCAAATAGTATATGCCTCTCTTTTTTTTGGTCTCAGCACACACCTACACAATTTTTTTTTTTTAAAAATTATTTTTATATGCCGCCCTTCTCCGGAGACTCAGGGCAGCTTACAATGCGTTAAGCAATAGCCTTCATTCTTTTGTATATTTTATACAAAGTCAGCTTATTTGCCCCCACAAACAGGGTCCTCATTTTACCCACCTTAGAAAGGATGGAAGGCTGAGTCGACCTTGAGCCTGGTGAGATTCAAACTCACAGTAATTGCAGGCAGCTGGATGTTAAATGCTGCCTTAATAGGAGGCATTAGCCTCCTACGCCACTCAGGCTCCGGATATATGGTTAGTGTTATTGCACAGATTTGCTCTTTTTAGGGGACGGGGGGGTGGGGGAACTGGGTTCTTTACCTGTAAGGGGTCCTATTTGAAACAGCTAGATTGAAACCCCACCCCAACTTTTTGTAAAAATAAAATAAAAAAAATAAACATATGATTTACTAGATGGATAATCAGTTTGCTGGCGATGGCCGCTTAGGCAGTTCATAGGAGGATCAATCCTTTGCACAGAATCATGAGGTTTCATTTTCATTCATGCTTTCCTTTTAGGAAGGGCAACTTGGGAACCTGGCATATTTTTTGGCATGCAAAAAAAATTATTATTATTTATTTATTATTTATTAAATTTATATGCCGCCCCTCTCCGGAGACTCAGGGCGGCTAAAATCTCCCAATCCTGGGTTTTATCCTAGCATTCCCAGGAAATGGGAGGAAAAATTATGGTTGTGGAGCATGGCGCTTCATATTTGCAACCCCAAATCCTTCCACTGTTGAATTTTTGCAAGCCGTGAAGCCTCTTCATTTAGGGACCGCAACGGGGCCTGGCAATTCCGTTGCTAAGCAAAGCAGTCGCTAAGTGAAGCTATGATGGTGCCTGTGATCTGATCCCAGCTTTCCTGGGCTTTTCAGACATACCAGGGACGTATTAAATGTGTGGGTTGGTTGCAAAGTACTTTTTCATCCCTGTTGTAATCGCAAGCGTCCGCTAAATGAGGCAGTCACTAAACAAGGACTGTCCCGACCTGTATCTCATTTCCCACTTCTGCTGCCGCTTCCTGGAAATGTCATATACCTTAATAATAACGCCATGATTCCTAGACTAAATAAGAGTCAAAACATCCGTTCTAAACTGTGATACAGGTAGTCCTCGAGTTATGACCACAATGGAGCCCAGCGTTTCTGTTGTTAAGTGAGACATTTGTTAAGTGAGTTTTCCCCTCCCATTTTACGACCTTTTCAGGTCTCCGTTATTAAGTGAATCGCTGCAGTTTGATAAGTTAGTAACCCGGTTGTTAAGTGAATCCGGCTTTTCTGTTGACTTTGGTCACAAAAAGGGGATCACATCACACACACACACACACACACACACACACACACACACACACAAGGGACACTGCAACCGTCATAAATATGAACCAGTTGCATCTGAATTTAGATGACACGACCATGGAGAAGTTATAACTGTGAAAAAAACAGTCTTCGTTTTTTCGGTGCCGTTGTAACGTTTGAACGGTCACTAAATGAACAAGTCGTAAGTCGAAGACTACCTGTACCGATAGGGTGTGTAGACAACAGCAGCAACAAAGCAGGATGGTTGGAATCCCCGATCAAAACGGCTGATTGTGATCTGAGGATCGTCTTTGGGTGTGACAATAACTTGGCAGTGATATCATATATGACACGCTGCTCGTAAAACCGCCTAAGCTCATTGCCCAATTTCCTCTCTTAACGCCAGATTCCCCCCCCCCCCACCGGCTTAACACGTCGCGATGTTTTGTTTCTTCCTCCAATGTTTTGTTCTCCGCAGATCCAGACTGGGCCTCTCACACGCTGGGGGTCTTCATTTGCTTAAATTGTTCGGGGATCCATCGCAACATCCCCCAGATCAGCAAGGTGAAATCCGTCCGTATGGATGAATGGGACTCGGCGCAAATTGAGGTAATGGGTTGTTCGAAGGTCAGATCGATGAGATCACGATTTAGGGTCGTGCTTTACGTTAAAAATGAAATTCTGTTGCCTGCTCTCAAAAGAAAGTATATATCTATCCATACACAGACATAACACATATATACATGTGCTACACACACATCTATCTATCATCTATCATCTATCTATCATCTATCTCTATCCATATCTATCTATCTATCTATATATCTATCAATCTATCTATCTATCTATCTATCATCTATCTCTATCCATATCTATGTCTGTCTATCATCTATCTCGTTATCTATATCCATCCGTCCGTCCATCCATCTGTCTGTCTATCGTCTATCTAGTTATCTATATCCAGCCATCCAGCCACCCAGCCATCTACCTACCTACCTACTACTACCTACCTACTATCATCTATCATCTGTCTATCATCTATCTACATTCATCCATCCATCCATCAATCTATCCATACATATTTGTCTGTCTGTCTATCATCTATCTAGTTATCTATATCCATCCATCCATACATACATACATCCATCCATCCATCCACCTACCTACCTACCTACCTACTTATCTACCTACCATCTATCTATCTGTCTGCCTAACTATCATCTAGCTATCTATATCCATGCATCCATCCACCTACCTACCTACCTACCTACCTACTTACCTATCTACCTACCATCTATCTGTCTGTCTAACTATCATCTATCTAGCTATCTATATCCATGCATCCATCCATCCATCTATATCTATCTATCTATCTATCTATCTATCTATCTATCTATCTATCTATCTATCCATCCATCCATCCATCCATCCATCCATCCATCCATCTATCGTGTCTGTCTGTCTGTCTGTCTATTGTATCTATGGTATCTATTTGTGGTATCTGTCTGTCTAGCTATCTATCTATCTATCTATCTATCTATCTATGATAGATACTGTCTGTCTGTCTATTTATTTGTCCGTCCATCCATCCATCCATCCATCCATCCATCCATCATCTGTCTGTCTATCTATCTATCTATCTATCTATCTATCTATCTATCTATCTATCGTATCTGTCTGTCTATCTATCTATCCATCCATCCATCCATCCATCCATCCATCCATCCATCCATCTATGCTTGTCATTGGTTGTTTATATATCAATCTGCGCCTTTTGTGGGCATAAGGCTTGTCATTGGTTGCTTTTTTGCATACGTTATAGGGTTAATTAATGCTCTTGCTAGCTCTTATATTTGAGGCTGATTTTTCAACTGTGTTGTTGTAATGTAGGCACTGATGAGTCAATACGAAATGCTTGCATCTACCTCTGTTTGTCTTTTGACTGCATTGTTTAAATTATTAACAGGGACTAACTGTTTTAAATATATCTCTGTTTATTTGCAGTTTATGGCTTCCACAGGGAACACATTCTCCAAAGTTAAATACGAATCAAAAATCCCACCATTTTATTATAAGCCAACTTTTTTGGACTGCCTGTAAGTATCCACCTTTTGCTCAAGCATTTTGGGGAGAAGTATTTTCCAAGGTACGCTGGAACGACTATTATCTTCATCCCGAAAGCTGGTTTCTGTGGATTTTTTTAAAAAACTGCAATGAAACTTGATGAATTGAAAGCTCTTAACTCGCATGAGATTGCAGGTGGATTATTTATTCAGCTCTTGGATGTTACTGATGAAAACAATACCTGTGTTTTGCTTTGTTGTTGTTGTTTTAGGTAACTAAATTGCATTATTTGTTTGTCCCGAAAAACCCTTCCAGGTTTAAACTAAACTGTCGAAAAAAAAGAAAAATAGATGTTTATGTGTGAATGGAACAAAACATGAATTACGGAATTCGTCGCATGTTGATTGAGTTTATAATGCTAAAAGGGGACAAAATTCACTTAATTGCAACAGAAATTTTGGGCTCAGTTGTGGTTGTAAACCGAGGTATTGCTGGAGGATATTGCTTTAGGTGAAAAAAATTCATCATTGCAGTGCTTTTTAAATCAGTCCTTTTTCTGATTTTCTTTCTTTCATTTTTTGGTCAGACTGTTACGAGAACAATGGATCAGGGCTAAATACGAAAGGGAAGAATTCATTTTCACCGAGAAGCAGGAGCCTTATTCTGCAGGTAATTGGGAATATATATATTTGTGTTAGTATGAATCTAAATATTTACTGTTCAAAGTTCTTATTGACTTAAGCCTCTTGGGGAAAACTTCCCAATTTACTTCCACTTTTAACCATAGTTCTGTGATTGGTCCAAAATGGAGTAACTGATTATCGTGAACAAGGATTACATAGAATCCTGATTTTACATGTTAGTTTGTTCACAACTAGTGAACAAACCCCGGTTGAGAAACCCTGGTTAAATCAGGGTTTCTCAACCTCCTCATTTTCTTGCCTTGTGTTCCAGCTGTGTTCTTGATGCTTTTGCCATGTAGGTGTGCAAAAGAGATTTGTGTTTCCTACAAAAAAAAAGAAAGAAAGAAAGAAGAAGAAGAAGAAGGGGAAAATACACCTAGCACACGCACTAAAAAGACCTGAGTAATTTGATTTATTTTTAGCTGGCCAAACAGGATGTGGACCACTTGTTCAGAAGAAAGCCACTATTGGCTTGAGCTCAGGGCAGTCTTAAAATTAGCAAGACTCGTATTCATTTGGAAACTGATTGTTTCTTTGTTTCATTCTACCTGTTTTAAAAGATTGGCCAGAGTGTAGGGTGGAAATAAATTACAGGTATGGTGGGAATGGCTCACGTAAACTTAAGTCAGACTTAAAAGTTCAGAGGACCAATTTGGTCTAGTGGTTAAGGCACCAGACTAGAAAGCAGGAGGCCGGGAGTTCTAGTCCCACCTTAGCCATGAAAGCCAGCTGGGTGACTTTGGGCTAAACACTAGGAGACTCAGAGTTCTAGTCCTGTTTTAGGCATGAAAGCTGGCTGGGTGACTTTGGGCCAATCAGTAGGAGACTAGGAGTTCTAGTCCCACTTTAGGCATGAAAGCCAACTGGGTGACTTTGGGCCAATCACTAGGAGACTGGGAGTTCTAGTCCTGCCGTAGGCATGAAAGCCAGCTGGGTGACTTTGGGCCAGTCCCTCCCTCTCAGCCCAACCCACCTCGCAGATTTCTTGTTACGGGGAAAATAGGAGAAGGAAGATGTGTTGGATATGTTCACCGCTTTGAGTTCTTTATAAAAATAATAAAAGCAGGATATAAATAAATAAAAAGAAATAACACAGTCACTCCTTTTGGGAAATGCCAAATCCCGTTTGGGACAAAATGCAAGCTTTCCTGAGACCTGAGAAATACTGGTTTTGTGTGAGCATGACACTTCATTAACAGAAATCAGAAAGCACCAGGAAGTATTGGTTTTTTTTTTTTTTTTTTTGAAGGCTAATAAATTTTATTGCAAGGCAATAAGCTTTCATGAACTGACAGGTGGCACGCGTAGCCATATAGGTGGGCACGGAAGTTCAGCTCTGGCGTGTATGCACGTGCTGGCCAGCTGATTTTCGGGCCTTGTGGGCCCACCAGAAGTAGTGAAACAGGCCGTTTCCTGCCTCTGGAGGGCCTTGGGGGTGGTGGGGAAAGCCTGTTTTTCTCTCTCCTCAGGCTCCAGAACCTTTTTAGGAGCTTGGGAAGGATAAAAACGGCCTTCCCCACCCCCCCGGAGGCCCTCCGGAGGCAGGAAACAACCCGTTTGCTGACTTCCGGTGGGCTCACAAGGCCCGAAAATCAGCTGGCTGGTGGAAGTCAGCAAACGGGCTGTTTCCGGCCTCCAGAGGGCCTCTGGAGGGGTGTGGGGAAGGCTGTTTATGCCCTCCCCAAGCTCCTAGAAAGGTTCTGGAGCTTGAGGAGAGAGAAAAACGGGCCTACCGGGCCCACCATGTCATTGCGTGCCAGGAGCGGAGGGGGAGTGGGGGAGTCACGCACGCATGCAGGGGGGTGGGACACATAGAATTATGAGTGTGGGCACGCATGTGTGCGACCCCTGCTCCTCCCCGCTCCTGGCACACGATGGCAAAAAGGTTAGTCATCACTGCTCTATAACATTTCAGACAGATGGTTGTCCAATCTCTTCTTAAAAACTTCCAGCGTTGGAGTTCCTGTTGGCGTAGTCAGCCTGCCTCTAGGATTTGCAGCTCTGACAGGCAAGCTGCTTGCTTCCTGATTCCTTGGTGTTGGCAACTGTGTGCAGAAAATGAGAAACAGTGGGCACCCCTTCCTTACAAGGACAAGCCAGAGACTCTTGCAGGAGGGAGAGAGAGAGAGAGAGAGAGAGAGAGAGAGAGAAGGAGGGGGAAATGTTAACTAGAGAACAGCCGAAACAGCCGAAGTTATAATATGGTGAACGAGCAGACACCAAAATAGTGTCACACAACACTTGCAAAACTAAATGTTACGGCTTCGTAAACAATCTGGAGGGTGTTTTTTTCCCCTCCTGCCCATTCCTGCCTTTGAAGATGACTTGGTGCCCCCATAACAAGCCTTGATCGTCAAGACAGTTTTAAACCAGGATTTATGGCTTTTGAAGAAGCTTGGTTTGTGTAGATGGTCCTCCCAGAGATTTTTGGTCGAGAGGACTTTCCTGAATCCTTCTAACTCTTCTAACTCTTCTAACTCAAGGATGAGAAGTGGGTGATGATCTCTTAGAGATGATTGGGTTATGACTCCCGTTATCGCAAACGATGGGTCGTGTCGGGTGGGGACAATGGGAGCTGGAGTCCAACAATATCTGAAGAGTGAGAAGATCCCAAGCATTTGAAGGGAAGAAATGGAGTTCTAAGCATTGGGGGACACCAGTGACTTCAAATTAAGGTTTTCTGAAGGTGGAGGGTATATTACAGAAGTCAGTAGTGGATTCTCCCAAGAGGCTGGCATGGACACTACAATGTTGATGGAACCATTGAAAACAGGGGTCCTCAACCTTTCGGACCTCAGGGACCACTAAATTCATAATTTTAAATCCCACGGACCACTAATATGATTTGCCTAATGGCCAGCTTGGTGGGTGTGGCTAGGTGGTCATGTGACTGGGTGGGCATGGCCAACTCGATGGCCAACTCAATGTCATTCGCGTTGAGGGGCGCCTCCCCAGCCTCTTCTTGCCCCTCCTCTGCCAACCACTCCTCGCCTCCCCACCCGGGCTCTGTAGGGCCCCAACAGGAAGCAGTTGTTGGAGCTAAGCAGCCACCACGAGAAAAAGTTGGCAAAACAGCTCAGTTCAAATTCGATCTGGCTGAGAAGGAGGCTCAGCGGAAGCACCTCACTGAGGACTAGGAGCATAGGCTTTCCAAGCAGAGGGAAGACCTGAGGGAGTGCAAGGCCAGGTACCGGCGCCTGGAGGCTCAGCGGACTGAGATGGTCAGCCAGTTCCAGGCCATGAGGCAGTCCCACTGGAACGAGGCCCTCCGACTCTTCGCCACCAGTGGGACTTCCCTCCAGCCTTCACCCAAAGCTCTGCACCAGGAGGCTGAAGCAGACCCCCAAGTCGGAGTTTCTGCCCCACACAAGAAGACCCCGAAGGGGGAGACTCTCTGCAGCAACACAAACGTTCATTGCACGTATCTGTCCCGGGGGCCGTAGTTTGAGGACCCCTGATTTAATGCAACATTAAAAAAATGCAAATAATTTTTCTGCGGACCACCAAAATTTTCTCGCAGACCACCAGTGGTCCACGGACCACCAGTTGGTGACCGCTGGTTTAAAAGATGCAGGCTGAGGTGTGGAAGCATAAAAGAAGATGTTTGATGCTCATTATGCAAAAACACAACAGCTACGGACAAAGCTGCTATCTTCTTCTTGACTCCCAAGGAAAATGCACAGAATTAGCCTCTTTCATGCCAGGCCCTCAAATCCTTCGTTCTGCTCAGAGTTCAACAATAGCATTGTTGTTAATAAAACAGTGGGTGTGTGGTGGAAACGGCGCCGCTGGGAACGTGGGGGTCACAAAGCTGGGGTCTAGGGTAAGAAGGCGGTTTTTTTTGGGAGTGGGGCAACACACAACAGCTTTCATGGTGTCCTCGTGAGAACTTTGGCATTTCTCCCTCCTCATTGTCTCAAGATGGAACATACAAACTCTTGTTTTCCTCCTCAGTTGCACCAAGGAGTAGATCAATCTGCCCTGCCTTCTAAAGGACACTAAAAAGCAATGAATAGGAATGGGAATGGGAATGGGAATGGGAATGGGAATGGGAATGAGAATGGGAGTAGAGTAGAGTAGAGTAGAGTAGAGTAGAGTAGAGTAGAGAAGAGTAGAGAAGAGAAGAGAAGAGAAGAGAAGAGAAGAGAATAGAATAAGCGTTCCGAATGGAATGGAATGGAATGGAATGGAATGGAATGGAATCCAATCCAATCCAATATTTTATTGGTCAAGTGTGATTGGACACACAAGGAATTTATCTTTGGTGCAAATGCTCACAGTGTACGTAAAAAGACATGGTACATTCGTCAAAAATCGTAAGGTACAACACAATGATAGTCATAGGGTACAAATAAGCAATCGAATCATACTAGGAAACAATCAATATCAATATAAATCATAAGGATACCAGCAACAAGGTTACAGTCATACAGCCATAAGTGGGAGGAGATGAGTGATAGGAACGATGAGAAGATTAATAGTAATACAGTCTTCGTAAATAGTCTGACAGTGTTGAGGGAATTATTTGTTTAGCAGAGTGATGGCGTTGGGGAAAAAACTGTCCTTGTGTCTAGTTGTTCTGGTGTACAGTGCTCTATAGCGTCATTTTGAGGATAGGAGTTGAAACAATTTATGTCCAGGATTATGGAGAGACCAGTGGAGATATGAAGGAAGCCCTGTAGAAATGGTGTCCATGATAACAACAACAAAAAAAAAAAGAAGAAGGAGAAGGAGAAGGAGAAGGAGAAAGAGAAAGAGAAGGAGAAGAAGAAGAAGAAGAAGAAGAAGAAGAAGAAGAAGAAGAAGAAGAAGAAGAAGAAGAAGAAGAAGAAGAAGAAGAAGAAGAAGAAGAAGAAGAGAACATTGAGAAATGTTCTCATCAACATTAGATTCAAGGGCGGGTTGAAATGGAACCAAGAAGAAACAAGGGAGAAGCTTGAGGGCATCTTAGAACATGAACATTGATAGAAAAGGAGGTGTCTTCTGACCCAGATTGTCTAAAATGGGTTTATTTCCGAGGTCAAATTAAGGACCAGAAAAAGTTGACGTTGACAGGAATTGTGGTCTTCAGGTTTTTTTGACAATGGATTTTTTTTCTCAAATAGGAATGTCAAAGCAGGCCATGATAATTTTCTTGGCGAGGAGATGAACGTGTCCCATTTCGCTTGGGTTTTGCAGGCGTATCAACACTAATATCACATAAACTCTGTTAGATTTTTAAACAAATCCTGAGGTCCCAATTAAAATACTCCTGGGTCAGTAAGTGGGTTTCAATTTAATTTGTTACCGGTTCGCTCACGCTCGTGCACATGCGCAGAAGCATCCGGGCAGGTGGGTGGAGCCTCCTGATGACGACGACGCTAATGTTTCGCCCGATCCGCGGCGAACCGGTAGCAACCCACCACTGTCCTGGGTTATATACTTGGAGTTCAGGGGTGGGTTCTACTTACCTTTACTACTGGTTTGCAATGGGAACTTCTGCCCATGTGCAGATCAAATCTGCATGCACAGATCTTTCATTATGACATCCGGGCAGGTGGGCAGAGCCTCCCACTGCTTTTACTACCGGTTCGCAAGAACTGGACAGAACCGAGAGTACCCCACCACTGTTGGAGTTCCTTCTGAGCAGTTTCTTTATTGTTGTTCGCCTACAGACAGAATCTTGCCAGGCCAAAGCAGAAACTGAACCTGTTATCTTCACTAGGAGACGGTCTGTTATAAAGGAACAATCCAGGTTTCATTTTCTTTTCACAAAAGAGGTCCACCTGCTTCCAGGAGAAAACCCTGCTTTTTCTTGTGTTTTCTACACAGGCTACCGGGAAGGATATCTGTGGAAGAGGGGACGTGACAACGGGCAGTTTTTGAGCAGGAAATTTGTCCTGTCGGAACGGGAAGGAGCCCTGAAGTACTACAACAGAAATGATGTAAGAGAGGTGATTGATGGCAGTTGGTGGTGGGATAGGGCCTCTTTTGAAGAGTGGGTCGCTTAGGGAAACTGAGGAGAACCTGCCCAGTCTCTCGTTTGTAGATTTTAATTAATTATATATGGTACATTATATTCTGGGAGGACATGAGAATAAGGCTCTGCTCCTAAGTTCTCATGGGCCTTGTACTAACTTGGGAGTGAGTTAATGGTTCAAAGTTTCGTCTGTTGAAGGAACGCCAAAGAGAGATCAGCAGATCCTATCCGCTAACTCCAAGGAGGCTAAATCTAGTCCAAAACAAAACCAATCCCGCACAGCTTCAATCACTCGACCCTCTCAATTGGGTTACTAGATCCCTGTTGTGACCTAGGCTCATTTAGTCATTAAAAGACACAATTAGTCTTAAGCAAACCTATTTAATTATAACAGCTGAGAATTACTTCATTCCCAGCTTAGTCTAAATTAATTCCAAAACAAGTCCTTCAGAAAAAGTCCTTTGGCCTTATCACAAACCTTTATCTTCTTTGGCACCCTGCAAAAGGCCTTTCTTGGCAAAGCCCCATGAAGTTCAGAAACAAGAGACGCTGACTGGAAACAGATTTAGCAACGTTGCTTTCCTACAAAGAACCCAAGAACCTTTGCTGCTCTTTTAAGCCTTATTGGAGGGGCCAATCATCTCCAGGCCTTACTCCCGAGGCATCCCTTTTGTTTTAACTGTTCGTGCCTTCTGGCAGTTCTGCGCATGCGTGCACTAGGAACAGGCTCCTCCTGTTCCTCTGCCTCTCTGCTGTCCGACTCTGGGGGCTCAGGAGTCTGGGCATCGCTCCCAGATGGCCCTGGCCCCATCTCTGCCTCCGACACAGAGCCCTCGTCCGGGCCTTCCCCTGACTCCAGGACTGGCCCATGGTCCTCCCCAGCCTCCTCACTGTCCAACTCCGCTGCCAGCTCCGCAGGCTGCTGGTGGACCACAGCAATCCCAGATCCACTTTTGCCACGCCGTGCTTCCTTCCCAAGCTGCATACTTGGTGGGAGAGGACAACCATTTCAGATAGGAGGATAATGCTAGTTTTTCTGATTGTAGGTGTGGAAGACTGGAGTTCTCACCATGTTGGGTTAGGGCTGAAGGAGATTGGGATAATGGTAGTCTTGTTTGTGGTGGGAAACTCAATTGTTATGGTGTTGAACCATCTTCTTCCAAAACTTGGTGGATTTTGTGGGACTCAGCCCATCGTGGAAACGCAAACATGGTCTTTTGATGTATTAACTGGCTGTATGTTTAGCATGTCAAGTGAACTCAGGCAAAAGATGACCTATGGTCAATGTCGAGTAAAGATGAAGGGATGGCCAGGTTCTCCTTTGAGTGAAAGAACTTCACTGGACCTTGAGAGGAAAAGAGACTAGTCCAACAGGATCCACCAAAGCAGGATTTATCAAATTTGACAGCTTTAAGACGGGTGGGACTTCAATTCTTAGCAGGCTGGCTGGGGAATTCTGGAAGCTGAAGTCCACAGAGTTGCCAAGGTTGAATAAACACCACAGTAGAACATCTCTGTCTGACAGAAGGCCATCTATAAGGAAGGGTCTAGCCCAGCGTTGATAATTAGATATGTGGACTTCAGCTCCCAGAATTCCCCAACCGGCATCATGGCTGGTGCTGTCCAAGGTCCTGATAGCTCCTAACATTTAAAAAAAGGACAACTTGCTGAGTCATCTCTTCATAGACATGACTCAGCTCCTTCCCATGGCTGGCAAAGAAATAAGGATGGTGACTTCATGAATTGCTTCTGGACCTTCTGGAAATCTGGAGCCAGAAATAAGAGCAAACGGGTGTTGATTCATAATTCATAGTGCTCCATCTGAATGGTTTTTTTAAAAAAATGATCCTTTTCTCGGAAAGTTTAAAAGACTCTTTGCATTGCTGAGGTCAATCGCAATTAAAAACAGAAGCCGCTTAATCTGTCTGGGAGATCTATCTACTGTTGTTGTTCTTGTTGTTAGTTGCGAAGTCGTGTCCGACCCATCGTGACCCCAGGGACAACGTTCCTCCAGGCCTTCCTGTCCTCTGCCATTCTCTGGAGTCCATTTAAATTCATGCCTACTGCTTCGGTGATTCCATCCAGCCACCTTGTTCTCCGTCGTCCCCTTCTTCTTTTGCCTTCCATCATTCCCAGCATTAGGCTCTTCTCCAGTGAGTCCTTCCTTCTCCTTAGGTGGCCAAAGTATTTGAGTTTCCTCTTCAGGATCTGGCCTTCTAAAGAGCAGTCAGGGTTGATCTCCTCTAGGACTGACCGGTTTGATGGCCTTGCAGTCCAAAGGACTCTCAAGAGTCTTCTCCAGCACCAGAGTTCAAAGGCCTCCATTCTTTGGCGCTCAGCCTTCCTTATGGTCCAACTTTCCCAGCCGTCCATTGCAACTGGGAAGACCATAGCCATCTATCCACTGATTCTCCCATATTTCTTCTGTGTTTACTGAATGTGCCTGGGAGTTGAAGTCCACAGGTCTTAAAATTGCCAAGGTAGGTCACTTCGGTTGAAATCCCGACCTTATGTTAATTCCTCTTGGATTACAAAAATACTTCTCCCAATTTTGTTGGGGTGAGTACTACCTGTATACCAGATGCGCTACAGATATAACAGCGAAGCCCTCAAACTTTGCAGTTGGGGTTAATGTGTTGTTGTGGTTTTTGCTCGCCAGGCCAAGGAACCCAAAGCGATTATGAAAATTGAGCATCTCAACGCCACCTTCCAGCCTGAGAAAATTGGAAACCCTCACGGGCTGCAGATCACCTACTTGAAGGACAACAGCACAAGGAATATCTTTGTCTACCATGAAGATGGCAAGGTGGGGGCCCCGAAGTAAGGAAGGAAGCAGCTCCGAGAGTTGGTTTGCATGTGGCCAAAAGGAGCAGCGAGTAGAGACTGTGTGTGTGTGTGTGTCTGTTTGTGCATCCCTTCTGACTTGTGATGGCAACAGGGATGACTCCAGATAATTGCTAAGAAGACAATTCTCCACCCAATATTGTTCTCTTTGTCTTCGTATCCATCAATCATCTCTCTCTCTTATTTCTCTCTCTCTCTCTGTTTTTCTCTCTCTCTCTCTTCTCTACCTCTATTATCTGTCCATCCACCCATCCACCAACCCATCTCTCTCTTATTTCTCTCTCTTTTATTTCTCTCTTTCTCTCTCTCTCTTATTTCTCTCTCTATATTTCTCTTATTTCTCTCTTATTTCTCTCTCATTTCTCTCTCTCTTTTATATCTCTCTTTCTATTTTTCTCTCTCTTATTTCTCTATATATTTCTTATTTCTCTTATTTTTCTCTTATTTTTCTCTTACGTCTCTCTCATTTTTCTCTCTCTTTTATTTCTCTCTTTCTGTCTTATTTTTCTTTCACTCATTTCTCTCTATTTCTCTCTGTCTCTCTCTTATGTCTCTCTCATTTCTCTCTCTTTTATTTCTCTCCCTCTCCCTATTTTTCTCTCTTATTTTTCTCTCTCTCTTATTTGTCTCTCTCTGTCTCTATCCCTAGCATCTGTCCATCCACCCATCCATCCACCCATCTCTCTCTCTCTCTCTCGCTTTTATTTCTCTCTCTCTCTCTTGCTATCTTACTGAAGGGTTACCCTTCTCCCTTCCTGAACCTCTTGAAATTAATTTGAAACACAATATTATTTCTGACTCAAACTACTTTACATCTTCTTTTTTTAAACTGCAGCACATGCAGCTATATACTGTACATGTTTCTTTTTTTTAAAAAAAATAAACTGTCATTGAATGAAATAGAATAATTTTGAAAGTGGAACCTGGAGAAATGAGATTTAGCGATTGTGGGAAGAGCTGCATTTAAAATCCAATCCCAATCAGCTCTAGGAAAAATCATAGAGAATGCCTCTGAAGTGTGCACTGATGCACATTTATTTACACAACCGTTTTCTTGCTCTTCAGGAAATGGCGGACTGGTTCAACGCCATCCGTGCCGCGCGATTCCATTACTTGCAAGTGGCGTTCCCCGGAGCCAGCGATATTGATGTGAGCTCAGCATTTCTTCTTCCTTCTTCTTGTTCCCCGGAATTATTTCTACCAATGTTTCTCAAACTTGTCAACTTCCAGATGTGTCGACTTCCAACTCCCAGAATTCCCAAGAAAGGCCAGTCCAACATGGCTGGGGAATTCTGGGAGTTGAAGTCTACCTGTGTTAATGTTGCGTCCCAGGCCCAAGTAGGTAGTAATCAATGCAAACAATTCCAAAACAAACAGAATTTATTAGAACACCTGAGAATTAACTCATTCTCAACGTAGTCCAAACTAAAGAAAAACAAAGTCTTCATAACACAAATTCTTCAGTCTAATCACCAACCTTGGTATAATTAGGCAAACTGCCAAAGGCTTCTCTTGGCAAAAGTTCAAAAGCAGAAGACGCCGACAAGAGATAAGTGCAGCAAGACAAGAACAAGTCTATCAACGTTGTTTTCCAACGAAGAGCCCAAGAGCCGTTGCTGGTCTTTTAAGCCATATGGGAGGGGCCAATCATCTCTTGGCCTTACTCCCGAGTTGTCCTCTTTGCTTGAGCTGCTCTTGCCTTCTGGAAGCTCTTCTCATACATGCACTAGGAACAGGCTCCTCCTGTTCCTCTGCCTCTCTGCTGTCAGCCTCTGGAGGCTCCGGAGTCCGCACATCACTCCCCGATGGCCCTGGCCCCATCTCTGCCTCCGATGCAGAGCCCTCATCTGGGCATTCCCCAGCCTCCAGGACTGGCTCATGTTCCTCCCCAGCCTCATCGCTGTCCGACTCCGCTGCCAGCTCCGCAGGCTGCTGGCGAACCACAACAGTTAAAGTTACTAAGATTGAGAAACATGGATCTAATGTGTCTTTGTGTCAAATAATTCTATAAGCCAGCTTTCCTTGTTTTATCCCCTTGCTGCAACAACTGATGGCTAAGCCACCTTTAAAAAAAAAAAAAGATTTATATGCCGCCCTTCTCTGGAGACTCAGGGCGGCTTACAATGCATTAAGCAATAGCCTTCATCCTTTTGTATATTTATACAAAGTCAGCTTATTGCCCCCACAAACTGGGTCCTCAATTTATCTACCTTAGAAAGGATGGAAGGCTGAGTCAACTTTGAGCCTGGGGAGATTCGAACCTGCAGTAATTGCAGGCAGCTGGTCTTAATAACAGGGTGATTTAGACCACTGTACTACCAAGGCTCTTCTGGGTGGCTTGTGTGATTTTATTCTTCCTGCTGCTTCATTTCTCCATTGGCACTGCCTCGTATTTCTGA